>LPNX011107329.1:65128-203676 GCA_001517045.1 Pseudotsuga menziesii
CAGCACTCATATCTAACATGGAAGGAACCAATCCTCTCACCATGTCAGAATGGCTATGGGTCTCATCACTTTCCCTTGGAGGAAACCTCGATCTGTAGAACACCAAGATTCTCCCTGAAGTACTCAAATCTTCGGCCTAGCCAATGGCTTCGTCAATAAATCAGCTATCTGTTCCTCCATCACAACATACTGGAGCTTCACTGCTCCCCTCTGCACCATATCCCTGATATAGTGATACTTGATCTTGATATGCTTCGACTTATCATGGAACACTAGATTCTCTAACAACTTCATGCAACTTTGGTTGTCACAATGTATACAAGTAGCATCCAACTGGAGATCAAATAAATCAGACAGTAGCTTCCTCAGCCATACTGCCTCACAACTAGCTAAACAAGCTACGACATACTCTTCTTCAGTTGTACTTAGTGCCACATAGGATTGCTTCCTGCTAAACCAAGATATCACACCTGATCCCATGCTGAAGCAACACCCTAAAGTGCTCTTCCTATCGATGGAACTACCTGCCCAATCTGAAACAACATAACCCTCCAGGTTAATTTTTTGATTTGCATCATACTTGAGCCCATAATCAATTGTACCCTTCAAGTACCTCAGAATATGCTTTGCAGCAATCAAGTGAACATGTCTCAGATCTGTCAGGAACTGGCTCAAGGTGTTCACGGCAAAGCAAATATCTGGTCTCGTGTTCGTCAGGTACATCAAGGACCCAATCATCTAACGATACATCGTAGCATCAACTAACTTTGGTGAAGCATTGTTCAATAGCTTCAGGTTCGATGCCATAGGTGTGGCCATAGCCTTGCAGTCCATCATCCCAAACCTCTTCAAGATCTCTACTGCATACTTCCCGTGTCCAAGTAAGATTCCATTTGTACTCTGCCATACCTCCATACCTAGGAAATAATGCATCATCCCCAAGTCCTTCATTTCGAACTCGATAGAAAGCTTTTTCTTCATATCAGTAATCAACCCATCCATACCTGTCACAAATATATCATCTACATATAGTAGAAACATCACTGGGTTTCCATCTTCAACCTTGTAGTAAAGGTTGGAATCTGCTTTACTCTTAGTAAAGCCCAAACTGGATAGAAAGCTGTCAATTTTGTTGTACCAGGTCTTGGGTGCCTGTTTTAAATCATACAAGGATTTCTTCAATCTACACACATGAGACTCCCTATCATGAATCTCAAAGCCGAGTGGCTTCTCTACATACACTTCCTCTTCCACTACACCATTCAAGAAAGTAGTCTTGACATCCATCTGGTGTATTTCATCACTGCAGCCAGAGCAACTACCGATCTGATGGAAGTGTATCTAGCTATAGAAGAAAAGGTTTCTTCATAATCTATTCCTTCTTTCTGAGAGAAACCATGAGCCAAAAATATTGCCTTATATTTTTCAATGCTACCGTCTACAGCATGTTTGATTTTTAAGATCCATTTGGAAGTTACAACTGATTTCCCTTCTGGTCTTGGAACAATATCCCAAAAATCATTCTTCATGATTGATTGATACCAGTCAATCATGGCATCCTTCCATTCTTTTCATTCTACTGCTTCTTCATAACTGGAAGGTTCTTTATCTATGAAATCACATAGTAAAGCTACATACCCAGAGCAGGATCTGATCCTCTTTCTTTCTCTATGATTCTCTTCTGGAGCTCCATATGTTTCTGCACCTTGGATAATTTCACATACCCAAGCAGGTTTCCTCTTATGAGGATTCTTCTCCAAAGGTGGATCTAGAAGTCTTTGTGGTTCTTCAAAATCTCGATCTTCTTCTTGATTTTCTTCATTCATGGTTGTATCATGAATTTTGGGTGCTTCTGCTTCTTCACGTTCTTCAGCAGGTCGTGTTCTAGATTTGTCGTAAGCTGTGTCTTCATCAAATGTCACATCCCTACTGATGTCAATCTTCTTGTATCCTAGGAAATATATTCTATAAGCCTTCGAGCTTTCAGAGTATCCCACAAATATACCCTTCTTTTCCGAAGGATCTAATTTTGTTCTCTTCTCTTTTGGAATGTGTATGTATATAGGACAGTCGAATATTCTGAGATGGCTAACTTCTGGTTTCTTACTAGAGAAGACTTCTTCAGGAGTATTGTTCTCGAGTACTCTATGTGGAGTACGGTTCTATACATACACCGTTGTTCTAGCATCTTTAGCCCAAATATGCATAGGAATATCTTTATCATGAAGCATAGCTCTTGCAGCTTCCATGATAGTTCTGTTCTTCCGTTCCGCAATCCCATTCTGTTGTGGATTATAAGGAGTGGACAACTCCCTCTTAATCCCTGATTCTTTGCATAGTTATTTGAATTCATTTCAAGTGAATTCTTCGCCATTATCTGATCAAATTGTCTTGATCTTGTTTTCAGTGTGGTTCTCGATCAAGGCTTTGAATTCCTTGAATTTGCTAAATACTTTGTCTTTTTTCTTCATGAAGTAAACCCATGTCTTCCTAGAAAAATCATCAATAAAAGAAACATAATATGTATACCCACTTAGTGAGTTTGATGACATAGGAACGCATACATTGGAGTGGATGATTTCTAGGATTCCTTTGGCTTTGCTTTCGCTGCTAGGAAATGTATTCTTTGTATTCTTTCCTTTCGCACATCCTTTACAGACCCCATCATGTTTTGCTTGGAATTCTGGAAGACCTTCAACATCTTTGCTTGCAATTAGCAGTGCTCTGTAATGCACATGTGCAAGCCTTCTATGCCAAAGTTCACTTGGCTCTACTGTGTCATGGAACAATTCTTGTTCTAAATGGCCCTTTAATTTGTACAATCCTCCTTCTTATTCTCAAATCACCACCACATCATCAATAGTCTTTCCTTTTGGCCACATGATGACTTGACCATCTATGAATGCAACTCTCATTCCTTTTGCATCTAGTGCTGATATGGAGAGAAGGTTTTTCTTGAGTCCTACAAACAATACTTCCTTCATTCTTATAGACTTTCCAGAGTCTAGCTTATAGGAATATTCCCCACTACCTTTTATTGGATATTGGTAGTCATCTCCTAGTTTTACCTTGTGAGGTGATTCATGTTCTGAGAGTTTCACAAAGGATTCCTTGAATCCAGTCATATGTTTGGAAGCCCCACTGTCTATAAGCCAATCATCACTTCCATGAGTAATGTTTCACATAAGAGAAGAAATCAAAACATATTCATCTTCACTAGAAGAACTTTCACTTTCATATCTGGTTCTTTTCTTGGATGGTTCATCATCCTCTGCAACATGAGCATGATGTCTTCTTTTGTTCCACTTCTTCTTATCAGAGTGAACCTTGTTCTTAGGACAGTATTTTGAAAAGTGTCCTCTTTCATCGCATGTATAACATCTCATTTTAGATAGGTCCCTTCTACTATTATCTCTGTGATGAGGATCCTTACCTTTGGAGTAATGAGATCTTCTTCTGCCTTTCTTGGAGTGAATTGTGAGAGCTTGATCTTCACTTCCCATCTTCTCTTCTCGAGCTGCTATCCGAGCTTCTTCTTGAGAACATTCTTCCCATAGTCTATTGAACTTGACTAACTTCTTTCTAGCACAGATCTCTTGAATGAAAGAGTCCCATGTCCTAGGGAGACCATTCAAGGTGGTCATCACAATTTCTGCATTCTCCACTTCTTCATATACTGCTTCCAATTGTTCCTTGATCTGAGAAACCCTTGTGAAGTTAGACCGGATGGTCTCTACATTCTGAATCTTCACATTCTTCAGTTGATTCCTCAAAGTCATCTTCCAGTTTATGTTCTTCCCTTCAAACAATTTGGTTAGGGCATCAAACATAGCTTTAGGTGTCTTGAGAGAGGACACCTGTGGGATAAGGTGATCCTTGATAGAATCAACAATGGTCCTCTTTTCCATAACCAACTTCTTCTTATCTAAGACCTTTGCCTCATCTCCCTCTGGAACGGGAACCTCCTCATTGATATAGGAGTCCAACTCATTTTCTTCCAGGACCAAGGAGATCCTATACTTCCAGGCTCGGAAGTTATCAGCTCCCTCAAGATTTTCATCAAGCTTGGTATGATGAGACATCTTAAATTGAGAACCTCAAATGGAAATACAAAATATTTAGATCTTACCAGGTCAAGATGTTAGATTTGAATTTGGAGCTGAAATCCCACAGTATTGGATCAGGAGCAAATTAGGGTTTTGCTTTTCTAGAGATCTGTCCACCCAAATGACTTGAAATTTATCCCTAACTTTGACTTTGAGGAGGAGATCAATCTAGGCCTAGGCTCACTGAAAAATTCCTCTTCTGTGAAAATCCCTAGTTTCTGGCAGCGGTGTCAGGTCCAAAACTGAAAAACCTTAGAATTGGATTCTGCTTTGACAGAAAGATGTGCCCTAGGGAGGAGAGTTATTCCACACTAATTTTTCCAAAAATATGTGGAGAGAGATCCACAAAATAGGAAGCCCTAGTTTGCACAGCTGCACAGTGTCTTCTTCTCAGGTTAGCTCTGATACCATGTTAGTTTTTCAACATTAAGCTAGCATTATTAGGATCTTTAACTAAGATAATAACAAGTACAACAATCAAACACAAGAGACAATGAACATAGTGTTTTTCATCAGGGAAACCATAAATGGAGAAAACCCCACAACTTCCTTAAAGATAGAATCAGCACCAAAATAGTAAAAGCCCAAAACAGTAAGTGATCTCCCGATGGCAGAAACCTTCTTCTTATCTAGCCCTAGTGTCTTCTCCTTCCTCAACTATGCACTACACTTGAGTGTGTTTGTGATGTGTACTAAATAGAGAGTCCAGATCTCTATTTATACTAATCCCAACATGACTAGAACCCTACTAGGGCCGACCTCTACTAGGAGAGTCTAATAACCCTAGTGCCCCAGAACTACGGATACTTTAACCCTTAGACAATCAGAGGGTTACCCACAATGAATTGACATGACTTGTTTACATTATCGATCCTCCTGATCGAAACATCGAGGCATGATAACATGACTCAATTACATCATAGATACATCCCAGAATAAAGATCGGGTTACAATACATAAGATACATAAATGAATACATTCTAAAGTTACAAATATATCAACAGTTCCCACTTGGATGGTTTTTCCATCATATACATGTGAATCATGTCTTCAAAAATATAATTTAATATTTAAGTTTCCCATAGTTTTGTGGCACAGGGTCTTCACTTAGTGAACATGCACCATCGCACGTAAATAGTTATGGTACATGTTCACTAGGGGATCTTCTCTGCAGCTACTTGAGTATATTTTCCAACAACAACCAATTATGCTTCAAGTGCTTTGAACCTATTTGTCAAGCACCAATTAAAATAAAGTACATCTCCCGATTGATTCCTGAAGCTCTCATTTTCATGGTCTTCCTTTATCTATTAGAAAAAACAATGTTACTAGTTTTCTTAGAGAGCCTCACATTATCCACATGGGGTAGTTCTGCTTTGGCCTAGAAAGTGTTGTCAAATTCCTATTGCTAAAGAAAACTTGAATGCCATGTTATATCCTCTACTATATTTTGCAAGGTAGCTCCAATTGATGTTGTTAAGGGTCATTTTACCACACTAAAACACAAGTCTTAGATTATTATTAGTTTTGTTTGGTACATGCATATCATATGTCACATTCAGCCTAAAAGGGAGGCTTGTAGGCTGGATGTGGTAGCCTACATCCCCCTACATGGTTGTAGGATGCAATTTGCAGCCTGCAAACCTCCCTTGCAGGGTGAATGTGGCAACCTATAAGGAATAAATTAGCCTACAGGGTTGTAAGCTTCCACATGCAGTCTACAAGGGAGGCATGGAGGAAGCATGTGGAATCCTAAATCCTTGTAGGCTAAGGTTATCTCAGCCTGCATGCCTCCTTTGCATGATTCATGTGGAAGCCTACAATGTTATATTTTTAACATTAAGCTAGTATAACATTAGGATCTTTAACTGAGATAAAAACAAGCACATCAATCAAACACAAGAGACAATGAACGCAGTGTTTTTCCTCAGGGAAACCATAAATGGAGAAAACCCCTCAACTTCCTCAGAGATAGAATCAACACCAAAAGTAAAACCCCAAAATAGTAAGATGATCTCCCAACAGTAGTAACATTTTTTCTATCTAGCCCCAATGTCTTCTCCTTCCTCAACTATGCGCTACACTTGAGTGTGTATGAGTTGTGTACTAAATAGAGAGGCTAGCTCTCTATTTATACTAATCTCGACATGACTAAAACCCTACCAGGGCTGACCTCTCTAGGAGATTCTAATAACTCTAGTGCCCTGGAACTGCGGGGACTTTAACCCTTAGACAATAGGAGGGTTACCCAAAATGACTTGACATGACTTTTTTACATTATAGATATTCTCGATCGAAACATCGGGGCATGACATGACTCAAGTACATTACAAATACATCCTGGAATAAAAATCGGGTTACAATACATAAGAAATACAAGTGAATACATTCTGAAGTTACATATGTATCAACACTCCCTCTTAACTAGGAAGGTATTCTCTCAACACAATTTTCAGCACAAGTCTTCTTCTCTGTATCATCTGGGTCATCGTCAAGTTCTCGTCATCTTCATCTTCAAGTCATCTTCATTTGGATCTAGATCATCACTCGATCTGGATCATCACTGGATCTGGATCATCACTCAATCTGGATCACCATCATTGGATCTGGATCATCACTCGATCTGGATCACCATCACTGGATCTGGATCACCATCACTAGATCTAGATCATCACTTGATCTGGATCACCACTAGGTCATCATCACTAGATCTGGATCATAGCTCGATCTAGATCATCACTACTGGATCTGAATCATCACTCGATTTGGATCATCTCAGAGACATCATAACTGGATCTGGATCATAGCTCAATCTGGATCATCACTGGGTCATCATCATATGTGCTATCTCATGATTCTTCTCTTCACAGGAATTTATACAGAGCCAGGCCTTTTTCATGCTGGGTGTAGGCCTACCTCCTCGTAGGTCTTTGGTAGCCCTTACATCCGACCTACTTGTTAGCATGGCCAGCACTCACATTTGACCTTGACTCATCAGAAAGGCACAACACTTACATCTGACCTGACTCGTAAGCAAGGTGCTCAGTCCTATACTGAGGGTTCCTGGTAACTGACCAAGTGCCTCCATTCATAGAATGGCAGTAGCCCTTATTTCTAACCTACTCGTCAGAATGGTCAGCACTCACATCTGACCTCCTCGTCAGAAAGGCGGTAGCCCTTACATCTGATCATGTAGGACCTCATCCTACAATCACCTTAGAATGGCTGGTACTCACATATGACCTACTCATCAGAAAGGTGGTAGCCCTTACATCTATGTAGGATCTCATCCTACATTAGAATGGTTGACACTCACATTTGACCTCCTCATCAGAAAGGAAGTAGCCCTTACATCTGTGTAGGAACTAATCCTACATTAGAATGGTTGGCACTCACATCTGACCTACTCATCAGAAAGGCAATAGCCCTTATATCTGATCAAGTGAGAACACATCCCTCAATCACATCAGAATGGCCATGTGCTCACATCTGATCATGTAAGACTACATCTTACAATCGTCTCAGAAAGGCCCTTAGTCCAAGACCAAGTATTCCTAGTAACTCACCGGGCATCTCCATTCCAAGAATGGAAATAGCCCTTATATCTGATCATGTAGGAACCAATCCTATAGTCATATCAGAATGGCTCAATACTCATATCTAACATGGAAGGAACCAATCCTCTCACCATGACAGAATGGCTCAGCCCTTACATCTGACCTGCTCATCAGAATGGCTGCCGGACTCATCACTTCCCCTTGGAAGGGCCCTCGATCTGGAGAACACCAAGCTTCTCCCTGAAGTACTCAAACTTCACTCTAGCCAATGGCTTCATCAACACATCAGCTATCTGATCGTCCATCGCAATATACTAGAGCTTCAATGCTTCCCTATGCACCATATCCCCAATATAGTGATACTTGATCTAGATATGCTTCGACTTGTCATGGAACACTAGGTTCTCTGACAACTTCACACAACTCTGGTTGTCACAGTGTATGCAAGTAGCATCCAGCTAGAAATCAAATAAATCAGACAGTAGCTTCCTAAGCCATACTGCCTCATAACTAGCTGAACAAGTTGCGACATACTCTTCTTCAGCTGTACTCAGTGCCACACAATATTGCTTCCTGCTAAACCAAGAGATCACACCTGATCCCATACTGAAGCAACATCCTCAAGTGCTCTTCCTATCGATGGAACTGCCTGCCCAATCTGAATCAACATAACCCTCCAAGTTAATCTTCTGATTCATATCATACTTGAGCCCATAATCAACTGTACCTTTCATGTATCTCAGAATATGCTTTGCAGCAATCAAATGAACATGTCTCGGATCTGTCAAGAACTGGCTTAAGGTGTTCACAGAAAAGAAAATATCTGGTCTAGTGTTCGTTAGGTACATCAAAGACCCAATCATCTAACGATACATCGTAGCATCAACTGACTCTAATGAAGCATCGCTCAATAGCTTCAGGTTCAATGCCATAGGTGTGGCCATAGCCTTGCAGTCCATCATTCCAAACCTTTTCAAGATCTCTACTGCATACTTCCCTTGTCCAAGGGAGATTCCATCTGCACTCTTCCACACCTCCATACCTAGAAAATAATGCATCATACCCAGGTCCTTCATTTTGAACTCGACAGCAAGCTTTCTCTTCGTATCAGAAATCAACCCATTCATACCTGTCACAAATAGATCATCTAAATATAGTAGGAGCATCACTGGGTTGCCATCTTCAACCTTGTAGTAAAGGTTGGAATCTGCTTTACTCTTGGTAAAGCCCAAACTGGATAGAAAGCTGTCAATTCTGCCATACCAAGTCTTGGGTGCCTATTTCAAACCGTACAGGGCTTTCTTCAATATGCATACATGAGACTCTCTGTCATGTGTCTCAAAACCAAGTGGCTATTCTACATACACTTCCTCTTCCACTACACCATTCAAGAAAGTAGTCTTGACATCCATTTGGTGTATCTTCCATTTCATCACTGTAGCCAGGGAAAGTACTGATCTAATGGAAGTGTATCTGGCTACAGGTGCAAAGGTTTCTTCATAATCTATTCCTTCTTTTTGTGAGAAACCCCGATCAACAAATCTTGCTTTATGTTTCTCTATGCTACCGTCTACAGCATGCTTGATCTTGTAGATCCATTTGGAAGTTACAACTGACTTCCCTTCTGGTCTTGGGACAACATCCCAAACATCATTCTTTATGATCGATTGATATTCTTCGATCATAGCATCCTTCCATTCTTTCTGTTCTGTCACTTCTTCATAACTGGAAGGTTCTTTATCACATAGTAATGCTACATACCCAGAGCAGGATCTGGTCCTTTTTCTTTCTTTGTGATTCTCTTCTGGACCACCATATCTTTCTGCACCTTGGATAAGTTCTCATACCCAAGTAGGTTTCCTCTTATGGGGATTCTTCTCTAGAGGTGGATCTACAGGTCTTTGTGGTTCTTCAAACTCTCGATCTTCTTCTTGAGTTTCTTCAGTCATGGTTGTATCATGAATTATGGGTCCTTCTGCTTCTTCATATTCTTCAGCAGGTTTCTTTCTGGATTTGTTGTAAGCTGTGTCTTCATCAAATGTCACATCCCTGCTAATGTCAATCTTCTTGTATTCTGGAAAATATATCCTGTAAGCCTTCGAGCTTGCAGAGTATCCCACAAATATACCCTTCTTTCCTGAAGGATCTAATTTTGTTCTCTTTTCTTTCGGAATGTGTATGTACACAGGACAGCTGAATATTCTGAGATGGCTGACTTCTGGTTTCTTTCCAGAGAAGACTTCTTGAGGAGTCTTGTTCTCGAGTACTCTATGTGGAGTACGGTTTTGTACATACACCGTTGTTCTGGCAGCTTCCACCCAAAGATGGATAGGAAGATATTGATCATGAAGCATTGCTCTTGCAGCTTCCATGACAGTTATATTCTTTCTTTCTACAATCCCATTTTGTTGTGGATTATAAGGAGTGGACAACTCCCTCTTAATCCCTGAGTCTTTGTATAACTCTTTGAATTCATTAGATGTGAATTATCCACCATTATCTGATCAAAAGGTCTTGATCTTCTTGTCTATGTGATTCTCGATCAAGGCTTTGAATTCCTTGAACTTGCTGAATGCTTCATCTTTGTTCTTCATGAAGTAAATCCATGTCTTCCTAGAAAAGTCATCAATAAAAGAAACATAGTATACATACCCGCTTAGTGAGCTTGATGACATAGGACCGCATACATCGAAGTGGATGATTTCCAAGATTCCTTTTGCTTTGCTTTCGCTACTTGGAAATGTCTTCTTTGTATTCTTTCCTTTCGCACATCCTTTGCATACCCCATCATGTTTTTCTTGAATTTCTAGAAGACCTTCAACAACTTTGCTTGAAATTGGTAGTGCTCTGTAATGCACATGTGCAAGCCTTCTATGCCAAAGTTCATTTGGCTCTACTGTGTCATGGACCAAGCCTTGTTCTTGATGGACCTTCAATTTGTATAGACCTCCTTCTTGTTCCCCAATGACTACTGCATCATTAATAGTCTTTCCCTTTGGCCACATGATGACTTGGCCATCTATGAATGCAACCCTCATGCCTTTTGCATCTAATGCAGATATGGAGAGAAGGTTCTTCTTAAGTCCTGGTACAAACAATACATCTTGCATCCTCATATACTTTCTAGAGTCTAGTTTATAAGAAGATTCTCCACTACCTTTTATTGGATATTGGTAGTCATCTCCAAGCTTCATCTTGTGAGGTGATTCATGTTCTAAAAGTTTCACAAAGGATTCTTTGAATCCTATCATATGCTTGGAAGCCCCACTGTCTATAAGCCAATCATTGCTTCCATGTGTGATATTTCTCGTGAGAGCAGAAATCAAGACATTTTCTTCATCACTTGAATAGTGTTCACTTTCATATTTGGTTTTCTTCTTGGATGGTTCATCATCCTCTGTAGCATGAGCATGATGTCTTTTCTTGTTTCCCTTTTTCTTATTTTTTCTTTTAGGACAATCTTTTGCAAAGTGTCCTACTTCATCACAAGTATAACATCTCCCTCTAGAGAAATATTTTCTAGAGTTAGTTTTAGAAAAATGCTTACCTTTGGAGTGATGAGAACTTCTTTTGGTTTTCTTGGAATGTATTGTGAGAGATTGATCTTCACTTCCCATCTTCTCTTCTCTGGTTGTAATCCTAGCTTCTTCTTGAGAGCATTCTTCCCATAGTCTGCTGAACTTGACTAACTTCTTTCTGGCACATATCCCTTGAATAAAGGAGTCCCATGATCTAGGGAGACCATTCAAGGTGGTCATTACAATCTCAGCATTTTCCACTTCTTCATCTATTGCTTCCAGTTGTTCTTTGATTTGAGAAACTCTTGCGAAGTAAGATTGGATGGTTTCTGCATTCTAAATCTTCACATTCTTCAGTTGGTTTCTCAGAGTCATCTTCTAGTTTATGTTCTTCCCTTCAAACAATTTGGTTAGGGAATCAAACATAGCTTTAGGTTTCTTTAGGGAGGACACCTGTGGTATGAGATGATCCTTGATAGAATCAGCAATGATTATCTTTGCCATAACCATATTCTTCTTGTGTAAGGCGTTAGCCTCATGTCCCTCTGGAAATGGAACCTCCTCATTGATGTAGGAGTCCAACTCATTCTCTTCCAGGACCAGGGAGATCCTATACTTCCAGGCTCGGAAGTTATGAGCTCCCTCAAGCTTTTCATCAAGATTGGTATGATGAGACATCTTAACTGAGAACCTCAAATGGAAATAAAAAATATTTAGATCTTACCAGTTCAAGATGTCGGATCTGGATTTGTAGCTGAAATTTTGCAGTGCCGGTTCAGAAGCAGATTAGGGTTTTTCTTTTTCGGAGTTCTATCCAACCAATTGCTTTGAAATTGATCCCTAACTTCAATTTTAAGGAGGAGATCAATTCAGGCCTGAGTTCACTGAAAAATTCTTCTTCTATGAAAATCCCTAATTTCTGACAGCAGTGTCAAGTCCAAAACTAAAAAACCTCAGAATTGGATTTTGCTTCGACAGAAAGATGTGCCCTAAGGAGGAGAGTTATTCCAACCTTCTTTTGCTGAAAATATGTGGAGAGAGATCCACAAAGTATGAAGCCCTAGTTCCCATAGCTACACAATGTCTTCTTCTCAGGTTAGCTCTGATACCATGTTAGATTTTTAACATTAAGCTAGTATAACATTAGGATCTTTAACTAAGAGAACAACAAGCACAACAATCAAACACAAGAGACAATGAACACAGTTTTTTTCCTCGGGGAAACCATAAATGGAGAAAACCCCGCAACTTCCTCAGAGATAGAATTAGCACCAAAAGTAAAACCCCAAAACAGTAAGATGATCTCCTGACAACAGTAACCTTCTTTCTATCTAGCGCCAGTGTCTTCTCCTTCCTCAACTATGCGCTACACTTGAGTGTGTATGAGTTGTGTACTAAATAGAGAGGATAGCTCTATATTTATACTAATCCCGACATGACTAAAACCCTACTAGGTCCTACCTCTCTAGGAGGGTCTAATAACCCTAGTCCCTCGGAACTGCAGGGACTTTAACCCTTAGACAATAGGAGGGTTACCCACAATGACTTGACATGACTTGTTTACATTATAGATCTTCCCGATCGGAACATCGGGGCATGACATGACTCAAGTACATTACAAATACATCCTGGAATAAACATCGGGTTACAATACATAAGAAATACAAGTGAATACATTCTAAAGTTACTATATACATCAACATACAACCCTCTTTTGCATGGTGCATGTGGCAACCTACATCCCTGTAGGTTAAGTATTCTCACATGAAATGTCAATTTATCCTTTTAACCATCATTCATCCTCTTGTACAAGATCTTCTTCTCTGAGTACTCCATAACGAATATTTGGAGTGTAACACCCGCCAGATTCCTAGACAAAACCAACTCATCAATGTATTCCTTTATCCTTACATGGATGCTTTTTAAAGCATGACAATAGTTTTTCCATATGTGACCCTCCTCACCATCAAATCTAGGACTCCAACATCAATCCACTCTTGAATAATTAAATAGCTAGGATTAATTAAATAGATATTTGATGGAAATGCAATGAAAAGAAGGGAATTCACTCATAATATGTTGTTGTAAATATTGAATAATTTCCCTAGGTTGAAGTGAAGAGTAGTGATAGGCCAGTCTGGACCTTCTTTATATGGTGATTTCTAGGTTATTTCTCAAGGGATTGGGCACCCCTTTATGATGTCACTAGCACTTGAATTTTAGGAGCAGTCAAGAGGACCAGAGGATCGCATCATCCATTTTGGCCCTTCCTTATACTGTGATGATAAAAACTTGGTTGTTTTTTGGAACACTTATGGACTTTACACCTTGACATTGAAGATAAAAGTTTGACACCTTGTTCTTGTGGATAAAAGGGTTGTTCTCCCACCTTTATTGGTACACCTTGGTGTTGTGGGTGTAGGGGTTGTTTTCCCACTTTGTTATGACCCCTCTTATTGACATGTGATCTTATGTTGAACCTTTTTGGTCCTTATGCTAGCACCCCCTCCTAATGTGGTACCTTCACCTTTTTGTTATGATGAATCACCTTATTATTATGACTTCTTGATCTTGTACTCTATCCCAAGTCAACTTAAATTTGTTTTTATGTGTTGTTTGGTAACTCTCCTAAAATCTAGGGTTAGTTGGTAACTCTCCTAAAATATAGGGTTTTGTTGATGTGTCAAGTTCTTGCTACTGTTTGAGCATGACGTGACCTCATTACTATCGATTGAACTAGGTTGTGGCCTCCTTACTGCTGGTTGAACTAGTCCATGACCTCCTCGTTGTTATTTGAGTAGGTCATGACCAACTTACTGTTGGTTGAATTGGGTCATGACCTCTTTGTTGATGTTTGAGAAAGATGCGACCTCCTTGCTCCATCTAGAGTTGGGTTATGGTATTTTTCAACCTTTTAGTGTATGCCATAACCCTCATCTCATCCTATTTATGCTTTTTGTAACCCCATCTTGTCCTGTTAGTGTTGTCGTGACTTGGTTCGGCCTACTAGGGCTACTGTTATTTGATTGCTTAGCTCTTGTAGGATTATTGTGTCCTGTGTTCAGTATCTACAGTCCTTTCATGACCTCCTCCCAACATTTTAGGGTGGCTAGTGTCTTTCTCCCAGCTCATGTAGAGCTGGCGTGACCTTTTGATCAGACTCTCTAGGGATATTGTGATCTTTGATGAACATTTTTAGTGGACTGTGCATTTCCTAGAACATAACGTGAATGGTTTGAGGCTTCTATAATGAACAATGACCCTACTTGAGTGGAATTGGACCTCTACTGCACTATTTGAGTGTGTTGGGTCATGTTTGAGGCATGAGAAAACTATGTGTTTTGTATAGGATGTTAATTGAGATCTAGTTGTGTGTGGATTTTCATCTTTACCTTGTCTGCTGCTATTTAACTCAGGTTTCCATACTAGTTGACTGGGTTACCTTGAATGCTACTATACTTGACTAAACCAACAACACTTTAATTTATTATGTCTCTCAAGTATGTCCTTTTTTCCTGTAGTGACTTGTCTCCAAATAGAAGACGCATCTCATAAGGTGAAACTCGGAGATGACTATCAATATACCATAGAAGGGGCAGGAGAATCATCCTACAAGATACACTCATAAAAGTCAATCAAGATCAAAGATGTTCTCTATATAACAGGATTGAAGAAGAGACTCCTATCCATATCAAGCCTTGATGTGAGGAGATTTAGAGTTGCATTTGTTGATGGCCAAGTAGTCATGTGACCTAAAGTTAAAACCTTTGATGATGCAGTAGTAATTGGAGAGAAATAGGGAGGTTTGTACAAATTAAAGGGCCAACTAGAAAAAAACATTGGTTCATGAAACAATGGAACCAAGTGAACTATGGTGCAAGATACTTGTGTTGTTGCATTTGTAACTTCGGAAGACATTCTGATGTATATTATCATTGAATTTTGTTGTACCCCCATCGAAGATGTGTTTCCCTCCTTTCTGGATGTCATTATTGTGTATGGTCCTTGAGGTACAACCTCTATTGTAAGTCAAGGTAGTAGTCTCCAGTATAATATAATGTAATGTACTTTCAAATTCTCTCTAGGAGAAGTTATCCCTGTTAATCTTAGAAGTCGGCCCAGTCAAGTTGGGAGGTCAGTCACTTGAAGGGTATAAATAGGGAGGCTCCCTACCTCATTTATACACACTCACTGACTCAAGTTCAGATGAGGACAGAGAGAAGGACAAGGAGAAGAGAGATATAGTTTCATAATACTTCTTCCTATTGGGTTTTTTCATCTTGTGATATTGTCTTAGTGACGAAACTATTCAGAGGAATTTTGTGGGGTTTTCTCCTTTATAGTTTCCTCGAGAAAAATATTTGTGTTTTGTGTATATTCTCTATCTTTTGTATATTGTTGTACTTGTTATTATTTCAGATAAATATCCTAATCAGGTTAATTAGATTATAAAAACTAACATGGTATCAGAGCCTCTCTGAAAGAAGGAACCATATAGCAGCGAAAGCTAGTGCTTCCTAGTTCAAGGTAGTCTCTCCATGGATCATCAAGAAAATAAGGTTTGGATAACTCATCCTAGAGGGCACATATTTTGGTGGAAGAAGAATTATATTTGAAGAAGTTTCATTTTTTACCCTGACACTAGTGTCATGAGAAACTAGGGAATCAAGTTTCGGAGCATTCCCACCTCAGTATTTAGAAAAGAACCTTGCTACGCAACTTGCCTCAAGGAGGCGCATATTTCTATCTAGATAGATTTCCAAAACTCTAAATTTGGAAAGTTAGGGTTTTCTCTTACAAACCCTACGTCAACCAACTCTAGAACCAGGTTGAACACCTCAAATATCTAAGATCTAAATATTTGTTATTTCCATTTGAGGTTCTTATTTGAAAATGACTCATTATACTTCACTTGAGTACAAGCTTGGAGAATCTTATAACTTCTGAGCATGGAAGTACAAAATACCCCTAATCCTTGAAGAAAATTATTTGGATCAATATATTAGTGAGGAAGTTCCAGATCCAGAGGGAGATGACGCAGTGTTTTTTTAAGGATTCTAATATTATACTTAAGTATAGTATTCTAGGCGATTGTTTTGGATTGAAAAAAACATGTTTATAGATAGGTAGGGGAATATTAAATATGAAACATAAAATTAACACTAAAATGTGTAAATTTTGGTGAATATTACGAGAAAAAAAAACATATTTTTATGAAAATATAGGTGATATTAGACCCTAAAATTGACCAAATAACTAATTTATTTTTTGAAAAAAAACCCAAAAAAAACCAATTGGTGAAATTTTGCCCCTAAAAATTACCCTGGATATGAGGCTAAGGATAGTCATAAGAAGAACTTGATTAAATCCAAGAGAATAATTGTAAATTCTATGAAGGATCATCTCATCCCCCATGTGTCATCCTTCAAGACACCAAAGGAAGTGTTTGATGCTTTAACGAAGATGTTCAAAGGAAATAACATCAATCAAAAGATGATATTGAGGAACCAGTTGAAAAATGTGACGATACAGAACTTAGAGACTATACAATCCTACTTCACAAGGGTTTCTCAAATCAAGTAACAACTTGAAGCAGCTGAAGAGAATCTAGAAGAAGGAGAGATTGTGATGACTACCTTAAATGACCTCCCAATATCATGAGATTCATTCCTTCAAGGAATATGTTCAAGAAGGAAGTTGGTATCTTTCAGCAAACTCTGAGAAGAATGCACACAAGAATAATCTTGGATCATAACAAGAGAAGAGAAGATGGGAGAACTGGAAGATCAATCTCTCGCATCTCACACTAAAAGAAACTACATAAAGAAGGAGAACCACCATCACAACAAAAGGAAGTACCATCATCATAAAATACAAAATAAGTTCAGAAAAGATCCTTCCAACATTCGATGCTACTCTTGTGATAAAAAAGGACACTTCATCAGAGATTGTCACAAGAATAGGTACTCCTACAACAAGAAGAAGAAAATACATCATGCTCACACCGCTGAATGCAATGAATCAACAAATAAAAGATTCAGATGAGAGAAGGATGATTCTGGTGAAGAGTATATTCTAATCTCAGCACTCACTAGCACTATCTCACATGGAATCAATTATTATCTTGTAGATAGTGGGGCATCTAAACATATGACGAGATACAAAGAATCATTTGTCAATATGTCTAAGCATGAGTCACCTCATGAGGTGAAACTTGGAGATGATTATCAATTCCCCATAAAAGGAACTTGAGAATCTTCATACAAGCTAGACTCCAGGAAATATTTGAAGATGAAAGACGTGCTATATGTTCCAGGGTTAATGAAGAATCTTGTCTCCATCTCAGTACTAGATGCAAAGGGAATGAGAGTTGAATTTTTTTATGTCCAAGTCCTAATGTGGCCTAAATTTAAGACAATCGATGATGCAACAATAATTGGAGAACAAGACAGAGGCTTGTACAAACTAAAGGGACAGTCTAAACAAGCATTGGTTCATGACTCAATAGAACCAAGTGAACTATGGCACTGAAGGCTTGCACATGTGCACTACAGAGCACTACCGATTGTAAGAAAAACAGTCTCAAGACTTCTAGAAATCTAGGAAAAGAATGAAGGCATTTTTAAAGGATGTGCGGAAGTAAAGAATGCAAAGAAGACATTTCCCAATGGTGAAATCAAAGGTAAAGGAATACTGGAGATAGTACACTCATATGTATGTGGGCCCATGTCATCTATCTCACTAAGAAGGTATGTGTACTATGTTTATTTTATAGATGATTTCTCATGTAATACTTGGATATATTTCTTGCAAGGTAAAAATAAAGTATTCAATAAGTTTAAGGAATTCAAAGCCTTGGTCGAGAACCACACTGAAAATAATATCAAGACTTTGTGTTTAGATGATGGCATAGATTTCACCTTAGAAGAATTCAAGGAATCTGTAGAGATTCTGGATTAAGAGGGAGTTGAAAACTCCATACAATCCTCAACAGAATGGTGTTGCGCAATGAAATAACATAACCATAATGGAAGCAGTGAAATATATGCTACATAATCATGATCTTATGATGCACCTTTGGGCAGAAGCAGTAAGAACAACTGTGTATGTATAGAACCGTACTCCTCATCGAGTACTTGACAACAAGAATCCTGAAGAGGCTTTCTCAGGAGAGAACCCAGAAGACATCCATCTCAGAATATTTGATTTCCCAGTGTACATACACATCCCGAAGGAGAAGAGGACCAAGCTCGATCCTTTTGGGAGGAAGGGAATATTTGTAATATACAATGATACATCAAAGGTCTATTGAATAAACTTCCCGGGATTCAAGAAGATTGAAATCAATAGAGATGTAACATTTGATGAAGACTCGACATACTCCAGATCCAGGAAGCTACCTATTGAAGAGGTCGAGTAACTTGAGGGAACTAGATTCCGAGATACGAAAATGGAAGAAGCAATTCCAGAATACCATGAAGATCGTGACATGGAAGAACCAAAAGAGCTTGTAGAAACACTTAACAATAAGGACTCTCATAAGAGAAAACCAGCATGGGCACGGGAACTTATACAAGAAGAAGAAAGGTATGGTGCTCCAAATGAGATGCAAAGAGAAAGGAAAAGACCAAAACCTTACAACAACTATGTGGCCATGTTGTGTGACATCATTGACAAGGAACCTTCCAACTATGAAAAGGCTACATAAAATAAAGAATGGAAGGATTCCATGATCAAGGAATAATAGTCTATTATGAAGAATGATGTCTGGGAGATAGTTTCGATACTAGAAAGGAAGTTTGTCGTGACTTTGAACTGGATCTACAAGATCAAGCATGTTGCATATGGAATCAATAAGAAACACAAGGAAAGATTTGTGGCATGCCAGATTCTCACAGAAAGAAGGAATAGACTATAAGACATTTGCACCTGTATCGAGGTACACTTCCATTAGATCTATACTTGCATTTGTTGTAGTAATGAGATGGAAGATATTCCAGGTGGACATCAAGACAACATTCTTGAATGGCATACTCGAAGAGGAAGTGTATGTAGAACAACCACTGGGATTTGAGACACATGACAGGTATACTAATGTGTGAAAATTGAAGAAGGCCTTGTACAGATTGAAAAAGACACTAAGGTCATGGTATTACATGATGGATAGCTTCCTAATGAGATTAGGATTTAATAATAGTAAAGTGGATTCCAACCTTTACTTCAAGGTTGAATATGGAAGACTGGTGATGCTCCTGCTATATGTTGATGACTTGTTCTTGACGGGAGGGTTGAACGCATTGTAGATGCAAAGAGGAATATTTCCACTAAGTTTGAGATGAAATACCTAGGGATGATGCACTACTTATTAGGCATGAAGGTGTGGTAGAGTGCAGATGGGATTTTCCTTGGTCAAGGAAAGTATGCAGTGGAGATTATGAAAATATTCAAAATTTTGGACTACAAGGAGATATCCACCCCTATGGCATCGAACTTGAAGCTTCTGTGTGATGCTTCATCAGAGTCGGTTGATTCCATGATGTATTGTCAAATGATTGGTTCATTGATGTACCTGATGAATACAAGACCAGACATATGCTTTGTTGTGAACACCTTGAGCCAGTTCCTAACAGATACAAAACATGTTCACCCAGTTATTGCAAAGCATGTATTGAGGTACATGAAGGGCACAGTTGAGTATGGGATTTAGTATGATGTGAATCAAAAGATTAACCTGTACAGTTATGATGCTGATTCAAATTGGGAAAGTAGCGCCACTGATAGGAAGAGCACTATGAGTTGTTGCTTCAATTTTGGATCCGATATGATATCTTGGTTTAGAAGGAAGCAATCCTATGTGGTGCTGAGTACAACCAAGGAAAAATATGTTGTTGCTTACTCGGCTAGTTGTGAGGCAATATGGATGCAGAAGCTACTGTTTGATCTGTTTGATCTCTAGTTAGATGTGACTTGTATCTTTTGAGATAACCAGAGTTGTGTGAAGTTGTCAAAGAACTGGATGTTCCATGACAAGTCAAAGCACATAGAGATTAAGTACCATTATATCAGGGATATGGTGCAGAGAGGTGTAGTGAATCTTTAGTATGTGGAACCTGACGAGTAGACAACTGATGTGTTAACCAAGCTGCTAGCCATAATAAAGTTTGAGTACTTCAAAGAAAGACTTGGTGTGATCAAGAATGAGGCGCCTAGAAAGAGGGAGTAATGAGTTCTAGCATGGTCATAGCTACAGGTTGTTTTGGTAACATAAAATACCATGGCATGATCCTATGCTAGAGATGGCGAGAGACCAAAAGATGCATATGCATGAGATATCACATGGAAAAGTAGACATGTTTTCCTTGAGTGTAAAATATCATGGCATGGTATGCAGGTTGCTCGAATGTAATCAGTGATGTGGGTTGTCCTTGAGTTTAAAATATCTTAGCGTGGTACGCAATTTGCTCGAACGTAATCAATCTTGGTAAAAGTTATCCTAGAGTATAAAAGATCCTGGTGTGGTACGCAGGTTGCTCGAACCTAATCAGTCCTGGTACAGGTTGTCCTAGAGTGTAAAATATCTTGGCATAGTACATAGTTTGTTCAAATGTAATCAAACCGGTGGGTTGTCCTGGAGTGTAAGATATCCCGGCATGTTATGCAGGTTACTCGAACATAATAAGTCCTGGAAATTTATCCAGAACATAAAATATCCTAGCATGGTACGCATGTTGTTCGAATGTAATAAGTCCTTGAGGTTGTCCTGGAACGAAAAAGATCAGTGTGTGGTACGTAGGTTGTTCGGTCGTAATCAGTCCTTGTATGTGTGTTTCCATGTTGGATATGATCGGTAGTAAGGCACTTGTTGTGTGCCCAGGTGATTCTTGCATTGTGGAAGATGCAAGTTGTCTTGGTGATGTGAAATATCGTGGCATGCTCCTATGTTGGTATAATGCAGGTAGTCTATGATATGCATCTGGGATGTGATTTGTGTGCTCTGTGTATGATGATGAGATGACCTAGATATGACGAGATGATGATAGGAGACACATGTGGTTACATTGGAAATGTAATGAATGGTATTGGGTCATACCTATGCGATGGCTTGCTCATGGATATGATGAAGACCTAGATGAGGACTAGGCCTACACCCAGCATGAAACAAGGTTGGATCTGTAGAAACTTTCGATGACAGATATTACTATTTGATGATCGACAAGATGAGGACTATGGAAGCAACTATGATGTTGACTCCTATATGATGACTTGACCAGATGTGTTGATGATTGTGGCGATAGAGAATACATTCCCAATTAAGATGGAGTGTTGTTGCATTTGTAACTTTGGAAGACATTCTAATGTATATTATAGTTGTATGTTGTTGTACCCCCATTGAAGACATGTTTCCCTCCTTTTGGGATGTCATTATTGTGTATGGTTCTTGAGGTACAACCTTCATTGTAAGTCGAGACAGTAGTCCTCAGTATAATATAATGTAATGTACTTGTGTATCCTCTCTAGAAGAAGTGAAACCTGTTAGGGTCAGAAGTCGACCCATTCAAGTTGGGAGGTCAGTCAATTGAAGGGTATAAATAAGGAGGCACCCTCCCTCATTTATACACACACTCACTCACTCAAGTTTGCATGAGTAGAGAGAGAAGGACAAGGAGGAGAGAGAGATACCCATAGAATACTTCTTCTTATTGGGTTTTCCATCTTGTGATATCGTCTTATTGATGAAACTATTTTGAGGAATTTTGCGGGGTTTTCTCCTTTATGGTTTCCCTGAGGAAAATATTTGTGTCTTGTGTATCTGCTCTATCTTGCGTATCTTGTTGTACTTGTTATTATTTCAGATAGAGATCTTAATCAAGTTAATTAGATTAGAAAAAATAACTACTTGCACATATACACTACAAGGCATTGTCATTTGTAAGCAAAGTAGTGACGAGTCTCCCAGAGCTCTAGATAAAATATGAAGGTGTGTGCAAAGGATGTGCACTAGGGAAGAATGTGAAGAAACCATTTCCAAGCAGTGACAACAAAGCAAAGGAGATCTTGTAGATTGTACACTCAGACGTATGTGGACCTATGCCATCCAACTCACTATGAAGGTATGCATATTATTTTTGTTTTATAGATGACTATCCCTGGAAGACTTGGATTTATCTGTTGAAGATAAAATATGAAGTATTGAGTAAATTCAAAGAATTTAAATCCCTTGTAGAAAATCATACTGAAAAGAAAATAAATACCTTGAGATCAGATAATGGTGGTGAACTTACTTTAGAAAGTTTCAAATCTTTATGTAAAGAATCAGGGATTAAGAGGGAGTTGAGAACTCCCTACAATCAACAAGAAAATGGTGTTTCAGAAAGAAAGAACAAGACAATAATGGAAGCAGTGAAATCCATGATCCATGATCAAGATATTTCGATGCAATTATGGGCCGAAGTAGCCAGAACAACAATTTATGTATAGAATAGAACAACACATCGTGTACTAGAGAACAAGACTCCAGAAGAAGTATTCTCAAGAGAGAAACCAGAAGTCATCCATCTCAAAATATTTGGTTGTCTAGTTCACATACATATTCCCAAAGAGAAGATAACTAAGCTAGATCCTTTAGGAAAGAAGGGCATATTCGTTGGATACTGTAATAAACCTAATTGGTTATTACAAGTGTTAATTAATATCAATTATTATTTAGGTCACTAATAGGTTAATTAATTATTAATTACTAGTTATTATAGGGAATGTATATTTATTAATAGATGTGACTATTACCCTATCAGCCATGTTTAACATGGATCACTATCTCTGTAAATCATAAATTCATTTATCAAAATATATTTATTAAACTCAAATTCCAACATGTAAGGTTTATCCTTATAAGTGGTATCAGAGCGAGCTTTGCTCAATCTCTCAAAATAATCCTGGCATTCATATCTCCCTCACTCCTTCATTTGCTCATTCCCTCTCCATATTACACCGATGAGTGTCCCCTTAACTTTCACATTCTACTTACTCTTTGCACTTTACCTCACCCTACACTCTACCTCCATTGTGTTGCACTCTACCACCATTGTCCATGCCCTTGCACCAACACTCCACCCGCAACGTATCCTCACACCTCATCCTTGACTCCTATCCACATCCCACTCCCCACTCCATGGACACACCTCTAGCCACACCAACATAAATCCCATCCTATCCTTCAAACATTGCATTGCTTCCCAAGTCTTATGCCCATTCTCATGCCCCCTCTACTATCATTCACGCACCACAACAACACCTCGACCATTCCCTCCAATATAGGGCTTCAAACCCTAAAATTCCACCATTTTTCAAATAAAATAAATAAAATGAAATATTATTATTATTATTTAATAGTAGTTGTTATTATAATATATAAACTTTCAAAAAAATATTATATTAAACTATATATATAGTTTATAAAAACAATAATAAAATTTTGATATTAATTAATTATTATTATTATTATTAAAAAAAATCAAAATATTCTTAAAGATTTTCACAAATTCGAATCAATATGTTTCCAGCATTCAATGAAATCATGTATGGCCAGAATCCGAGAAGGATTATTGAGTCTAAACTCAAAAAAAAAATGAAAAGAGTTGCCTCAAAGAAGAGGAAACGTACACAAAATTGAAAATTATCGTATTGCAAATAAAAGAAGAAATATCCAGGAAAAAGGGAAGGGGGAACTTGTAGCAAGATCAGACCCCGAGGAATTTACTGCTCAAATCAAGCAAAGGTTTAGAGAAAATGATGAAGAAGAAGAAGTGATGGCATATCACTTATTAAGCAAGGGAAAGTTGGAAACTAGGGTTGCACTCCCAACAGAAGAAGCAACACCCCAACTACAAACCTCCAAATACAATACTCGATCAAAAATATGTATGTCTACTGGAATTTTGTTGCGGATTCTTACAAGGAATGGAAGTAAGGCACATTAATACACCAATGGAAAATCTATAAAATTGTCTAATGAAAATCCAAAACAAGGACTTTTTAAGGAAGATGATAACAAGGACAATGAAACAGAAGAGGTAGAAGACAATAATATGAAAGATCAAGATGATATTGACAATCACAATGTCAATATCAATTTTAAAGAAAATGGCGATGTCATAGATTGTAATAAAACACAAAATACAGTTAAAAATAAAGTTATTGTTAACAACAATTATGAAAAAATTGAAGTTATAGAAGAATGCAATGATGAAAATAAAAACGTCAAAGTTGAACTCAATCATGATAATGTAGCAGGATGAAACCCAGAAGATGTTGCGATAAATGAATAGTTGAACATTCTACCAGTGATCGTAACTCAAGATGTTCTAGAATCTCAACATCAAAAGGTTCTTCGGAAACAACTAAAGACAACTCATCGACAAGGAAGTAATCTCATTGTTAGTAGTTGTCTCTACATATAAGAAAACCATATCAAAGCATGCAAAAATATCAGAAATCTACGTCAAATTAGAAGATCAAAAGAACACCATTAGATTAAAAGCTCAAAAAAATAATCCATATATTTGTTATGTGTTTATCTACATAATCATATGCATGAAAATATTTGAATGGAAATGCAACCAATTATTTCAAGAACTTATAAACCGCGGTACAGATGACTTGTTATAAACCAACCAAGGACAGATGACTTGTAATAAACCTAATTGGTTATTACAAGTGTTAATTAATATAAGTTAATATTTAGGTAACTAATAGGTTAATTAATTATTAATTATTAGTTTTTGTAGGGCATGTCTATTTATTAATAGACATGACAATTACCTTGTCATCCATATTTATCATGGCTCACTATCTTTGTAAATCATCAATTCATTTATCAAAATATATTATTAAATTCAAATTCCAACATGTAACATTTATCTTTACAGATACAGTGATACATCAAAGAAATACATGGTTTATATATCGGTATTCAAGAATATTGAGACTAGTAGAGATGTTACCTTTGATGAGGATGTGGCCCTATGTAGATCAAGGAAGACTCGCTCCGATGAATTACAAGAAGAAGAATTTGAAGCTCACAAAGTCAGAGACACTGTGATGGAAGAAAGAGCTTCAGAAGAACATGAGGACCATGATATGATTGAGCCATAGATATCGGTAGATCCACCCTGAGAGGTGAACACACGCAAGAGAAGACCATCTTGGGCACAAAATATCATACAAGACGTATAGAAGTATGGTTCTCTAGATGGGATTTCCAAATAAAATAAGAAACCTCAACCATACTCCAATTATGTGGCACTATTATGTGACATCATTGATGCAGAGCCTTCCAGCTATGAAGAAGCAGCTGAAAAGAAAGAGTGGAAAGATGATATGATCAAATATTATCAGTTGATCATTAAGAATGATGTCTTGGATGTGGTTCTGATACCTGAAGGGAATTTGGTACTGTATTCCAAATGGATCTACAAAATAAAGTATGTTGGAGATGGAAAAATCGAGAAATACAAGGCAGGATTTGTGGCTCATGCATTCTCCGAGAAAGAGGGCATTGATTACGAGGAAACATTTTCTCCTGTATCTAGATGGACTTCGATTAGAGTTATTCTTGCAATAGTTGCAGTGATGAAGTGGAAGGTGCACCAGATGGACGTAAATACCTCCTTCCTGAATGGTGTAGTAGAAGAGTAAGTGTATGTGTAGAAACCACTAGGATTTGAGACACATTACAGAGAGACGAATGTGTGCAAATTGAACAAGAACTTGTATGGTTTCAAACAGGAACCCAAGACATGGTACGATAGGATAGATGGATTATTGACGAGCATGAGCTTTACCTAGAGTAAAGTTGATTCCAACCTCTAATTCAAGGTTAAGGATGGAAAAACTAGTGGTACTTATGTTGTATGTAGATGACATGTTCCTGATAGGTGATGGGAAGCTCATTGCATAAACGAAGAAGAATATTGCTGCAGGGTTTGAGATGAAATACTTGGGTATGATGCAGTATTTCTTAGGTCTTGAGGTGCGGCATCATCCATATGCGATTTTCCTTAGTCAAGGGAAATATGTGGTAGAGATCTTGAAGAGATTCGAGATGATGGATTTCAAGTCCATAGCCACACCGACAGAATCCAACTTGAAGTTGTTGTGTGATACTACTTCGAAGATAGTTGATTCCACAATGTACAACTAGATGATTGGTTTGCTCATGTACTTGATGAACATGAGTTTGGATATATTCTTTTCTGTGAACACCTTAAACAAGTACATGGTATAGTCGATATGTGTTCACCTGATTGTTGCAAATCATGTGTTGAGGTACTTGAAGGGTATGATTGATTATGGCCTCAAATATGCAACAAATCAAAGGATTGGCTTGAAGGGCTATGTTGACTCAGAGTGGGTTGGCACTGCCATGAATAGGAAGAGCAATTCAGGGTTTTTCTTCAGTCAGGGGTCTCACATGATTTCCAAGTTTAGAAGGAATCAGACAAGTGTAGCATTGAGCATAGTCTAGGAAGAGTACATTGTAGCTTGTACAACTAGCTGTGAGGCAGTATGGATTATAAATCTACTTGCGGAATTGTTCGATGTCAAGTTAGAGATGACTTGTGTATTTGTGACAATTAGAGTTGTGTGAAGTTGTCTGAGAACCATGTGTTCCATGACAAGTCAAAGCACATTGAGATCTGGTATCACTATATCAAAGATATGGTGCAGAGAGGACCAATGAAGCTCCAATATATTGCGACAAATGAGCAAATTGTCGATGTATTGATCAAGCCTCTGGAAAGAGTGAAGTTTGAGTACTTCAGGGACAAGCTTGGAGTTGTCAAGATTGGTGCCATCACAAGAGTGAGTGATGAGTCCCTAATACAGATTATTGGCCTTCACATATGTTATCTCTAGAATTGTTTTCTAGATTTACTTTCAAGTGTCAAACCTTAGGATAGTCACTTTTAGGTTTTCCAACTTAGTCTTCATTTAGGATCCTTGTTTGTTTTATTTTTTATTTTTATCCTGCTTGTTTTTTATTTAAATGTTTATTTATTAAAATAAAACAAGGCTCTTGGTTCATATTGATTTTCAAAAGAGGATTTATTTCTTGATTAAATGATTTGCAAATAAGTTATCATGTTTAGAACATTGATATTATTTATTTGAATAGTGAATTATAGCTTGGCAGCATATATTAAAATTTTATGGGAAATAGAGCTACTAGTTATAAGATATGCAAATTTATTGATGAATACGGGTGGCTAAAGCTTGTACCATAATTTAATAAATTATGATTATTATTTAAAGCAAGTACAGTACATGCATGGACCATTGGAATCATGGTAGTCTTCAAGTACCTACAGTCATCGATATCATCACATGATGGACAGTCTTTAACCCTGTAATGTCTTGTCGTTTTATAACCTATTCTGCTTAAACTTGGTTTTGGACTATACTGTATGAAATTGTCGAAATATCTAGGGTAAGTATTGATGAAGGCTTACATAGCATGATGAAGAAGAAGCCTGGAGGTTTGATTTGCAAGATTGAACCAAACAATATACAATGGCTTACCCAGTTTCCAAGATTAGCGCAACTAATGAGATATGCTGGACGGTTCCCTTTCTGTGAGAGATTGTAGGGCTACAATGTTCAAGTAACCCAAGATTTAATAAAGAATTATAGAGATGGAGTTGTGGATTTTGTTGATGTATTTGTAACTTCAGAATGTATTCACTTGTATATCTGATGTATTGTACCCTGATGGTTATTCCGAGAAGTATCTGTAATGTAATTGAGTCATGTCATGCCCCGATGTTTCGATTGGGAGATTCAATAATGTAAAAAAGTCATGTAAAGGCATTGAGGTTAACCCTCCATTGTAAGTCGGGGCAATAGTCTCCACAATTGATTCAAGTTTAACCCTTTTTGTTGATCGAAGGGAAAAGTCCCCATAGTTGTGGGGCACTAGGGTTATTAGACTCTCATAGAGATGTCAGCCCTGGTAAGTAATTGTTAAGTGGGGCCTACTTGTTGGAGTGGACATTAAGTGAACAAAAAAATATAAATTGAGAGTGAGCCTCTGTATTTATTATACACACACTCACTCACTGGGGTGCATGAGTGAGAGAGAGAACAAGTTGTTGGAGATCATCTTTATGTTTTTGGGTTTTACTGTTTCCATTGGTGCTCATTCTATCTCTGAGGAATTTGTGGGGTTTTCTCCTTTATGGTTTCCCTGAGAAAAATTATTTGTGTCTCTTGTCTCTTGTGTTTATTGTTGTGCATGTTATTCTCTCAGATAAGATCCTAAGATCATATTGCTTAAATGATAAAAATCTACCATGGTATCAGAGCTAACCTAAGAAGAAGACATTGTGCAGCTGTAGAAGCTAGGGCTTCTTACCTTTTGGGTCTCTCTCCACAATCCATCAGCAAAATAAGGCTAGGATAACTCTCCATTGAAGGGTGCATCTTTTTGTCGAAGCATAATTTGATTCTGGGCATTTTCAGTTTTTGGTACAGGAAATTAGGGCTTTTTACAGAAGAGGAATTTTTGAGTGAGCCCGGCATAGGATTGCTCTCCTCCTCAAAATCAAAGTTTGCAGACCTAGGTCAATATTTTTGGTTGGGTGAAACTTCAGGAAATTCAAACCCTAGTTTGACCTCGGGCCTGAAAAACCCTAAAATATTGAAACTGATAATGTTTGGTAGATTCGCTATATCTCAAGATTGGAGAAGGATCAAAATCTGAAACTTTCACAGTCCAAATATAAATCCCTGATGTACACTATGTCCAAGTTGTAGCCTCATATTCGCTATATTCTAGGAGATATGATTCCTCCAACTTAGAGTTCCATCCTCTCCAAGGATTCCTCCCCAAATAGGACACCTGGGGAGAATTGCTATATCTTGGGCTACGAAATTCCAAATGAAATTTCTCAAGATGTTCCAGAAAGGGCACGGACTATAATTTTTATGGTAAAATGTTTAGACCCTGAATATGAAACAGTGACACTTGGAAGTTTGTACAACTTCTCTATGCTGAACAGTCTTGAAATAGGTCACCTTGAAAAAATGCTCATAAGTTCCAATTGGTGAAACCAATTCTGATGAAAACTGTGGTGGTGGAACAAATATAGAAGAGGTTACCTTAGTTTGAAATTTAAAACATAGAGGAGAAGTAATTTTGGAGATACCACAGAAACAATATCATGCATTTCTACAGAAGAAATTGGTAAACTAGGGCATCCTGCTCTGAGAGCTTCCCTCCACTGTTTTCAAAAAATGAGTACATTGGATAGCTCGTCTTGAAGAGGTCTATATTTATTTCAAATAAGATATGAAAGATTCCATGTTTTGAAAATTAGGGTTTCTTTGATAAACCCTAGATCAACCAACTCTGGAACCAGTATGAACACTTCAAATTGGTAAGATCTAATCTTTTGCTATTTACATTTGACATTTTTATTTCAAAATCTCTAATCACACTAGCTTGATGACAAGCTTAATGAAACTGAAAACTTCCCAAAATGGAAGTATTGGATCTCACTCGTTCTTGAAGGAACTGAATTGGACACCTACATAAGTAGAGAGGTTCCAGTTCCAGAGGAAGATGAGGCTAAAATCCTTACACAAGAAGAACTTGGTCAAGGCCAAGAAGATCATTCCTGATTCAATCACAGATCACCTTATACCACAAGTGTCTTCCCTAAAGACACCAAAAGAGATGTTTGATTCCTTGATCAATCTATTTGAAGGAAAGAACATAAATCAGAAGATGACTTTGAGAAACTAGTTGAAGAATGCAAAGACCGTACAGTCATACTTTACAAGGGTCTCTCAAATCAAAGAACAACTTGAAGTGGTAGAAGAAGAAGTGGAGAATGCAAAAGTTGTGGTAATAGCCTCCTGGGATCATGGGCCCTTCATTCATTTGAGGAATGTACGCCAGAAGGAAGTGATTACTTTCAGCAGACTCTGGGAAGAAGAAGAATCTCGACTTATAATAAGAGAAGAGAAGATGGGAGCAACTGAAGATCAAGCTCTCACAATTCAAAGAAGATCCCGCAAGCGATGAGGAATACAAAGGACTCAACTCTTGAAGAACCTCTTATCCATTTGGATAAGAAATGATACTGTTATGAATGAAGAAGATGATGAAGCTGAAAGAAGGAGCCTACCCATGAAACAAATAAAGATAAGTATTCAATTGTCATTTCATGATATTGTTTTTTTATGCATTTGTTTAAATTCATTTGATGTATTATGCATGATAGAATGTTTGCATTAATGATAGTATACTACTAATATGCATGTTATGGGTAAGTAGCTCATGGTGCTATACAACTCGCCATTTCTACTTATCTAGAATGAAACCTCTTTGTTGACATATTGGATTAGTGCACAATCTCAATGTTGTCCTGGTAGAAATGGAAGACATCTAGAAAGTTTCCGTGAGATATGGATGAATGTTCTATTGGCTAAATAGTTGCATAATTATATCTTGATGCAAAAGAATTTTTCATTATGAATATACCTTATGAAATGTTTCTAACCAAATAACTAATGCATTTGAATTGTAGGAAATATCGCGTACAATCACCTACAAGAAAAGAAGGACGAGACTTGTTCCGAAGAACAAGTGATGGCAGTTCAAGAAATAATAAGTAATGAAGATCTTAACCTTTGCTACAAGGTTGAAGATGAAAGCCTATAGAGGATGACAAGCTTATAGATGGGTGTGAGAAGAACTTTTGAAAAGGTTCAAGATAGAGGATCTTGGTATCTAGTGACCCTAGATGGATACATAGAATATTAGTAGCAGAGGAAGATACTTGTCACTCCAGTACATAATGTTTCAATGCATAGAGTACGAAAGACAGTGGGAGAATGATGCTTTGCTTCAGAGGGAGTGACTATAGAAGATCCTAAGGTTTGACATTGTATGACAGGATGGAAAAATTACTAATGACTCTAGGCTTTACTGAGAGTAAATCGGATTCCAACCTTTGCTTCAAGGTTGAAGCAGAAGACTAGTGATGCTCCTGTTATATGTCGATGACTTGTTCCTTATAGAAAAGATGAACTCATTAAAGTTGCAATATGGAGACTTGCTGCCGAGTTCAAGATGAATAACTTGGATATGATGCACTACTTTCTAGGGATGGAGGTGTGGTAGAATCTCCCTCGGACAAGGGAAATATGCAGTAGAGATCCTAGAGAGGTTCAAGATGATGGACTGCAAGGCCATGACCACACCTATGGCATCAAACCTAAAGCTATTGAGTGTTGCTTCATTAAAGTCAATTGATGCCATGACGTATCATCAGATGATTTGTTCCTTGATGTACCTAATGAATATGAGACCAGATATTTTCTTTTCTCTGAACACATTGAGACATGTTCACCTAATGGTTACAAAGCATGCACTGAGGTACCTAAAGGGTACAGTTGATTATGGGCTCAAGGATGAGGCGAGTCAGAAGATTAACCTAGAGGGTTATGTGGATTCGTATTGGACAAGCAGTGCCATTGATAAGAAGAGCACTTCAGGATGCTGCTTCAGTATGAGATCAGGTGTGATCTCTTGGTTTGGCAGGATGGAGTCCTGCATGGTACTGAGTACAGCCGAAGAAAAATATGTTGCCACTTTCTACTTGGGAGAGAGGAGCAGTGAAGCTCCAATATGTGATCCAGATCCAGATCTCTCGAAAGAGGGAGTTCTAGCATATCCAGTGAGACAGGTTTTCTGAGCATAAATCTTGGTGAAGCTCGTAGGTTGCTCAGACATAATTAGTCATGTAGGTTGTCCTCGAGTGTAATAGGTCCTAGAAAAGCTCACAGGTTATCCTTGGACATAATCAGCCTTGATGTGATTCTATGCTAGAAATGGCCAGAGTGAAGTTTGAGTACTTCAGGGAGAAGCTTGGTGTTCTCCAGATCGAGGTTCCTTCCAAGGGGAAGTGACGAGTCTGTGAGCCCTTCTGACATGGTGAGAGGATTGGTTCCTTCCATGGTCAGATATAAGTGCGTTGGCTTTTCTGACATGGTGGAAGGTTGAGCTTCACATGGTCAGATGTAAGTGTAGAGATGTTCTGATGTGATTGTGGGTTGTGTTACCACATGATCATTGCAGAGATATTCTGATGTGATTGTGGGATGTGTTCCCACATGATCAGTGCAGAGCCATTCTGATGTGATTGAGGGATTTATTCCCACATGATCAGATATAAGTGTTGAAGGCCATTCTCTAGGAGAATGGAGACACCTGTTCAGTTACTAGGAACACTCAGCTTAGTGATGAGAGGCCATTCTCTAGGAGAATGGAGGCACCTAGTCAGTTAACAGGAACACTCAATAAGAACACTCAGCTTAGTGATGAGAGGCCATTCTCTGGGAGAATGGAGGCACTTGGTTAGTTACCAGGAACACTTAGCTTAGTGCTAAGATGCCATTCTATGGAAGAATGGAGACACCTGGTCAGTTACCAGGAACACTCAGTTTAGTGTTGACAGGCCATTCTCTGGGATAATGGAGGCACCTAGTCATTTACCAGGAATACTCAGCTTAGTGCTGAGAGGCAATTCTCTAGGAGAATGGAGGCACCTGGTCAGTTACCAGGAATACTCATCCTAGAGCTAAGAACCCTTCTGACATGATGAGGTTAGATGTAAGTGCAGAGCCCTTCCATGGATGGTAGTAGTTGTGTCCTAACATGCCACTGGTTGTAAGTGTTGGGCCCTTCCATAGATGATAGTAGGTGTGTCCTATCATGCTGATGGTTGTAAGTGCTGGGCCTTTTCACAGATGATAGTAGGTGTGTCCTATCATGCTGGTGAATGTAAGTGTTGGGCCTTTCTAACATGGTAGTGGATGTGTTCCTCTCATGGTCAGATGTAAGTGTTGGGCATTCCTTTCTGATATGGTTGTTGGATGTGTTCCTCCCATGGTCAGATGTAAGTGATGGGCGGGTCATTCTGACTTAGGGTCAAATATAAGCATTGAAGAAGACCTACATGGAGGCTAGGCCTACAACCAGCATGAAAAAGGGTTGGCTCTATATAACTTCCTGTGACGAGAAGAATGAAGAGATAGCACCATTTGATTGAGATAGCGGAAGTAGTGATGATGATGATGATCCAGTGATGCTCCAGATCAAGTGATGATCTAGTGATGATCCAGAATTGATGAAGATGACTTAACAATGAAGATGACTTGAAGATGAAGATGAATTGAAGATGAAGATGACCTGAAGATGAAGATGACTTGATGATGATCCAGATGATACAGAGAAGAAGACTTGTGCTGATAAATTGTGTCGAGAGAATACCTTCCTAGTTAATAGGGAGTGTTGATGTATTTGTAACTTCAGAATGTATTCACTTGTATATCTTATGTATTGTACCCTGATGTTTATTCTAGGAAGTATCTGTAATGTAATTGAGTCATGTCATGCCTCGATGTTCCGATCAGGAGATTTAATAATGTAAACAAGTCATGTAAATTCATTGAGGTTAACCCTCAATTGTAAGTCGGGGCAATAGTCCCCACAATTGAGTCAAGTTTAACCCTCCTTGTTGATCGGAGGGAAAATTCCCCACAGTTGTGGGGCACTAGGTTTATTAGACTCTCGTAGAGATGCCAGCCCTGGTAAGTAATTGTTAAGTGGGGCCAACTTGTTGGAGTGGACATTAAATGAACGAAAGAATATAAATAGAGAGTGAGCCTCTGTATTTATTATACCAACACACACTCACTGGGGTGCATGAGTGAGAGAGGAGAATCTCTCTCAAGAGAGAGAGAGAGAGAGAAAGCTATTGGATATCATCTTTATGTTTCCATGTTTTACTGCTGCCATTGGTGCTCATTCTATCTCTAAGGAAGTTACGGGATTTTCTCCTTTATCATTTTCCCAAGGAAAATTCTTTGTGTCTCTTGTCTCTTGTGTTTATTGTTGTGCATGTTATTCTCCCAGATAAGATCCTAAGATCATATTGCTTAAATGATAAAAATCTAACAGATTTTAAAAGTTTAAAGGTTACGATTGATGAAGAATCTATTGCAAAAGCTATTGGTGTTCCAGCACAGGGAGAAAAATGGTTTAAATAGCAAGAATTTAAAAGTGATTATGGTGAATTTATGTTACCAGGGTTTGATAAGTTAAGTTGGAAAAATGGTATTCATATAAGCAAGCTTAAACCAAATTGGCAGATTCCATTAGAAATGGCGCAAAATTATATAACTTGTGAGGGTCGTTATGATAGAGTTCTTAGGTGTCATTTATGAATACTAATGCATCTAAATGGAAGTTTGAAGCTCAATTTACCATTTTATTTTTTAAGAAGTATGCAAAGAATGGTTACATGGGTTCAGACCCATCCAGAACATACTGCTCATTCCATTTATCATCAGGATTTGATTAAATTGCTAATAATTTCTCACTTAAACAAAGATCGGAGAAATTGGGATAGTTTTCTCCTTGAATCAGGGTTTGAAGAAAAATAAAAGTGAAAGCTTTGTAAAGAAAAGGGAAAGAAGTTAGAAAGTTTATACAAGAAAATAGACGACGCAATTCAGCAGACTAAGAAGTTTGCATAGCAGACCAAGCAGGTTGCAAATGAAGATAAAGATCTCACAGAGGAGCCTAATGTTGCAAATGGTTTATTTCTAGAGGTGTCAGTTACAGGGGAAACATTTGTTAAGAAAATGAAAGAAGATTTAAAGAACCCTGACATGCTTAGCCTTGTTATAAAAAATTCAAGCTTGAAGGAAGAAGAACAGGTTTAAACCCTAAATGCAAAAGATTTTAATTTAAAGACAAGGACTAGGTTAAGGAGCAAATTGGAAGCAGAAATGAAGCTGATGCATAGTCTTAGAAGCAGAAATGAAGATTTTAGAGAAATTGTTGTTGTGAATGATTCTTTTAGTGAAGAAAACATACAAGTATCAAAGGATTGCAAATTTTCAGAAAATGAGAATTTCATAGATCTTGAAGGGAATGCAGGGGATATACCTGAAAGATTTTGCATAAATAAACAAGCTTATTCTGAGAATGAAAATGGATCAGTTTCGAAATATTTGCAAGTAGATGAATGTTTTATGGATATATAAGAAACTGAAGTAACACTAGAGTTAAATCAAATTAAGAAGTCTTTACAATCTTACAGGGAGCAAACTAAATTTCTTCAAAACATAAATGAAAGTATGATGTTTTCCAACAAAAGATTACAAGAAGATTTAGAAGAAAAGGATACTGATTATCAAAAGATTCTTCTCATATCCAAAGATATCTTAAAGGAGAAAAGGGCCATTTAGAAACAGTATGAACAAATGAATATCTAGAACAAGGAATTTCACAATCGAGAGGACAACAAAGATGCTGAATACACCAGGTTGCAAAAGAGATCCCAGGTTTTGAGTGATTTGACTGTCATAGCAAAAGCTTCCAAAAGTATTTAGTTGTTGAGGGTTTAGAATAGTTGGTTCATAAATGATTAGAATTCGACAACTAGCAATAGATAGTCTTGATTTATTTTGATTACACTTGTCTAGTTTGAACGTTTGAGGTTTAAAGACTTTACTATTTTTTAGAAGATCGATCCATGAAAATAGGATCTTAAAACTATTTCAAACTTTTAATAATTTTGTATATAATAGATAGTAATGAGATGTAATAAGGGTTGGAATCACATATGGAGATCAAGCTTATGTTTTTAACAATAAGGCATATATTTACTTGTATCTTTAATACAGAAATAAGTGCTTTGGAATGATTGTGACCAATGAGCCTGTTTTGCTTTAATAATGTTTTACATGTCTTCATGACTTTATTCTGTGAGTGATCATTTTAATCCATGTCAGAATTCTTATGTTTCATATGTAATTACCTGTAAAATTTGTTGCAGAACTCATTTGTTTATTTCATAAATTCATACTCGTGGATTTTCTGTAATTGAATTTGTATTTTAAATTATATGCTTTGCAGTTTTATGTATTATATATTTCATTGATTTCAGTCTAATTTTATTTATCATTAAGATTTCTTTAAGATTGAACTTTAGTAGTCTAGGTTCAACTTTAGGGATAACATCTTCTGGCGCCATTGACGGGGATGGATAAATGAAAGTATATCTTCCCTAGATATTCTACATCATTATATCTGATTTTGGAGGGTAAACAAGATCAGTAAAATTTGTTTATAGACTACATCAGTCACCTACATCAATTATTTACCAAAAAGTTATAGTGGCTTCAAAACGGATAGGAACTCAAGGAAACCCCTCATCACCTCTAAATCCAGGAGTCTCAGACCCTGAATAAATATTGAAAGAAGCTAGGCAACAATTAAGTTTTACCTCATTAGGAAAGTTTAAACATCCTTCACCTTGGAGATTCCTGAATATTCACTTTCATGTTCCTTCTTTTAATCCACATTCTGAAAAATGGAAAGAAGAATTAGATTTGTTGTTTACCCCTTCTCAAATAGACAACTTTCAAGTTTTCACAAATCTTTTATTACCTGAAGAAGTTAAAGTTGAAGCATTACAAACAGGGGGTTATTCTTTATTTTCATCTCATATTCCTTTTGCAAGTAAAATCCCATTGCATCAGCCTAATTCCAGTAATTTCCCTCCTTCATCACAACATTCAAGTACCAACCAATCCAATTCAAGTTCAAGGATTTCCAGTCCTAAAATGGCTCAACCTCCAAAAAGGATGGCTGCTATGGTAGCAGCGAGATATGCCCCTCTAGTTTTTCCTCATACTTTAAATGCTCTCCCAGGTGGAGATTATCAGAAATATCTTCCGAGATTCAATGGTCAAGGATATGTTATAGCAGAGGAGAACTGGAATACATTTATGAGCTATGCAGATAATCAGAATTTCAAGAATGAAGATGTTTGGGTGAGAGTTTTTGTTCAGATCTTAGATGGTGAAGTAAGAAAGTTGTATAGGGAATTACCACCAAACTCTATAGATGGTATAGATGCTTTAGAAGAAGTATTCATGAGACAATGGGGAGATACTAAATATTATCTATATTACATTACAGAGTTTGGATCATTGAAAAGAAAGAAAGATGAGGCTATGGTAGACTTTTCTAAAAGGTTCAATAAAATGTACAGCAGGTACCAGTTGAAATCAAACCTTCTAAAACATCAGCGAAGTTAACATATGCAAACTCTTTTGGTCATGGATTTTCCTTATTGTTAAGAGAAAGAAAATATATATCTCTTTTGAATATGCAAGATGTTGCATTAGAGGTTGAATCTAACATATTGGCTTCAAATAAACTCAAAGAAGAAACATACTATCAAATGGTTGATTAAAAAGGAAATCATTGCATCCAATTCTATAGGAAGAGCTTCAGACAGTAAAATGGATGAAATGAATAAAATCATTAAAAATTTATCTGCTAAGATTGATAGGTTAGAATTTGGAAATAAAAATCAGAATAAGCCAATACCTAAAGCAGAGAGAAATCAAAATCAATTTAGAAGACCTTTTGTTCCTATATTTTTACCAAGAGAGAGAAGAAATAATGATATTCAGAGGGAACGAAGAGAAAATGAAGATCAAAGAATTAAACTCCATTTCATAATAATCATGTGAGAGATGATGAGTCATATGAAATAGATGAGGGAGAGTTAGGGGATTTGGAGGAACAAGAACATAACATTAGTTAATTTGATGACGATACTTCTTCTCATTTTATGACTAAGGTTGATTATCATTATGCTACAATGCTTGATAATTATGAAGAAAATATTATTGAACAAGAGATGTCTATGCCTGAAATTTGTCAGGAAGTTCCAAAAAAATCATATGGTCTCAGATCAGGGTTGAAACATGTAGCACAAGGTAAGAAAGTTGTAAAAAATGTTCCTACTAAAAAAATCTTTCCTTTAGAATAGAAACAGGTTGTAAAAGAAAACAGAGATAAAGTGGCAGTTTCTGAATAAGTTAGAGGTACAAGTGGTTTTAATTTGGAGCATGCAATTAATAATATCAATATCCCTATTCCTTTCATAGAATTAATAAAAAATAAATCTTACAGGGAAGCAGCTTTTAAAACTTTTAAATCTACAATGAATTCTATCCCATCTGATGAATTTAATTTGCAGTATGAAAATCCTACCATCACTATGGGTTCTAAAACCTTTGATCAACCTGATGACAATTCAGAATATCCTCCTCCTTTTTATGTGAATCTTACAGTTCATGAGCAGTTATTACATAATCGTCTTCTTGATTCAGGAGCTTCACACAACCTCATGCCAAAAGCTGTCATGGAAGCTTTAGGGTTGTTTGTTAATAAACCATATCATGACTTGTATGCATTTGATTATAGGGAAGTGAAGTGTATTGGGGTTATCAAATATCTAGTGGTGAATTTAACATAGATTCCAATGAAAAGTCTACTGATGGATATAGTTGTAGCAGATATTTCTCCTAAATTTGGCATGTTGTTGTCTAGATCTTGGGAAAAAAGAGTGGGAGGAACTCTTCAAATGGACCTTTCATATTCCACAATTCCAGTGTTTGGAGGAGAATACAAGAGATTTTACAGAGAAGTACAGATGGCGTATTTGGTAAGTGACAGTAAACATCCCAATAATCATCCAATGTATTCAATAGAGGAGAACTTGGGTTCTTGTATGCTACAGTTAAGTGATGATGTTGAAGGAGTTTTACAAGTGCACAAAGATATTCCAATTCAGAAAAAGAAAGAGAAACCAGATGGTTTATGGCAAATGTATTTTGATGGTTCATCAAGTAAGGAAGGAGCAGGAGCAAGTGTTGTACTCATTTCACCTGGAGCTGAAATTGTTTCTTTCATGTACAAGCTAGAATTCAAAACAACCAACAATACTGCTAAATATGAAGCATTAATTTTGGGATTGAGAGAAACAACAGATTTGGGTATTCAGGAGCTTGTTGTATTTGGCGACTCTGAATTATTAATTCAGCAAGTTAAGAATACTTACCAGGTAAAGAAGCATTTGTTGAAAGTATATAGAAATGAGGTGTTGGACTTAATAGATAATTTTTTTTTGGCTTTCAACATAACTTGTGTCCCAAGAGAGTATAATGAAACAACAGATTCCTTAGCTTTGGCAGTAGCGTATTTCAAGATCCCAAAATTAACACATCTGAAATATCCAATTGATGTGAGATATAGGCCATCTATCCCAAATGACATTAAACACTGGAAGGTTATTCATGATGATCAAGAAATAAAAGAATTTTTAGACTTAACAGGTGAATTTGCTAATGATTTAGTTGATCAAGATCAATATGATGACTTGAATGAAAATGTGCCTTATACAAAAGATTCAATTGCAGATCATAAGATTATTGAGTTAAAAGGAAATTTCCTTCCTAAGGGACTTGTTCCACTTGAGAGGTTGGTCTCAAAAGATGATACATTATTGAAACCGACCTTGCAGACCACTAAAGAGAATGTTGTAGAATATAATATTGGTTCTGAAGCTGAACCCAAAATTATTAGAATGTCAAAGTCGCTGTCAGAAGGGAAAAACAAAAAGTATATCAATTTGTTGAAAGAATTTGTGGACATTTTCGCTTGGTCATATGAAGATTTAAGAACTTATGACACTAGCATAATTCAGCATAAAATTCTGTTGAAACCAAATACTAAGCCTTTTAAACAAAAACTTAGAAGGCTTAATCCAACATTGTTGCCAGTAATTGAAAAAGAGGTAAAAAAATTGTTGGATGCAAAAATTATTGTACCTCTTATATATTCATCCTGGATTGTTAACCTTATGCTCATGTGTGATAAAAATGGAGAAATAAGGCTCTGTGTAGGTTTCCACAACCTAAACAGATATTGCTTGAAAGACAATTATTCATTGCCTAAAATTGATCAAATTTTGCAAAGAGTTGTAGGGTCTCATAGAATTTCAATGATTGATAGTTTTTTTGGTTATAACCAGATTGTAGTACATCCTGAGGATAGAGAAGAAACAACATTCACAACCCCCTGGGGAACATTTATGTACGATAAAATGCCTTTTGGGCTTATGAACGTAGGTGCTACATTCCAGAGGGCTATGGACATAGCCTTTGTGAGGGAAAATGAAAAGTTCGTAGTAATATACCAAGATGATATCACAGTGCTCTCCAAGTCTGATGATGACCATCTGAAGCATCTAAGATAGGTTTTTATTAATTGCCAAAATTTTCGTTTGTCATCAAACCCAAAGAAATCTCATTTTGCTATGACAAAGGGTAAGTTGTTGGGGCACATTGTTTCTGTTGAAGAAATCAAAATAGATCCAGAATGAGTAAAATCCATTTTAAAGATTACTATTCCTAGAAATAAAAGGAAATTCAATATTTCATTAGGAAAATTAATTTTTTAAGATGGTTCATTCCTAATTTTGCAGAAATTATTAAACATATCACTGAGATGCTTAAGAAGGACAGGGAAGTTAAATGGTCAGATCATGCTATACAGTCATTTGAAAGATTAAATCATGCATTGATAGAAGCACCTATGTTGATAGCTCCAAATTATACTAAGGATTTTGCAATTTTTTCATTCACATCTTAAGATACCATAGCTGTTGTTTTGTTGCAAAAAAATTCAGATGGATTTGAACAACCGATTTCTTTATTTAGTAAAACATTAAGAGATTCATAGCTTAAATATAATACAATGGAAAAGCAAGCATATGCACTAGTTAAAGCTCTCAATTTTTTCATAATTTATGTTTTACACTCCAAAATTATGGCATATGTTCCAAGTTCAGCAGTTAAAGAAATCCTGGTACAGCTTGACAGCGAAGGGAAAAGAGGCATGTGGATAGCAAAGGTTATGGAGTATGACGTGGATATTAAACCAACCAAGGTGGTGAAAGGACAAGGTTTAGCCAAGCTTCTAGTAGAATCAAATTGTCAGGTATTAGATCTTCATTTGATGGCATAAAATCCAGAGCAAGATGTTGTAACAGAACATAATAAGGAATAGATTTATATCAGGTATTGTGATTCTCCTTGGTGTGAAAAGATTGTATATTTTCTCCTACATTTACAATGTCCTCCAGATTTAAATAAAAATGAGTGTAGATCATTAAAAGTTAAATCACTTAAATATGTTTTAATTGATCAAGTTCTATACTAGAAAGACCCTAGGGGTATATTGTTGAGGTGTTTGGATAAATCAGAGGTTGGTGCAGTTACTACTGAGTTACATAGTGGGGTATGTGGGGAACATAAATACTGGAAAGAAGCTGCATTCAAAATATTAAGAGCAGGATATTATTGGCCTACTCTTTTTACATATGTATATCATCAGGTCAGAGCTTGTGTGGAGTGTCAAAAGTTTACAGGTAAGCATAAACTTCAGTCTTTACCCTTGAAACCTGTTAGTTTTTCAACATTAAGCTAGCATTATTAGGATCTTTAACTGAGAGAATAACAAGCACAACAATCAAACACAAGAGACAATGAACATAGTGTTTTTCCTCATGGAAACCATAAATGGAGAAAACCCCGCAACTTCCTTAGAGATAGAATCAGCACCAAAATAGTAAAATCCCAAAATAGTAAGTGATCTCCCGACAACACTAACCTTATTCTAATCTAGCCCCAGTGTCTTCTCCTTCCTCAACTATGCACTATACTTGAATGTGTTTGTGATGTGTGCTAAATAGAGACTCTAGCTCTCTATTTATACTAATCCCGACATGAGTAAAAACCTACTAGGGTTGACCTCTACTAGGAGAGTCTAATAACCCTAGTGCCACGGAACTGCGGGGAATTTAACCCTTAGACAATCAGAGGGATACCCACAATGACTTGACATGACTTGTTTACATTATTGATCCTCCTGATCGGAACATCGGGGCATAACAACATGACTCAATTATATTATAGATACATCCCGGAATAAACATTGGGTTACAATGCATAAGATACATAGATGAATACATTCCGAAGTTACAAATACATCAACACTCCCTCTTAACTAGGAAGGTATTATTTCAACACAATTTTTAGCACTGGTCTTCTTCTCTTGATCATCTCGTCATCTGCATCTTCAATTCTTCTTAGTCTTCAATTCATCTTCATCTTCAAGTCATCTTCGTCTTCAAGTCATCTTCATCTTCGGACCTAGATCACCACTCGATCTGGATCATAACTGGACATCATCAATGGATCTGGATCATCACTCGATCTGGATCATCACTGCTGATTCATCATCACTGGATCATCACAGGTGCTATCTCATGATTCTTCTCGTCATAAGAAGTTCTACAGAGCTAGCCCTTTTACATGCTAGTTGTAGGCCTAGCCTCCATGTAGGTATTCTTCAGCACTTATATCTGACCTGCTTGTCAAAATGGCCCACCCAGCACTTACATCTGACCTACTTGTCAGAAAGGAATGCCTAGCACTCACATCTGATCATGTAGGAACGAATACTATAATCATATCAGAAAGGCCCAGCACTCACATCCGATCATGAGGGAACACATCCCACAACCCTATCAAAAGGCTCAACACTTATATTTATCCATGCGAGAACACATCCTACAACAATGCTAAAACGGATCTGCTCTTTCACCCATGCAGGAACACATCCTACAACCATGATGAAAGAGCTCTGCACTTACATTCACCCATGCAAGAACACATCCTACAACCATGATGAAAAGATTCTACACTTACATACACCCATGCGGGAACACATCCTACAACAATGATGGAAGGGTTATACACTTACATCCACCCATGCGGAAACACATCCTACAACCATGATGGAAGGGCCCTACACTTACATCCACCCATGTGGGAAGACATCCTACAACAATGATGGAATGGCTTGCACTCATATTTGATCTTGTAGGAACCAATCCTACAGTAATATCAGAATGGCCCCCAGTCCTAGACTGAGCTACTTGGTAACTGACCAGATGCCTCCATTCTCCTAGAGAATGGCAGTTGCCCTTACATCCGACCTACTCACCGAAATGTCCAGCACCCACATCTGACATGGAAGGAACTTAATCCTTTAGCCATGACAGAATGGCTCAGCCCTTACATCTTATCAAGTGGGAAAACATCCCTCTATCACATCAGAATGGATTCTCATTCCTGAACTGAGTTTTCCTGGTAATTGACCAGGAACCTGCATTCCTAGAATGGAAATTGCCCTTACATCTGTCCTACTCGATAGAATGTCCAGCACTCATATCTGACATGGAATAAACCAATCCTCTCGCCATGACATAATGGATCAGCCCTTACATCTGACCATGGAAGGAACCAATCCTCTCACCATGTCAGAATGGCTATGGGTCTCATCACTTTCCCTTGGAGGAAACCTTGATCTGGAGAACACCAAGCTTCTCCCTGAAGTACTCGAACTTCAGCCTAGCCAATGGCTTCATCAATACATCAACTATATGTTCCTCCGTTGCAACATACTGGAGCTTCACTACTCCTCTCTGCACCATATCCCTGATATAGTGATACTTGATCTCAATATGCTTTGACTTGTCATGGAACACTAGATTCTCTAACAACTTCACACAACTCTAGTTATCACAATGTATACAAGTAGCATCCAACTGGAGATCAAATAAATCAGACAATAGCTTCCTCAGCCATACTGCCTCACAACTAGCTAAACAAGCTGCGACATACTCTGCTTCAGCTGTACTCAGTGCCACATAGGATTTCTTCCTGCTAAACCAAGAGATCACACCTGATCCCATACTGAAGCAACACCCTGAAGTTCTCTTCCTATTGATGGAACTGCCTACCCAATCTGAATCAACATAACCCTCTAGGTTGATCTTTTGATTTGCATTGTACTTGAGCCCATAATCAACTATACCCTTCAGGTACCTCAGAATATTCTTTTTAGCAATCAAGTGAACATGTCTTGAATCTATTAGGAACTGGCTCAAGGTGTTCATAGCAAAGCAAAGATCTGGTCTCGTGTTCGTCAGGTACATCAAGGACCCAATCATCTGATGATACATTGTAGCATCAACCGACTCTGATGAAGCATCGTTCAATAGCTTCAGGTTCAATGCCATAGGTGTGGCCATAGCCTTGCAGTCCATCATCCCAAACCTCTTTTGGATCTCTACTGCATACTTCCCTTTTCCAAGGAAGATTCCATCCACACTCTGCCACACCTCCATACCTAGCAAATAATGCATCATCCCCAAGTCCTTCATTTCGAACTCGGCAGCAAGCTTTCTCTTCGTATTAGCAATCAACCCATCCATTCCTATCACAAATAGATCATCTACATATAGTAGAAGCATCACTGGGTTTCCATCTTCAACCTTGTAGTAAAGGTTGGAATCTGCTTTACTCTTGGTAAAGCCCAAACTGGATAGAAAGCTGTCAATTTTGTCGTACCGGGTCCTGGGTGCCTGTTTCAAACCGTACAAGGATTTCTTCAATCTGCACACATGAGACTCCCTGTCATGAGTCTCAAAACTGAGTGGTTGTTCTACATACACTTCCTCTTCCACTACACCATTCAAGAAAGCAGTCTTGACATCCATCTGGTGTATCTTACATCTCATCACTGCAGCCAGAACAAGTACCAATCTGATGGAAGTGTATCTGGCTATAGGAGCAAAGGTTTCTTCATAATCTATTCCTTCTTTCTAAGAGAAACCATGAGCCACAAATATTGCTTTATATTTCTCAATGCTACCGTCTGCAGCATGTTTGATCTTGTAGATCCATTTGGAAGTTACAACTGACTTCCCTTCTGGTCTTGGAACAATATCCCAAACATCATTCTTCATGATCGATTGATACTCTTCGATCATAGCATCCCTCCATTCTTTTCGTGATGTCGCTTCTTCATAACTGGAAGGTTCTTTATCAATGAAATCACATAGTAAACCTACATACCCAGAGCAAGATCTAGTCCTCTTTCTTTCTCTGTGATTCTCTTCCGGAGCCCCATATCTTTCTGCACCTTGGATAATTTCACGTACCCAAGTAGGTTTCCTCTTATGAGAATTCTTCTCCAGAGATGGATCTACAGGTCTTTGCGGTTCTTCAAAATCTCGATCTTCTTCTTGAGTTTCTTCATTCATAGTTGTATCATGAATTCTGGGTGCTTCTGCTTCTTCACCTTCTTCAGCAGGTCTTCTCCTAGATTTGTTGTAAGTTGTGTCTTCATCAAATGTCACATCCCTGCTGATGTCAATCTTCTTATATCCTGGGAAATATATTCTGTAAGCCTTCGAACTTGCAGAGTATCCCACAAATATACCCTTCTTTCCTGAAGGATCTAATTTTGTTCTCTTCTCTTTTGGAATGTGTATGTATAGAGGACAGTCGAATATTCTGAGATGGCTGACTTTTGGTTTCTTACCGGAGAATACTTCTTCAGAAGTCTTGTTCTCGAGTACTCTATGTGGAGTACGATTATGTACATACACCTCTGTTCTAGCAGCTTCAGCCCAAAGATGCATAGGAAGATCTTGATCATGAAGCATAGCTCTTGCAGCTTCCATGATAGTTCTCTTCTTCCGTTCCACAATCCCATTCTATTATGGATTAGAAGGAGTGGACAACTCCCTCTTAATCCCTGGTTCTTTGCATAGCTCTTTGAATTCATTCGAAGTGAATTCTCTGCCATTTTCTGATCGAAAAGTCTTGATCTTCTTTTCAATGTGGTTCTCAATTAAGGCTTTGAATTCCTTGAATTTGCTGAATACTTTGTCTTTGTTCTTCATGGATTAAACCCATGTCTTCCTAGAAAAATCATCAATAAAAGAAACATAATATGCATACCCGCGTAGTGAGCTTGATGACATAGGACCGCATACATCGGAGTGGATGATTTCTAGGATTCCTTTGGCTTTGCTTTCGCTGCTAGGAAATGTCTTCTTTGTATTATTTCCTTTCGCACATCCTTTGCAGACCCCATCATGTTTCGCTTGGAGATCTGGAAGACCTTCAACAGCTTTACTTGCAATTGGTAGTGCTCTGTAATGCACATGTGCAAGCCTTCTATGCCAAAGTTCACTTGGCTCTACTGTGTCATGCACCAATGCTTTTTCTGGATGGCCCTTTATTTTGTACAATCCTCCTTGTTCTCCAATCACCACCGCATCATCGATAGTCTTTCCTTTTGGCCACATGATGACATGACCATCTATGAATGCAACCCTCATTCCTTTTGCATATAGTGTGGATATGGAGAGGAGGTTCTTCTTAAGTCCTGGCACAAACAAAACTTCCTTCATTGTTATAGACTTTCCAGAGCCTATCTTATAGGAGGATTCCCCACTACCTTTTTATTGGATACTAGTACTCATCTCCTAGCTTCACCTTGTGAGGTGATTCATGTTCTGAAAGTTTCACAAAGGATTCCTTGAATCTTGTCATATGTTTGGAAGCCCCACTGTCTATAAGCCAATCAATGCTTCCATGAGTAATGTTTCCCGTAAGAGTGGAAATCAAAACATATTCATCTTCACTGGAAGAACTTTCACTTTCATATCTGGTTCTTTTCTTGGATGGTTCATCCGCCTCTGTAGCATGACCATGATGTCTTCTCTTGTTCCCCTTCTGCTTATGAGAGTGAACCTTGTTCTTAGGACATTCTTTTGCAAAGTGTCCTCTTTCATCACATGTATAACATCTCATTTTAGATAGGTCCCTTCTACTATTATCTCTATGATCAGGATCCTTACCTTTGGAGTGATGAGACCTTCTTCTGCCTTTCTTGGAGTGAACTATGAGAGCTTGATATTTACTTCCCATCTTCTCTTCTCGAGCTGCTATCTGAGCTTCTTCTTGAGAACATTCTTCCCATAGTCTGTTTAATTTGACTAACTTCTTTCTGGCACAGATTCCTTGGATGAATGAATCCCATGACCTAGGAAGGCCATTCAGTGTTGTCATCACAATTTCTGCATTCTCCACTTCTTCATCTACGGCTTCTAATTGTTCCTTGATCTGAGAAACCCTTGTGAGGTAAGACTGGATGGTCTCTGCATTATGAATCTTCACATTCTTCAGTTGGTTCCTCAAGGTCATCTTCTGGTTTATGTTCTTCCCTTCAAACAATTTGGTCAGGGCATCAAACATAGCTTTAGGTGTCTTGAGAGAGGAAACCAGTGGGATAAGGTGATCCTTAATAAAATCAACAATTATCCTCTTTACCATAATCAACTTCTTCTTGTGCAAGGCCTTTGCCTCATCTCCTTCTAGAACTGGAATCTCCTCATGGATGTATAAGTCCAACTCATTTTCTTCCAAGACAAGGGAGATCCTATACTTCCAGGCTCGAAATTTATCAGCTCCCTCAAGATTTTCATCAATATTGGTATGATGAGACATCTTAAACTAAGAACCTTAAATGGAAATACAAAAGATTTAGATCTTACCAGGTCAAGATGTCAGATTTGGATTTGGAGCTGAAATCCCGTAGTACTTGATCAGGAGCAAATTAGGGTTTTTCTTTTCTGGAGTTTTGTCCACCCAAATGCCTTGAAATTTATCCCTAACTTCGATTTTGGGGAGGAGATCAATCCATGGCTGGGATCACTGAAAAATTCCTCTTCTGTGAAAAGCCCTAATTTCCAGCAGTAGTGTCAGGTCCAAAACTAAAAAACCTCAGAATTGGATTCTGCTTCAACAAAAATATGCGCCCTAGGAAGGAGAGTTATTCCACCCTACTTTTGCTAAAAATATGTGGAGAGAGAACCACAAAATAGGAATCCCTAGTTTCCGTAGCTGCACAGTGTCTTCTTCTCAAGTTAGCTCTGATACCATGTTAATTTTTCAACATTAAGCTAGCATTATTAGGATCTTTAATTGAGAGAATAACAAGTACAGCAATCAAACACAAGAGAAAATGAACATATTGTTTTTCCTTGGGGAAACCATAAATGGATAAAACCCCACAACTTCCTCAAAGATAGAATCAACACCAAAACAGTAAAAGCCCAAAATAGTAAGTGATCTCTCGACAACAGTAACCTTCTTCTTATCTAGCCCCAGTTTCTTCTCCTTCCTCAACTACGTGCTATACTTGAGTGTGTTTGTGATGTGTGCTAAATAGAGAGTCCAACTCTCTATTTATACTAATCTCGGCATGACTAAAACCCTACTAGGGCCGACCTCTACTAGGAGAGTCTAATAACCCTAGTGCCCCGAAACTGCAGGGACTTTAACCCTTGGACAATTGGAGGGTTACCCACAATGACTTGACATGACTTGTTTACATTATTGATCCTCCCAATCGGAACATCGCATAATGACAACATGACTCAATTACATTATAGATACATCCCAGAATAAATATCGGGTTACAATACATAAGATACATAGATGAATACATTCCGAGGTTACAAGTACATCAACAAAACCTATAGCAGTAAATGTTATATTTCAGTAGTGGGGTTTAGATTTCATAGGAGAAACTCATCCTCCTTCTAGTGGTTAGCACAAATGGATTTTAACTGGTACTGATTTTTTCACTAAGTGGGTGGAAGCAATTCCCACAAGGAGAGCAACTTAACATGTTATAACTAATTTTCTTCAAGATAATATTCTCAAAAGATTTGGATGCCCTAGGAAATTAATTATTGATAATGCCCCAGCTTTCAAGTCAAAAAAGATGGTGAATTTTTGTGAAGAAAATAACATTAGCTTGAAATAGTCCACACCTTATTACCCATAGGGTAATGGATTGGCAGAGTCCAGTAATAAAAGTATTGTGAACAGTATTAAGAAAATGTTATCTGAAAATAAAAAGAGTTGGGATACCAAACTGAAATTTGCTCTTTGGACTGACAGAGTAACTATAAAGAAGTCAATTGGAACATCCCCTTTTCAGTTGGTATATGGAGTTGATGCTTTGTTTCCTATTCAATTAGCTTCCCGAGTAATTAAATTTTTGCAGGAAATGAGAGATGAACCTGATGATATAAGGAGAAGAATGTTTTAGATAATCTAGTTGCAGCAAGAAAGAGGAGCTATTATCGATACAGCTAAGATGCACAAAAAATGTTGATGTATATGTAACTTCGGAATGTATTCACTTATATTTCTTATGTAGTGTAACCCGATGTTTATTCCGGGATTTACTTGAGTCATGTCATGCCCTGATGTTCCTATCGGGAGGTTTCATAATGTAAACAAGTCATGTCAAGTCATTGTGGGTAACCCTCCTATTGGTCAAGGGTTAAAGTCCCCGCAGTTTCGGGCCACTAGGGTTATTAGACTCACCTTGTGAAGTCGGCCCTAGTTGGGTTTAGTCAAGTCGGGAATTAGTATAAATAGAGAGCTGGCCTCTCTATTTAACATACACTCACTCACACTCAGTTGTAGTGCATAGCTAAGGAATGGAAAGACATTGGGACAAGGAAGAAAGAAGTTACTGCTATCAGGAGATCATCTTACTGTTTTGGTGTCTTACGTTTGGTGCTGATTTTATATCTGAGGAAGTTGCGGGGTTTTCTCCATTTATGGTTTCCCAAAAACATTGTGTTCATTGTCTCTTGTGTTTGATTGTTATCCTTATTATTCTCTCAGTTAAAGATCCTAATGTTATGCTAGCTTAATGTTAAAAATCTAACATGGTATCAGAGCTAACCTGAGAAGAAGACATTGTGCAGCTATGGGAAATAGGGCTTCCTACTTTGTGGATCTCTCTCCACAAATTTTCAGCAAAATAAGGTTGGAATAACTCTCCTCCCTAGGGCGCATCTTTCTGTCGAAGCAGAATCCAATTCTAAGGTTTTTCAGTTTTGGACCCAACACTACTGCAGGAAATTAGGGATTTCCACAGAAGTGGAATTTTTCAGTGAGCCCGGGCCTAGATTTATCTCCTCCTCAAAATCGAAGTTAGGGATCAAATTCAAAGCATTTGGTTCAACAGAACTCCAGAAAAGCAAAACCCTAATCTGCTCCTGAACCAGCACTGCAAGATTTCAGCTCCAAATCCAGATCCGACATCTTGACCTGGTAAGATCTAAATCTTTTGTATTTCCATTTGAGGTTCTTAGTTAATATGTCTCATCATACCAAGCTTGATGAAAATATTTAGGGATTTGATAACTTTCGAGCCTAGAAGTATAGGATCTCCCTGGTCCTGGAAGAGAATGACTTGGACTCCTACATCCATGAGGAGGTTCCAGTTCCAGAGGGAGATGAGGCTAAGGCCTTACATAAGAAGAAGATGGTTATGGCAAAGAGAATCATCGTTGATTATATCAAGGATCGCCTCATACCACAGGTATCCTCCCTAAAGACACCTAAATCTATGTTTGATGCCCTAACCAAATTGTTTGAAGGGAAGAACATAAACCGGAAGATGACTTTGAGAAACCAACTAAAGAATGTAAAGATCCAATATGCAAAGACCATCCAGTCTTACTTTAAAATGGTCTCTCATATCAAGTAACAACTGGAAGTAGTAGATGAAGAAGTGGAAAATGCAGAGATTGTGATGACCACCTTGAATGGTCTCCCTAGATCATGGGACTCATTTATTCAAGGAATCTGTTCCAGAAAGAAGTTAGTCAAGTTCAGCAGACTATGGGAAGAGTGCTCTCAAGAAGAAGCTCGAATAGCAACTCGAGAATAAAATATGGGAAGTGAAAATCAATCTCTCACTGTACACTCCAAGAAAACCAGAAGAAGTTCTCATCACCCCATAGGTAAGCACTCTGACAAAGATAACACTAGAAAATATTTGTCTATAATCAGATGTTATACATGTGACAAGAAAGGACACTATGCTAGAGAATGTCCTAGAAACAAAAATGTCTCTCACAAGAAGAAGGGAAACAAGAGAAGACATCATGCTCATGCTGTAGAGGATGATGAACCTTCTACAAAGAGAACCAGATATGAAAGTGAAGATTCTTCAAGTGATGAAGAATATGTTTTGATTTCCACTCTCACGGGAAATATTACTCATGGAAGCAATGACTGGCTTATAGATAGTGGTTCTTCCAAACATATGACAAGATTCAAGGAATCCTTTGTAAAGCTATCTGAACATGACTCACCTCACAAGGTGAAACTTGGAGATGACTACCAGTATCCAATAAGAATCCTCCTGTAAGCTAGACTCTGGAAAGTTTATGACAATGAAGGAAGTTTTGATTGTACCAGGACTAAATAAGAATCTCCTCTCCATATCTGCATTAGATGCAAAAGGAATGAGGGTTTCATTTATAGATGGACAAGTCATCATGTGGCCAAAGGGAAATACCATTGATGATGCAGTAGTGATTGGAGAACAAGAAGGAGGTTTGTATAAATTAAAGGAACATCCAGAACAAGCCTTGGTCCATGACACAGTAGAGCCAAATGAACTTTGGCATAGAAGGCTTGCACATGTGCATTACAGAGCACTACCACTTGCAAGCAAAGTTGTTGAAGGTCTTCCGAAAATTCAAGCAAAAAATGATGGGGTCTGCAAAGGATGTGCAAAAGGAAAGAACACAAAGAAGACATTTCCAAGTAGCAAGAGAAAAGCAAAAGGAATCTTGGAAATCATCCACTCCGATGTATGCGGACCAATGTCATCAAGCTCACTAAGTGGGTATGTATATTATGTTTGTTTCATTGATGACTTTTCTAGGAAGACATGGATTTACTTCATGAAGAACAAAGATGAATTTTTCAACAAATTCAAAGAATTCAAAACCCTGATCGAGAATCACATAGAAAAGAAAATCAAGACCTTTCGATTAGATAATGGCGGAGAATTCACATCAAATGAATTCAAAGAGTTATGCAAAGACTCGGGGATTAAGAGGGAGTTTTCCACTCCTTATAATCCATAGTAGAATGGGATTGCAGAATAGAAGAACAGAACTATCATGGAAGCTACAAGAGCTATGCTTCATGATCAAGATCTTCCTATGCATCTTTGGGCAGAAGTTGCCAGAACATCGGTGTATGTACAGAACCGTACTCCACACAGAGTACTCAAGAACAAGACACCTGAAGAAGTCTTTTCTGGAAAGAAACCAGAAGTCATCCATCTCACAATATTCGGCTGTCCTGTGTACATACACATCCCAAAAGATAAGAGGACAAAATTAGATCCTTCAGGAAAGAAGGGTATATTTGTGATACTCTGAAAGATCGAAGGCTTACAGAATATACTTCCTAGGATTCAAGAATATTGACATTAGCAGGGATGTGACATTTGATGAAGACACAGCTTACAACAAATCCAGAAAGAAACCTGCTGAAGTACCTGAAGAAGCAGAAGCACCTAGAATTCATGATACAACCATGAACGAAGAAACTCAAGAAGAAGATCAAGAATTTGAAGAACCTCAAGAACCTGTAGATCCACCTCCAAAGAAGAATCCTCAAAAGAGGAAACCTGCTTGGGTATAAGAAGCTATCCAAGGTGCGGAAAGATATGGGGCTCTAGAAGAGAATAACAAAGAAAGAAAGAGGACCAGATCTTGCTCTGGATATGTAGCCTTATTATGTGATTTCATCGATAAAAAACCTTCCAACTACAAAGAAGCAGTAGAATGGAAAGAATGGAAGGATGCTATGATCGAAGAGTATTAATCGATCATGAAGAATGATGTTTGGGATGTTGTCCCTTGACCAGAAGGAAAGTCTGTTGTGACCTCCAAATGGATCTGCAAGATCAAGCATGCTGCAGATGGTAGCATAAAGAAATATAAAGCAAGATTTGTTGCTCGTGGTTTCTCCCAGAAAGAAGGAATAGATTATGAAGAAACATTTGCACCTGTAGCCAGATACACTTCCATAAGATCAGTACTTGCTCGGGTTGCAGTGATGAAGTGGAAGATCCACCAGATGGATGTCAAGATTTCCTTCTTGAATGGTGTAGTAGAAGAGGAAGTGTATGTGGAGCAGCCACTTGGTTTTGAGACACATGACAGGGAGTCTCATGTGTGCATATTGAAGAAAGCCCTGTATGGTTTGAAATAGGAACCCAAGACTTGGTACGGCAGAATTGATAGCTTTCTATCCAGTTTTGGCTTTACCAAGAGTAAAACAGATTCCAACCTTTACTACAAGGTTGAAGATGGCAATCCAGTAATGCTCCTACTGTATGTAGATGATCTGTTTGTAACAGGTATGGATGGGTTGATTGTTGATACAAAGAGAAATCTTGCTGCTGAGTTCAAAATGAAGGACTCGGGTATGATGCATTATTTTCTAGGCATGGAGGTGTGGCAAAGTCCAGATGGGATTTCTCTAGGACAAGGGAAATATATAGTAGAGATCTTGAAAAGGTTTGGGATGATGGACTACAAGGCTATGGCCACACCTATGGCATCGAACATGAAGCTATTGAGTGATGCTTCATCAAAAGCGGTTGATGCTACAATGTATCATCAGATGATTGGGTCCTTGATGTACTTGACGAACATGAGACTAGATATTTGCTTTGTTGTGAACACCTTGAGCCAGTTCTTGACAGATCCGAGACATGTTCACTTGATTGTTGCAAAGCATATTCTAAGGTACCTGAGGGGTACAGTTCATTATGGGCTCAAGTATGAGGCGAATCAGAAGATTAACCTGGAGGGTTATGTTGATTTAGATTGGGCAGGCAGTGCCATCGATAGGAAGAGCACTTCAGGGTGTTGCTTCAGTATGGGATCAGGTGTGATCTCTTGGTTTAGCAGGAAGCAATCCTGTGTGGCACTAAGTACAGCTAAAGCAGAGTATGTTGCAACTTGTTCAACTAGTTGTGAGGTAGTATGGCTAAGGAAGCTACTATCTGATTTATTTGATCTCTAGTTGGATGCTACTTGTATACATTGTGAAAACCAAAGTTGTGTGAAATTGTCAGAGAACCTGGTGTTCCATGACCAGTCGAAGCATATCGAGATCAAGTATAACTATATCAAGGATATGGTGCAGAGGGGAGCAGTGAAGCTCCAGTATGTTGTGACGGACGAACAGATAGTTGTTGTGTTGACGAAGCCATTAGCCAGAGCGAAGTTTGAGTACTTCAGGGAGAAGCTTGGTGTTCTCTAGATCGAGGTTCCTTCCAAGGGGAAGTAATGAGTCCATGAGCCATTCTAACATGGTGAGAGGATTGGTTCATTCCATGGTCAGATGTAAGGGCTGAGCCATTCTGTCATGGTGAGAGGATTGGTTCCTTCCATGTCAAATATGAGTGTTGATCCATTCTGATATGACTGTAGGATTGGTTCCTACATGATCAGATATAAGTGCTATTGCCATTCTTGGAATGGAGTTGCCTGGTGAGGTACCAGGAATACTCAGTCTAGGACTAAGGGCCTTTCTGATACAATTGTAAGATGTAGACTTACATGATCAGATGTGAGTGCATGGCCATTCTGATGTGATTGAGGGATGTGTTTCCACTTGATCAAATATAAGGGTTGTTTCCATTCTTTGAATGGAGCTGCCTGGTGAGGTACCAGGAAAACTCAGTCTGGGACTGAGGGCCGTTCTGATATGACTGTGTGATGTGTTCTCACATGATCAGATATGAGTGCATGGCCACTCTGATGTGATTGAGGGATGTGTTCCCACTTGATCAGATATAAGGGTTGTTGCCATTCTTTGAATGGAGCTACCTGGTGAAATACCAGGAACCCTCAGTCTGGGACTGAGTGCCCTTCTGACATGGTTAGAGGATTAAGTTCCTTCCATGGTCAAATGTAAGTGTTGTGCCTCTTCACAGATGGTAGTAGGTGTGTCCTACCATGCTGGTGATTGTAAGTGTTGTGCCTTTTCACAGATGGTAATAGGTGTGTCCTACCATGCTGATGATTGTAAGTGCTGTGCCTTTTCACATATGGTAGTAGGTGTGTCCTACCATGCTAGTGATTGTAAGTGCTGAGCCTTTCCATAGATGATAGTAGGTGTGTCCTATCATGCTGGTGGATGTGAGTGTTGTTCCTTTCCATAGATGATAGTAGTTGTGTCCTATCATGCTGGTGGTTGTAAGTGCTGAGCCTTTTCACAGATGATAGTAGTTGTTTCCTATCATGCTGGTGAATGTGAGTGCTGGGCCTTTCTGATGTGATTATAGGATTGGTTCCTACATGATCAGATGTGAGTGTTGGGTGTGCCTTTCTGACGAGTCAAGGTCAGATGTAAGTATTGGGTGGGCCATTCTGACTTGGTGTCAGATATAAGCGCTGAAGAAGACCTACATGGTGGCTAGGCCTACAACCAACATGAAAAAGGGCTAGCTCTATAGAACTTCTTGTGACGAGAAGAATCATGAGATAGCACCCGTGATGATCCAGTGATGATGGTCCAACAATGATGATCCAGATCCAGTGATGATGGTCCAGCAGTGATGATCCAGATCCAGTGATGATGGTCTAGCAGTGATGATCCAGATCCAGTGATGATCCAGATCCAGTGATGATCTAGATCTAATGATGATTCAGATCCAGTGATGATCTAGATCCAGTGATGATGATCTAGATCCAGTGATGATGATCCAGATCCAGTGGTGATCGAGATCGAGTGATGATGATCCAAATCGAGTGATGATCCAGATCCGAAGAAGAAGATGACTTGAAGATGAAGATGACCTGAAGATGAAGATGACTTGAAGATGATGAGGGCTCAATGATGATCCAGATGATACATAGAAGAAGACTTGTGTCGATAAATTGTGTCGAGAGAATACCTTCCTAGTTAAGAGGGAGTGTTGATGTATATGTAACTTCGGAATGTATTCACGTGTATTTCTTATGTATTGTAACTCGATGTTTATTTTGGGATGTACTTGATTCATGTCATGCCCTGATGTTCCTATCGGGAGGTTCTATAATGTAAGCAAGTCATGTCAAGTCATTGTGGGTAACCCTCCTATTGGTTAAGGGTTAAATTCCCTATAGTTCCGGGGCACTAGGGTTATTAGACTCACCTAGCGAAGTCGGCCCTAGTTGGGTTTATTCAAGTCAGGAAATAGTATAAATAGAGAGTTGGCCTCTCTATTTAACATACACTCACTCACACTCAATTTTAGCGCATAGCTGAGGAAGGTAAAGACACTCGGGAAAGGAAGAAAGAAGTTACTGTTGTCGGGATATCATCATATTGTTTTGGGGTCTTACTTTTGGTGTTGATTTTATCTCTAAGGAAGTTGCAGGGTTTTCTCCATTTATGGTTTCCCCGAGGAAAAACATTGTGTTCATTGTCTCTTGTGTTTGATTGTTGTGCTTGTTATTCTCTCAGTTAAATATCCTAATGTTATGCTAGCTTAATGTTAAAAATCTAACAAAAAAAAGGTAAAAGACAATTTTGATAAGAAAATCAAAAAAGATGTTTTTGTAGTTGGTGATTTGGTTCTCAGGTCGGATGCACGAAAGGATGAGAAAGGTAAGCATGGAAAATTTGACAATATATGGCTAGGACCTTTTACAATGGTTAACATATTGGGAAATAAGACCTTTGTCTTACAGAATTTGAATGGTGAAGAAATTGCAGGTCCAGTCAATGGACATTTTTTAAAATGTTTCCACACATATGGAGTTGCAGAGGGTTCACTGTAGATATTCAATGTAGATATAATTTAATTTTTATGAATAAGACTCTAGCCCAATAAGACAGAAAATATGATTCTAGCAGGTTTCAGAAGGCACGGGTCAAAAATGTTCTTAAATCCTCACAAGGAGAGCTGTATCCCCAATTGGACCCAGATGCTATCTCTAGAATTGTTTTCTAGATTTACTTTCAAGTGTCAAACCTTGTATAGTCACTTTTAGGTTTTCCAATTTAGTCTTCATTTAGGATCCTTGTTTGTTTTATTTTTTATTTTTATCCTAGCTTGTTTTTTCTTTAAATTTTTATTTATTAAAATAAAACAAGACTCTTGGTTCATAATGATTTTCAAAAGAGGATTTATTTCTTGATTAAATGATTTGCAAATAAGGTATCATGTTTAGAACATTGATATTATTTATTTAAATAGTGAATTATAGCCTGGCAACATATATTAAAATGTTATGGGCAATAGAGATACCAATTATAAGATATGCACATTTATTTATGATTATTATTTAAAGAAAGTATAGTACATGCATGGACCATTGGAATCATGGAAGTCTTCAAGTACCTACAGTCATCAATATCATCACATGATGGACAGTCTTTAACCCTATAATGTCGTGTCATTTTATAACCTAATCTGCTTAAACTTGGTTTTGAACTGTATTGTATGAAATCATCGAAATATCTAGGGTAAGTATTGATGAAGGCTCACACAGCATGATGAAGAAGAAGCCTGGAGGTTTGATTTGCAAGCTTGAACCAGACAATATACAATGGGTTACCCAGTTTCCAAGATCAACACAACTAATGAGAGATGTTGGATGGTTCGCTTTCTGTGAGAGATCGCAGGGCTACAATGTTCAGGTGACCTGATATTTTATAAAGAATTACAGAGATGGAGTTGTGGATTTTAAAAGTTTAAAGGTTACAGTTGATGAAGAATCTATTGCAGAAGCTATTGGTGTTCTAGCACAGGGAGAAAAATGGTTTAAATAGCAAGAATTTAAAGGTGATTATGGTGAATTTTTGTTACCAAGGTTTGAGAAGTTAAGTTGGAAAAATGGTATTCATATAAGCAAGCTTAAATCAAATGGGCAAATTCCATTAGAAATGGTGCAAAATTATATAACCTGTGAGGGTCGTTATGATAGAGTTATTAGGTGTCATTTATGACTACTAATGCATCTAAATGGAAGTCTGAAGCTCAATTTACAATTTTATTTTTTAAAAAGTCTGCAAAGAATGGTTACATGGGTTCAGACCCATCCAGAACATACTACTCATTCCATTAATCATTAGGGTTTTATTAAATTGTTGATAATTTCTCACTTGAACAAAGATGGGAGAAATTGGGATAGTTTTCTCCTTGAATCGGGGTTTGAAGAAAAAGAAAAGGGAAAGAAGTCAGAAAGTTTATACAAGCAAACAGAGGACACAAGACAATAGACTAAGAAGTTTCCATAGTTGACCAAGCAGGTTGCAGATGAAGATAAAGATCTCACAGAGGAGCCTAATGTTGCAAAAGGTTTATTTCCAGAGGTGTCAGTTACAGGGGAAACATTGGTTAAGCAAATGAAAGAAGATTTAAAGAACCCTGACATGCTTAGCAGTGTTATAAAAAAATTCAAGCTTGAAGGAAGAAGAACAGGTTGAAACGCTAAATGCAAAAGATTTTAATTTAAAACCAAGGACTAGGTTAAGGAGCGAATTGGAAGCAGAAATGAAGCTGATGCATAGTCTTAGAAGCAGAAATGAAGCTTTTAGTGAAGAAAACATACAGGTATCAAAGGATTGCAACTTTTCAGAAAATTAGAATTTCATAGATCTTGAAGGGAATGTAGGGGATATACCTGAAATATTTTGCATAAATAAACACATGAAAATGGATCAGTTTCGAAATCTTTGCAAGTAGATGAATTTTTTATGGATATAAAAGAAACTAAAGTAACGCTAGAGTTAAATCAAATTAAGAAGTCTTTACAATCTTACAGGGAGCAAACTAAATTTCTTCAAAACATAAATGAAAGTCTGATGTTTGCCAACAAAATATTATGAGAAGATTTAGAAGAAAACGATACTGATTATCAAAAGCTTCTTCTCATATCCAAAGATATCTTAAAGGAGAAAAGGGCCATCCAGAAACAGTATGAACAAATGAAGATCTAGAACAAGGAATTGCATAATCGAGAGGAGAACAAAGATGCTGAATACGCCAGGTTGCAAAATAGATCCCAGGTTTTGAGTGGTTTGACTGTCATAACAGAAGCTTCCAAAAGTATTTAGTTGTAGAGGGTTTAGAATAGTTGGTTGATAAAGGATTAGAATTAGACAACTAGCAATAGATAGTCTTGTTTTATTTTGATTACACTTGTCTAGTTTGAAAGTTTGAGGTTTAAAGACTCTACTATTTTTGAGAAGATCGATCCATGAAAATAGCATCTTAAAACCGTTTCAAACTTTTAAGAATTTTGTATATAATAGACAATAATGAGATGTAATAAGGGTTGGGATCACATATGGAGATCAAGCCCATGTTTTGAACTATAAGGCATATATTTACTCGTATCTTTAATACAAAAATAGCTTCTTTGGAATGATTGTGACCAATGAGCCTGTTTTACTTTAATAATGATTTACATGTGTTCATGACTTTATTATGTGAGTGGTCATTTTAATCCATGTCAGAATTCTTATGTTTCATATGTAATTACCTGTAAACTTTGTTGCAAAACTCGTTTGTTTATTTCATAAATTCATACTCGTGGATTTTCCTGTAATTTAATTTTTATTATAAATTATATGCTTTGCATTTTTATGTATTATATATTTCATTGATTTCCATGTTGTTTTGATTACCTACCAGCACTGTTAATAAACTTTATTCTCAATATTATTTTATTTATCATTAATATTATTTAAGCTTGAAATTTAGTAGTCTAGGTTCAACTTTAGGGATAACAACATCCATCATGAAAAGGGGATGGCTCTGTGGAAGATGTGTGGTATTCACATCCACCATGAAAAATGGTTGGCTCTATGGAAGGTGTGTGATTTACATCAAACATGAAAAAGGGTTGGGTCTGTAAAGTGTTGCGCCTAGACTGAAAAAGGAATAGCACTGTGAAGATAGGAATCTAGTATGAAAAAGGACTCGCACTGTGGAATGTTGCATCTAGTATGAAAAAGGACCAACACTATAGAGATAGGAATACAGTATGAAAAAGGACTGGTCACTGCAAAGAGCTACATCCATAATGAAAAAGGGATAGCTCTGTAAGGGTACATCCAGCATGGAAAAGGGTTGGTGTTGTATGAACATGAGGATGTATACAAACATCCAAAGAAATATTTTCCTTGGAAAAAACTCGAGAAATGAGAAAAAGAGTAGGAATAGCTCAAGGAGGAAATCTCACAAGAGATCATATAGCTCAAGAAGGATATATAGAGAGATAAAATGCATTCCATATTTCTCTTATAATGAGTCATTTGCCCCTAAAGACTCCACTGATGACATAAGATTTCCATCTCATAGAAATAAGAGGAAGAGACATATTAAAGACAACTCACATGGAAGAGTGTTTGATGAATAGAGTGGCTACAGTAGGGTGGAAAAGTGCTCTTACACAACCAATTGTTTGGATCTTCTTCTTTTAAAGATAAGTATTCTCTTTGTATTTGAATGTGCAATGATATTATTTTTATACATGTGATGAATATGCTTGTATATGCATGTCGTGTTTTTGGAAAGAAATTTATTTCCATTGTGTTTTGCAATTATACATCTACACACGTATTTTATGATTTATGAATCTGTAATATGACCATGGAGAGAAATTTACACGGGGGCATCGCTGATGGACCAATATTAAAACATGTTCGTTCATATTGGGGTTAAAAAATAAAAACAATATATTGAGCATATAATAAGGGTATAAGGGCTTATATTATTTATTATATAAATACCCCAATACGGTGGGGTATTTTTTATTGCCAATTGTTTCCATATGCAAATGGTTTTCATGGAGGGAGCATAGGGCACACACAGGGTTTTCATGGTTTTCGTGGGTTTGCAATGTTGGAGATGCAAATGGTTTTCACGGAGGGAGCATAGGGCATGCAAAGGGTTTTTGTGGGTTTGTAGTGTTGGAGGAAAACATTTTCTGGGGGTGGGGCTCTTGCGTGGGTTCGTTGTGTTACGGGTGAGCATAGCTCTTCGGTTGGCACTATGGCTTGAGGTTGCACTGTTGGTTCATTCGCTATGGTGCAGTTTTCATGTCTGTGTAACGATGAGTGTTTTCCAAGGTGGGATGGTTCATGAGGTGCCAAGGTAGAGGAGTTCAATCTATCTATCCGAGTATTCTTTTGACTGACTGAACTAAGCTATCCCAGATCGAGAACTACCTAAAATTAGAGGGTTTCCTTATTTTTTTAAGCAATGTTGTGTGAAAAGAGAGGGTGACTGGGCCGACATATACCTAAGCACGTTATCTCAATGTAATCTTGCAGAGATCCATGTTGGTAGTTGAGGAGGATCGAGATTCTTTTCAGGTGTTGTAGCGATGTATGTTTTAATTGTGCTTGTTCAAGATTATACACTAGAGTTTGTAGATGTTGTAATCATCTGATTTCTCAAGCTTCATTTCAAATGCAGCAATATAAGTGTTTTATTGATTATGTTTTAATATTTTGTACCGAAATTCATATAGGTTGTAATGATTTGGTTAGGTGATGTGTGCTAGTTTATAGATTGTTCATTTGTAAGTTTAGGTGTTGATATTGGTACATTGAATTTTAACTTTCACCGATTTGCTTGTTTGAATCTGACATAAATTGGATTAGGGGTAATTTTCCAGTGGTGGGTTTGAATTCGAGACTGGAAGATACCGAGTATAAATGGTTATTTAGATGTTATGCACTGAGTCACACAATCTTAATGTTCTATTGGATTTACCTGGGTTTGAGTTTTCGACATTAGATCGAGTTCATCTATGTATCGCAGCACTAGAAAGAGTCTGATGATTAGAAATGAAGCATAAAATCCTTGCAATATAGGTCTGGAAGCACATATGTTTACATTGATACAAAAATAACTGATAAACAAGGGGCATAAAGACTAGTGAATGGATTTACATAGGCTTGCCACCCATTTTTATTGTTTATTTCACCATAATGAAGTGCATTGTGGATCCTTATCTTGCTTGATCATTGTGTCCCCATTGGCTAATAGAATTTACACAGGCCTGTCACCCATTTTTATTGTGTATTTCACCATAATGAGGTGCATTGTGGCTCCTTATCTTGCATGGTTGTTGTGTTCCTTTTATCTCCCAGGAAATTCCGATAAGGTTATCTCTCGGGGAATTGCCTATTTCTGGATGTTTACTGTGATTCTGGCTATAGTGGGGATATGTATTTGGGTTTACAAGCTTTGTATTGGATTGATTAGATTCAATGCAAAGAAGAAGTCTACAAAGTCCAAAAAGTAGAAGGCAGAGTAAATTGAATAGAACTTGATGATTGAAAATTCATAAGTGGTTGATGCAGAAGAATTGAGTGACTTAAGAATGTTGGGACATAATAGGCACGGAGTCACGCTTGAGCCCAAACCTTAATCAGCTCAAAGTCAAATTCAAAAGTAATAGGGTAAGATTAAAGGGCAAATGGTATATTTTGACTCTTTTGTATAGTAGGAGTCCTCTGGGATGCCTCGTAAAACAAAATTTTCAAATTGATGGATCAAATTGTATTTTAGTATGGAAACCATAAGGTTATTCTCTATTTTATTTTTACATATTTATGTGAATTTTCTAGTCCATGGATTGTTGTACAATTTGTTGCTCCTTGTGCAAGGATAATTGGATAAGCCAAAACTTTCTATATTTTTTCGTTTTGGGTTTTTTTGTGACACAGATATCAATTTTTTTTTTTGGTTCATAAATTGCATAGATGAATGGTTATATTTCAGGTTCACTATTATTTTGATATGTGTTAGTCGATAGCTTAATAGGGCATGGCTTTAGGAAAAAATGAGTGGTTGATATTTTTCAATTTGTTGTAATATTTTTTTTTAAACTTGACACTTATATTACTTCAAAGGATGTAGTTGTCATCCATTTATAGAGTGTACATGAAATTAGTGAAAGTGCATAGGATCTGGATTTTACATATGGGTTTTATAATCTTTTATCAAGATAATAAGATGAGTTGAATTGAAGGTTGAATAGCTATGGAGACCAAAATTGAGAATTTATCAATTTTAGTTACCCATTCATTTGAAAAATTGTCAAATGTTCGGTTACATCTCTTTTGCTATATTGAAGAGTTGTATTTGGGTTTGCAAACTAGATTGGATAGGTTAAATTTAATGCAATGAAGTTTGCAGATAGTAATGTTACATATCTTTTTCTATAGTGGGGAGTTGTATTTGGGTTTACAAACTTGATTGGATTGATTAGATTTGATGCAAAGAAATATGCAAATAGTAAGGCCAAAATACAGAAGGCAAAGTAAAGTGAATAGAAATTAATGATTGAGAATTCATAAGTGGATGATTCAGATGTACCAACTGACTTGAGAATGTGAGTACCCAATAGGAATGGAGTAAGGATTGAGCCTTGATCTTTATCAGCTCAAAATCAAATTCAAACGTAGTAGGGTTTAGGTTTAAAGGGTAAATGGGAGATTTTGATTCTTTTACATAGTAAGCGTCCTTCAGGTTGCCTTGTAAAAGTGAAAAATTTCAAATCAATGGATCAAACTAGATTTCTAGTTCATAAATGGTTTAATAGTTTTTGTTGATCCTGGATGAGGCATAATTAGATAAGTTACAACTCTTTATATATATCTGATTTGGGTTATTTGTGACATCAATATTTTATCTTTTTTTTCATAAATTGCATAGATGGATGATGATATTTTGTGTTCAGTAGCTGCATTTTGAGTTGGATCACTCAATAGCTTGATAGGGAATGTCTTTTGGCAACAATTTAGTGGCTTATATTTGTCACTTTACTGTAATGTGTTTTGGGAGTTTTTTTAAAGAAAAACTGGATACTTATATTAATTAAAGTGATGCAGTTGTCATCCCTTCAAAGAGTGTACATGTTAAGCCATCATTACATCAAATTAACTTTACCCTTTCAAGTTTCCTACCAATGCAATTAGGGAAAGTGCATGAGATATAGCTATTACAAGTAGGTTTTTATAATATTTTATTAAGACAATCAGATGAGCTGAACTGAATTTGAATAGCTACAAATTCTAAAATTGAGAATTTATCAATTCAGTTACACCAAATGTGTTCTCACATCTCTTTTGACAGAGGAAATGGGGAGTGAAAACATTGATTTCCTGCCATACCCCCCAAACATATTCATGGTAGCACCAAGGATTCTTTAAAAGGTTACATCCTACCAGTAGAGTTGTGGCATAATCATAGGTGTAAAAAGGCCATGTATGACAAAACTCCTTAGAAAATGTGTACCTCCATAAACAATGGTAGCATCTTCTAGATTAAAGAAATAACATCAATTTCATCTTTTTAACCCTATTTTATGAACCCTTCTTCTTTAAAAATATGTTTTATGAAGAATTCTTGCTAAAAATGAACATTCATCAAAATTTCTTCACCACAGTTTTCAGAGGCCTTTTTTAGATTAAAAAATTTCCATGTCGTTACACAAATTATACGAGAACAAAAAAATGTAAAATGTTTCAATTATGTGTTAAATTTCCATGGATGATATTTTTAGAATGATAAAGATACTCTACCAATTTACCTAAAAGAGAATGGTTTCCCAAAGTTATATCAGGCTATCTTCTGCCATTTGGAAGAAACACATTTTGATCCCATCTTTTATAAGGTGATTGGAGAATTTCTAGGCCCTATATGCTTCATATATACTCTCACAGTAAAAGTTGGCCATCTGGATTTCTAAAATACAGAAAACAAGGATATTGGTAATTGCAATGCTTCTCTGATGCTAAATTGTTTAATATTTTGTGTCTCTCCATTCTTTAAATACCAAAGCATATTTTTTCCAAACTATTACTCTGTTTCGTTTATCTCAAGCCATGACATATTTTTTAAAGAACTACCTACACCACTTTTTTTGCATCATCCTAAACTTTTTATATTGATGTGAGGGAAGATTTAAATACCATGTGATGATAGGTTCAATGGGGGGTGAGGACCATCATAAATATGAAATAGCTACTTGTGCAACTTACATGTCCTTAATTATGCAAGGTAGAAAGTATCAACTCTAAGTACTTCCGAAAATACCAAACTCCCTTTTTCCAACTTCCCATATGCATCTTCCCCAATTTGAGTGATTTGTTTTGTTATATGTTGTTAGCATTTGAATTAATCCAGATCTATGAACTTAAGTTTCTTGTGCTTTCTTTCAGCTAATCTGTTCCGATCGTTGGCTGCTCGCATTTCTTTTGTTGGTAAATATAAATGTTTTGCATTTGCATTTTCCATTGGAATTTGTTTTGTATATTTTATACTACTTCCTCCAATAGATGTTCCTAGCGTTTCAAATTCTTGTACCAATGGCTTAAACAACTGATAAATGTTAAACAATATTCGAGTAATGCAATTAACGGAAGAGACAAAGATTTGTGATGATGTCTTGAAACGGAATATGGATTCTAGAGACATTATTTATAACATTTTAAAAATGGCACGTGCTAAAGGAGGTTCTAATGAAGAGGAATTCTCAAGTAAGATTGAGACCTCACCTCAGCAAAGTCCAAGATTGACCTTTTACTATTTAGGACCAAGCTCGAAAAAAATCACTTGATTGATAAGGGTTGACCTCTCAATTAGGACTAATCCTTTGTTCTAAGGGTTGACTAGGACCTTACTAGGTGGACTATTGAGGACCTACTTGTAATCATTTCAATAGTAGAATTAACTGCAGGATATTTCCACGTCACCTTTACTCCCTTTGTAGGTGAGGTTAATAGCTTGAGATATTAAAATTTAAAATTGTTATTGCGATACTTTTGGTTTTGCCTGGATTTGACTGTGACCACATAGGTATCATAGAATGTGTCATTAGAGAGTGGGCATATATGTTTTACTTGAACATTTTATGATTATATTCTCTTTATCTTGATGGAGTTTTGTTGCGCAACAAATTTATAATATAGAGATATTACCAATTTAATGATCTCCAAAATTTTCAAATATCTTAAAAGGATTTGAGATTAACTATTGGATTTGTAAAAATTTGGTAGTATTGGGCATGACACCTACATTCGGTGGCTTCTTCAATGATGGCCCTAGTTCTGAGTAAGACATCATTGTTTTTTTGGATGTGGTTGAGACATGCTTGGTGTTTTGCACAAAGCATCCCAGTCTAAGTCCATCTAGGAATAAATAGCCCAGTATCTAAAATTTTGTAAAAATCTAGGAATAGTAGACCTTACACCTACATACGGTGGCTTCCATCAACGATGGCTCCAAGTATGAGCATGCCATCATTGTTTTGGTGGTTGTGCTTGAAATATGCTTGGCATTTTGCACAGTGCCTCCCAATATAAGTCCATCTAGAAATAAAGAGCCCAGTTTCAAAAAATTTTCATGCCCTTAAAGGTCTTTCACTACTATTGCAAGAAATGTTTTAATAGATGTGGACTGCTCCAGTTGCAATTGTTACATTGATTTTATGTCCCTTGGTTTAAGAGTATCCCTTAGCAGTCAAGGTTCCTTTGTATCTATGTTTCCCATATGCATTAGGTTAGATACAGTACCCTAGTTGTAGACATTTTCCTTGCCTCCTTGATGTAAAACATAGTAAACATCGAGAATCAACAAAATAAATTTTCTTTCATGTCTTCTTCTTTTCATCATCTTAGATTAGGGGTTCATCAAAATTATCACATACAAAAATAATACCAATGCTAGCTCTCATCTTGTAATATGAAAATTTTACATCTAATTTCCTCTCTCGAGCTAAAGTTGTAATGGTGGAATATACCTTTAGTTGCTATATTTGCACTTATTTTTCTTCTTTCCTTATGAATATCATAAGTACTTTTAACTCTGATTTAAATCTAATTTTATACATTGTGTTGATACTCTTATATGCAAGTTTAGATGTTTAATAGGTTGATATGTTTTAATATGTTGGCTTCTAGAGGCTTTTATGTTTTTAAGTTTTTTATTATTTTCCTAGTTAGGATTCTGAGCTTTTTATTTTTTTGAACACGTACTTGTGTTATGAGTTCAAATACAAAGGGGTCCTCTACCTAATTGCAGTTACACTTGCAATGAGGTTAGAGTAAGTCCTTGCCAAAACTTTCTTAGTATCATATACCCTTTAGCTCTAGTTTGGTCACATAACTCATCAAATTCTATCCTCTGAAAGGCATGAACAAAACTGACCAATCCCTCAAAAGCATACTTATAGTGGATCTTCCAATGTCATTGTAATAAAAAGCTATGAATAAAATGTCAAAGGCCACTTAAAGATGGCACATTGAAATAATGAAGTAATCCTTTTCTAGGAAAATCTACAAATTGTCTCATAGAACCCATGTTCTGCAGTTAGATAATGAATTATTGTGTTGCTTATTTTATATTAGGGATCATGAGTAATGTTTAATAATGTTAGAAATTAAGTTTCTGGACAAGTCAGATAATGTTGTTATATTGATACAATGAAGTAGTATCATTCCTTATGGAAATAATAGAAAACACTCCTACTTGATCAGAAATAACAACACACTTTTCTATTTGATTATATTTGTTCTCGTATACTTCATTATATAATGGTGTCATTATCTATGCTTGTGAAAGTTTCATAAAATCAACAATGATATCGAGTGTCTTTGTCCTAAGGCTTAACTGGAGTTGAAGACCATAGAAGGAATCATAAATATTGGTGTGGTTTCTTGAGAAAAGAGAAAGTCAATTAGGACTGATAAGACAAGGAAAAGGAAAGATATTTGATATTTTTAACTTTTAGAAAGTTAATAATATTTTAATTTGAGTTAAAATATTTATAGAGGCCACAACATCAAAGGTCAACAATAGTATGTCCGAGTCAAAAAGGAAACCAAAATGTTATTACAACAATTCTCAATATGCCACTGCAGAAGATTTGCGGCAGAGCAAATGTAGAACAAGGAGATGAAGGTTACTGAAGCAGGGAATGATGGTTTGATAAATAGGGTTGTGACTTCCCATGATCCTATTCATTTGAGGAAGCTAGTAATTAACTAGTTTTGTTGAATGCTATGAGTGTTGAGTATGAAGCTTTGAGGAGAAAACATACATGAGAGATCCCCCATGAAAGAAAGCCATTGGTCGCAAGTGAGTGTATAGAACTAAGTTAAAGGTGGATGAATTGATGGATAAGCACAAAGCCAGGGTTGTTTCTTAAGGAGGATCACAACAAAAAAGGTATTAATTAGAAGGAGACCTTTGCAACCATTGCAAAAATGATTTCTATTACAATATCGTTGGTTATTGCAACTCAGTTTGGAGGACAAGTCCATCAAAAGGATGCCATGACTGCTTTTCTAAATGGAGATTTTGGAGAGGAAGGACATATGAACAACCACAAGGTTTCACTACAAAAGGTAAAGAATATTAGAATGCAGGTTGATTAAAGCTTGATATTGCTTTAAACAATCTCCCCAGTCATGGTAAAGGTACCTTAGAGCAGTGACCTAGACCCAAAATTGTGCGTATAATCTCATAGACGATCATAATATTGTTACATATGTCTATGTACATGACTTATATTGACAGGTATTGATTCTAGTTTAAATGAGATAGAAAAAGCAAACCTTAGCAAGGTATTTAATATGATATATTTAGGAGAGAGACATGAATTTTATTTCACAGAAGAAATATGCTTAAGAATTTCTAGAAAAGTTCAAAATGGAATATTACAATCCTTGTAAGACTCCCATTGAGGTAGGATTGAAATTGTCAAAATAAGATAAAAGTTGTTGATGAAAATATGTTCTGTCAACTTATAGGTAGTTTAATTTATTTGACAACTACTAAATCCAACATCAATCATTTAATCAGTATATAGTGTAAATTCCTAAATGCACTTAGGGAAATACAAAGAAATGCACAAAAAAGAGTATTAAAATACATGAAAGGTACTTTGCATTTTGGATATTTGTTTTTGAAGAATGCAAATTTCACGGTGAATGGATATACATATGCAAAGTCCAAACTGGGAAATTACAATCAATGATATGAGATTAGCCTTATTTTATGTGTTTGGTTTGGGTCTGAAGTGATATCCTGGACGTGGAAGTTGTAGCCTCCAGTAGTGTAAGATGAAGATTCAACATACTTACCTTACACCCAATTTGTAGCGTAGTTTGGAATGGAGGGTGAAGCTTGTCTTTAGAGATCAAATTGTTTCTTTCAATCCAGATCCCTCGTATAGTTAAGTAGGGGAGAGCTTGTCATTTCTTCAGTATTCTTTCTTTATACTAACTCAAGAGATTGGATTTAATGTTGGGTCCTTTCCATAAAATTTGTTCACCTGAGAGATTTCCCAGTTCAATCTATACCTAGGACAAGTAGGGAAAAGTTGAAATAAGTGTTCATTTGATTCTGATTCTGATCTGCACGAGAGATAGATCCATGGCCCTTCTCTTCCCCTTGTGAACATCTAATCTCAAGTTAAGCCTTTTCCATTTAAGGTGAGCCACATCAGTAGTTTGGATTTGGTTGGTGCCTCCGTCTTCCATTGTTCCCTCCACCACCGCTTGTATTTGATTCCTCCCTATTCAAAGGCTTTCCTGTACCCAAGATTCGCAGAATATTCTTCCCCTGCCTCATTATACACCCAAACCATAGAATCCTTGTCATTTGATAACTTAATATGAGATCTATTAAGCTTGATATGAGATCTATTAAGCTCGATCACAAAGGACCTCCAAATAGGAACATTTACTTCTTCCCAACCTAGGTCTTCAGTTGATTTCCATCCTTTCTTCCATATGTTAATGTCCTCATGTTTGTTTATCCGATTTAATGTCACTCACCCTAAGACTTGTATTATCTCTACTAGAGCATCTGGCAATAGGATCTTTTGGCCACAACCCATTATTGCATCTTTTCCAATTCCAATTTCAAACCCATTTCCAATTTTCCACACCAAAAAGACTTCAACAAGTGGAAAATCCACAGTCGGCACTTCCCAATAGTTGGAAGCATTTAGAACCCTCTTTGGTTTCTTTATGATCCAATCCACCATTGAATATGGTGCTATGTACTTATGGACTAGAATCTGCTTCCAATGACTGTATTTTGTTCCAATGACTGTCTAGAAGTTTCAAAAGGACTTAGAAACCAAAGCTTTCCCAAAATGGAAGATATATTTTAACCCCCACACTCCCGTAGATGTTGGGCCACCTTCTTCCAGCTAACCCAGTGAGTTCCTTTGTACTCTGAACTTCCCTTCCATAAGAAATTGAAACAACATTTTCTGATCGCCTCTCAAGGGGTCTATCCCTACTAAAGTGATTAAAAGCTTTTATTAATCTAGATATATGGATCTGAAATTAGATGTGTAACCTATGGTTTATATGTATAAATATCAGATCTCAAACAACCAATAAGAGGGTGTCTCTCGGGCCTTTGTAATGAAATCTAAATTCAAGTTTTCTTTTATTAATTTTCAGGCTTCAAATCAACAATCATAAAAGTGATATTTATGAAATTTTAGAGGTTGGAAAGCAATCCTAGTGCTCATGAATTATATTGGGAAATGGGGTCTATGTAGAGAATATTTATTGAGTTGTTTCTCATATGAAGGTCAAAGGTTATGGATGATTAATTATAGAGCAGCTTATTCCTTTGTCATGGAAATAGATGATGACGGTTGCTATTTTTTATTCCTGCAGAGTGAATTGGTAAATAATTTGTTAGGAGACGACTTGATGACTGGGAAGTCACTTGAACCTCGTCTTACGCCACTAGACTTTGCATCTAACCCACCTGTTTCCTTGGTTTCTACCCACTCACATGGAACTCCCAGATCCAATCTACCATCAGCTATAGCAAAGGATACAAATACATCAACAACTTTTAATGTTTCATACACTTATGGAAACAGGTTAGGTACTTCTACTATCTCAAGCTCAGACATTGTTGGCACAGATGGGGTTGTTTCTATTAGTCTCCAACCTGCATTGAATATTGATCCTCATTTCACGCAGTCTCATAATACATCTAGTGTAGGTCCTCACAACTTGATGGTGTCTTTTCCCTTTGATACTTTTAATCAGGAAGCATCGTATGCCAATGAACATTAAAGCCTAAATTTAGAGAACATAGATTATGGAATGCTTATAGATGAAATTGCTTGTAGCTGTATTTTTAGTTGAATTCTAATAGTGTTTGGATGGTTATGAGAGCTGTCAACTTCAGCATGGAGAAACAACAAGAAAAGGTTCATATCGTGGTGACAAATATAGTCCAACATTCTTCCCTCATGATGATGATGATTAAAGCAAACGGAAGTATATTTGGCAGGGTGAGTGTTTTCTTTTATGTGTTATTTTGTGAAGTGTGTGCTTTCACGTTCAGTGGTTGAGTTTTACATGTGACACAATAGATTATTTTAATGCACGAGATGAGGCTTATGCCACACTTGATAAGACACAAAGAAAACAGAGACCTGAAGGTAGCCATCATTATAGAAAGTGATTTGAATTTTTGGTGATGGTTGGTTGTAGGTTCCCTTTCATCCCTGTTGTATTTTGAAAGTTAGTAGTTACATGTGATTAGCATAGATATTTCTGTACACTTTAATGAAATTATTCCTTGATGTATCATCCAACAAAAGGAAAACAACTGTAATTTGAAACACAATTGAATTAATATAAGACTTACACTTGTATAATCTTGTTTGATTTTTCTAAATGCAACTCTGTAGATAGTGACACACCATCCAATTTCATTGCTACAGTACTATTTATATTCACCTTAAATTTTGATGAACCTGTCACCTTTTCTGATGAAGGCTTAGTGCCATATTTTATAGGGGAAACTTGCTCATGCTTGCGAATAGACAACTGCTTAGGTAATTGCCCTTGGTTAAACTTCTCTGAGCTAGACTGCCCATGATCTTTCTTAAGGCCTCTGCTATTTTTCTTTGTTGGGGTCGCACAAGATTTATTCACCCTGATGCCCTTTGACTTGTATTCATATTTCTCAGCCTCACCCTTTTTTGCAACAAAAGCATTGATAGGAGGTGTGCTAATTAAATTGAATTTCCTTGAAGCTAAATTTGAAACATCTTGCTTCTTTGGAGAAGGAAGCATTGGTGTAGTCATGCTCTGTAGCTTTTGTTCTTCCATTTTTTTATCATTCAATGATTCAGTAGAAATTTTATCATGTGCACTCCTCTCATCCTTATCTCCAATATGCCATTTATCCATATGCTTAGAGGACATTGAATCTTCAAACCATGGATCCATCTACTTCTCCTCTACCCATTTAGCAGGTTCTGAAGAAAACCTTATAAAGGATTGATATGAATCTTAAGACACCACAGGTTTCTTGCTACCTCATGTTTCTATTTCTTCTTTTTGGATCAATGTGTCTAATTTGACACATTCATCATTTCCCTTAACTAAATTCTTGTTATTATCAAAGCATTTAGTATAATATTTTTCATCTGCAGAAATCTTGTATGCATCATCATGTCCAGTCACACCAGTTGCCACTGGCTCCACTAAAGCGATTGCAGCCTCTCCAACACATGCAGACATAGCTTCCTGATCCCGATGACGTCCTTTAGAGGGAGGCAAGGCAACTTCATCACTCGGTAGTCTACTTCACAAATGATATTTATCAGCCTTTGGTGGCAAACACACAGGCATTTCCATAAAAATTGAAGACATCTGGCCATGTGGAAAATCACCTCCAGTTTCAAGACTATTAGAACTTAAGATATTATTAGTTCTCAAATGGCATTCATTTAACAATTAAGCATTATCTCATGCCATATTTTCTCCATTATTTTCATTGGCACTTGCTATGCCTCCTTTAATCGAGCCTTCTACAATTTTCTTGGTTTCATATTCAGCTTCAATTCTTTCCCTTTTTACCAAATGCAAATGTTCATCAAAGTTAAATTTCCTTGCCTTGATCTATGTCCTTTCGATGATCTACTCTAGATAATGCTTCAAGAACATTTTCTTATTCCATGCAAATATTTATCTTTATTTGATTATCTAATCTCTCTGGTACATTTGATAACCCTGAATTATGTTTCTTCAAGAACTTTCTTTTCTTCTTCAGAATGGAATTATGATGCAAAGAAGTGTTTGGAACTACCCTAACTTCATTGTCTTTAAAGCACGTGATTTTTTACATTAGGAACATAGTTTTCATGAATATTTTCAAAATCTTTTTCACCCTTCAAATTTTCTTTACCGTTCGAAACCTGAATGCTCTCTTCAGTGTTTCCATGTTTAAAAGATTCAAAATTGCTAACAATGTTTATGTCACTATTTTTCTACGATCTAGGAACTCACTTTTAGGCACTAATCGATAACCTCTAATTTCTTTTTCCATGCTTTTCCTATTCTGACCAAAATTCTTTTCACTCATGGTCTTCTGTGAAATAATTCCTGTATCTGGTGATTGTATCCTAATTTCTTCAAGATAAGAAGAAAAAATAAAAATATTGTCTCCATCATTATGAGTATTGCCTTCACTCTCTAATGACCTTTTAATGTCTCTTTTTGTTGTCTTCAACTCTGGCTCAGTTATTAAATATACTCCACCAAAAACATCAGACCTCAAATGGTTCTCAAAATGGCTTGTAGGCACTGCACCAACAACATCAGACCTCAAATGGTCCTCAAAATGGCTTGTATGATTCTTTATATTTAGTATGGACCTCATATTGTCAGATTTAGATGTTGATAATGAACTGTGCTTTTTAAGCCCAACCTGAACTGAATTGACAATATTCATGTCTTTCTTATCAGACGATATCAGGGATGTAGCAGGCTTTTTCTTATTCTCACATACCCCATGTGTCTTTTTCTAGTTTTCCTTCCTATGTACTTCCCTCTTAATATCATGTTTCTTGGAAAAAGTATCATAATGCATTCGATTAGATGTATCTTTTTTCATTTTCAACATTTCCTCTGACTCATCAATTGCTTCTTCAATTTTATCATTTTTGTAAACTGTACTTTCTCTGCAGAATCCTTGAAGATTTCATCAATACATGATCTGGATTTCCCATCATCAATCTTTGGCATAAAGTACTCTTTATCTATACCTTTATCATCATACTCCTCACGTATCTCTTTCACTGCCCGAGTAAAGTCAGTTTAAGACTTTCCTCGACATTTCGTTGACAACTTATTTTTCAACTTAGAGGTGAATTCTTGAATGTCAATAGGGGCACAGAAACCACTACAAAAGAAGCAATAAAAAAATGAAATCAATAAACCAAAACCACATGCTTGGATTATTGAGAATCCATTTGTTTAAGATTGTCACTGTAACACTGTTTCATGTGGATGGTCACAAATATAATATTGCAATCCAATATGTTTGTGGAGTTTAGATGTCTTGTTGAATGTATTTATTACTATTATATTGTCAGATAACATCTTTATTAATGCATTTTCTTGTAATATGATATTTACCAGAGCAATTGGTTTTGTTATTTGCTCAACTAAAGGATCGGCAGTAGATTTCATAAATCCCGGTAATCCCATTAATGAGCAGAAGGTTGCAATTAAGTACTATAACTCAGAGGTAATATTCCTAGACTCTTTAGACTGTATCCTATTTATGATGATTTTCTTTTGGAAGTAATATAAAAAAGTGGACTTAATTAATGTCATTACTCGGTCAAAGTATTATGTATCTTGAATTAATAGTATAATAATAAATAGTGTAATTTTTTTTTGTTATCAATTCTAAATATTTTAATGTGTAATTCCTATTGTTATCGGTAGAAGCTTAACATAGTCTGTTGTCTTTAGACTGTCCTATTTGTGATGATTGATGAAGGATATATATTTTACAATTAACATGCATGCTTTTGATATAAAATAAACATCTTACATTTGTTTGAGTATGTTTATGTCCCAAAGATTTCAAGCAATTGTCTAATATATGTAAACTATGACATTGATTCAACTTGGACAAACCAAAATCCTCGCAAGTCCTTGTCCTCATATGACAAGGTTGGTAATTCTGGAAAATATAATTTAGAGACTCTGTATCTGATGTATTAAAGACTAATATGATCATCTTGGAGTTTATATTCATGCAGATGTATTTTCTTTGCCACTATTTGTTAAGAAGGCACTAGACTCTTTAGGGTTTAGGGTTTTAACCTTTAGGACTATAGGGTTTTGGAAGTATTTCCATTAAAACAAAAAATTTGGGGGATCGGTGGGTCAATAAAGAACTGGAAGTTTTGAGATCTATTTCAAAATTTCAGGATCCACTTCATTTTTCATGGGATCTGTTTCATAGGCTCAGGTTCCATTTCCTTCTCGAAGGGATCTGCTTCCTTGGTGGATTCTAGGTGGATCTTGGTGGATTTGGATCAGAGCCACAGATGCTACACCCAAGGGTGGCACATTTGGTATCACAGCTGGTGGTAGACCTACAAAGTTATTTCATTTTCATTTTTATCATGATATTAGAATTGAATTTTTGACATGTTGTTTCCTATCCACTTTACAAATAAGACATATCTCCCATTGTCTGATACTCTTTGTTAATGGTTTTAAGGCTTCAGGTATTTTATTTCCCTTGGTATCTAATGCATGTTACATGAAACATACCCATTTTCCTTTGTTAGGAAAAAAATACATCCAAAACTCTATGTACATTCCCCATCCATGTGCAGTTTTCAACTACAGGATTAATTGTCCAGTCGCCTTTATAAATTTCTTTGGAGCTTTTTCAGTTTCCTAGTTGTCAAATTATCATAGTGTCCACACCACTCACTAAATAGGATCGAAAACTTTTAGACTAGAATTTGAGAGTTGCTTATGTTATTGGGCATAGTTTTAGGGTTTTTGATGTTAATATTGAGTGTTTAGTCATGTTTTGGACATCATGTAGAACCTTTATGTGACTTACCATTGTTGAGAGGAAGAAGATCAAAAAAAATATCTATTTGTCAATTGAATTTATCAATATTTGTGTAGATATACTCTGAGTTTTATCAAGTGTTTGGTCTTTTTTCTCTTACTTTTGAAAAATAGTCAAGTAGTGTCAAGTAGTGAGTGTTTATCCATGTTTTGGACATCATGTAGAACCTTGATGTTACTATCCATTGTTGAGAGGAAAAAGGTCAAAGGAATATTGACAAACTAGTGTTAATTTAGGAAAGGAACGTGATCTCTCGGTTGTTGATCATTGTGGGTGAAGGAATGTGCATCTACAATATACATCGAAAGAAGCAAGGTGCGTTGTAAAATGCATGTGGGGTATCATGTAAATATACTAGGTAGAAATATAAAGGGGTATAAAAAATGTAAATGAAAAAATGGATACATGCAATTTATAGTGAAAATAGGGGTTTTTTAAATTGGGAAGGCATATTGGGAGGGGGTTAAAAAAATGATTTTGGGAGGTATTTTCCAATATTTTTTGAAAATAGGNTATATGGCATGGTTTCACTAAGTGAAGACCCCTACGACAAATATCTTTACTTGATTGTGTAGGATTATTAGTAGTGGAAATATTATATTCAAGGAAAGGAAGTGATTATCCACACCACCAAAAACCTATACAATGCATTCAAACTCAAGACAAATGCAAAATGGCCACCATCATAAGTGGTCCACATCCCTTCAAAAATGGCACATGAACATCATGTATAACAAGGGTATACCCAATTGAGTTGCAAACTAGCTCTATCAACCTATCATTGTTACATTGATCACAATTCTCAATTCCTACAAATGAGACATTAGAGTGGCCCTTATTATATAACAACAATCTTGATTTCTCTACTACATTCCAACATTGGTCATGGGTAAATAAGTTTTATACTTTCACCTCCGAGATGGAATTTTCTGCCATTTAGAACATCTATGTTTTCCTTTAGGGGAGCATGAGAAGATGATTTGGGAGGTGCACTACAATGAGGAGGTAGTGTGTTATATTTTAGTAGCTCAACATGTACTTTTATGTTGGGAGTATCTAGCAATGTAAAAGGGGATGAGAGAAACTCTCTAGACAACCTTGTAAAAGTGTCTTTTGTAATACTTTATGGTCAATGTTATTGGAGGGCCCATGGTATTGGGTGTCCCATGGTACTGAGTGTCCCATGGTATTTCCCATGGTATTAACATAAAGTGAATGTTACAAAATATTCTATTGAAAGGTTGTTTAGGAACCATAGTAAGGAAAGAGACACATCTCGTGTGTGGTCATTGTAAGTGTTTGTAATATCATTGATAGTGAGTGATCAAATCTGAGAGAGGGAGTCTCTTATAGGCTTGGGAGTGATGGATTCACTCAAGAAATCTTTGTTGATGTTATTGAGGGTTCGGGCCTAGTTGCAGCAAGGGAGAGTTAGTAATTAACCGAGATTTGGTATGTCATATTTGGAACTTGGTATTGTGAGTGTTGTTTAACAAATATGCAATAAAGACAAATTATTTGATGGTTTTCCCCATTCGGGTTTCCAGCATAGTTCTCGTGTTTGGTTTTATCCGTATTGTTGAGTCTCAATGTGTTATTACTTAATAATTAACAATTTAATTATTCAAGATTATAACTAGATTTGGCCTAGTAAATTTCAAATAGTGAGCTTTCGTGTGGATAAATAGTGCAATTGGAAATGTTGCATAAGTACTTCTACCAGCTAAAGCTCTAACAGTATGTTCGCAAATATATTAAAGCATGCATTGCATGTGTCATCGCTAAACCTATGATCAAGAAGCATGGATTAGATACTTCTTTTCCCACTCCAAATTATCTTTAGCAGTCAATGTTCATAAATTTTATGCTAGGTATGAGCTCAACCAAGCATGGTAATTATTGTGTTTTTGTGGTGGTTATTAATATCTCTAATATGGAAATGTTTTTATTGTTGATTAAGTTGACATTGATGTCAACAGTGTCTGGTCATTGATGCCAATTGTTGAGTCCTTGGTGCCCCCTGTCGAGCCGCTATGGGTTAGTGTTTAGTTTGTGGTTGTTTAGGTCAAAGGATCCCTTTTGACCTTGTCCACGCCCAAGATTGAAGCCTTGGAGGCCTTGGAACAATGACAAAAGCCCTGGTTACCCATTAGCTTGGTCAAGTTACCATAAGTTGTATCTTGGTCCCATTTGAGTCTATTGTCGAGTTCCTTACTCATCGTTGATCTTTGGTTATTGGTATTTGTGTTCCTTGTTATGCTTGTACTTGTTTTAGTGTCTTGATTGGTTGTTGGATGGTTGATGTGGCTCATGTGTGTAAAATATTTGATGGTGAATCCCATTGTTTGCATTGGATGGTCTTGATGTTGTTAAGTTCTTGTGGGGTCCTTGGTGTCGTTGAAAGTTTAAGTCTTGAACCCACATAAATGTTTTGATGTCCCTTGGATGCTATATGGTCATTGGCATGTAGTAGCCTTGTGATCATGCATAAGAATCCCATAAGGTGTTGCAAACTAGTGGTGAGGTATTTGTACCCCTCTTTTGGGGTGTTGGTACTCTTATAGTGATGAAGATATATAGTAGAACCATTGGATGTGTTTTTAATGATTGAAGATATTGAAACATGATGATGTATGGTTCTATTTGTAGTTATATGGCTATCGGGATGTAGATGGAGGTAGATCCCACGTATGTTCCTTGATATGTTGAAGAATAATTTGAAAAATACTCTGAAACTCTTGTAACTGGTGGTATGGTCTTTGGCACCCTCATGTGTGGGGTCTTTGATGTCCTAGAAATATTGAATAATTTAAGGGTATTAAAACAAGAATTTGAAAATAATCACATCATAGGGAGATAGTCCTCGTCAATCCATTTCCGTTGATATGTGGATCATCTTCTAACTCCTTACGGTTGAAGAGATATTAATTTTTGAAGTTGGGGTACCCCACCTTTTTGGGTGAGCCTACCACACAAAAGAGAATTTAATTATTTGTAATTTTGAATTGCATGTCAGCCCAAGGTAATATTTTTTCTCCACAAACCATATAAATAGAATATCAAACATTTCATTTTTTCATCATCAATTCTCTTAGGAATTTCACAACCCTTGGAGAAAAGTGCGAAATTTTGAGACAGAAAAATTTATGGGAATCTTCACTAAAATTGGCATAACTTTCTCATACGGAATCGGAATTACAAATTCCTGGCTCATTGGAAGTCTTGTTACGAAGGCTATGAGATGACACAATTTATAATTTCTTTTGGTTTTTCTATTTTTTCTTCATCTTGTGATCTTCAATAAGGTATGGTTCATGCTTCATGGTTTCTCTTGTAATGGCACATGTCTCTCATGGATAGAGTTCATATTTGAACTTAGTATGTGAGGCTATATATTGGTATATATCTTTGAATTAATTCAATATGTTATGGATACTATGGTGATGGTTATCTTGGCATATATCTTGATGTGATCTTGATAAAGATCTTGATGATTATCTTAAATGTTTTTGGCATAGATCTTGGTGTTTATCTTGACTGTTGTATAAGTGTAGTATTGAATGAGAATTTGACATGTAAGTATTAGATATTATGTGTTATTTTTTTGATCAACCTAAATGTTTTCTTTGAAAACTAGTTTTACAAGTGTTGATCATTGTGTCTTTGACCTAAGTGGAGTTGGATTGTTATTGATTGTTAATGACAACCTTTGACAGTGTTCTATGTGTCTATTTGCTTGATATTTGTTTGATTTGTTGACTTGATTTGAGTGGGATGAAAAATCCTTTTGTGTATAAGAGTTTATGATATTAATTGAGTTTGACATAGTTGGTTAAGTATTTTATCTTCTTGGTTAAGGATATTTGGTTGAACTATATCATGTTTAACTGTCAAGCATTCCTTGACTATGATTGAGGTTGGTTGTGGTGTCATTGAGTTGAGTGTGTTTGGAAAACGTTTGGTTGACAGGATGTGAAGTCTCTTGGTTTCTCAAATGAGTCTCTTAGTTGATGAACTAGGACAAGTAAGAAGGGTTCATTGACTGTCAAAGCACTTGATTAGATTAACACAAGTATATGATTGATTTGGAATAGGTACACAAGCATCTTGGTACAGGTTGGTTCAGTTGAGTAGTATTAGCACAGGTTTCCTTATGTGCAGTTGGTTTGACTTAGATTGGCTGAGTTGTACGAGCAGTTGGTTTGACCTAGGTGGAATGAGTTTGGTGTGCAGACTCAGATTGATTGAGTTGGTTGATGTGAGAAACAGATTTATTGGTACAAGTTGATTGTACAGGATGATGAGCAGTGTGATACAATGGACAGTGATCGATTGATGAATATTGATCAGATGATGAGAAGTGGTTAGTAGTGGCAGTGGTTGTGCAATGTGGTACATATTGTGTAGTGTAGCACAAGTGTTTATTAGCAAGTCCGCAGGATCAGTGCGGTTGTTGTTCAACAGTTTCTATCTTCTTATCAGGGTGGCAGGAGGGAGAAAGGAAATGAGGTTGTAGCCTCCTTCCGGTTGAAGCCGAAAAACTAGGGAGTGGTAGCTTCCTTCAGGTTGAAGCCTGTAAATCAGGTGGTCGTAGCCTCCTTCTAGTTATTTTTGGAAAAATATTTTTAAAAGGCTTCCATGGTTTCCCCCCCATGACTTGGGTTTCCACATAAAAATAGTGTGTATTGTGTAGTTATGTTTTCTATGTGATGATGATGATATGATGATAATAATATTAACAATGCTTGTGATGTTATAATGATAATGTGATAATGCATAATATTGAAAACGTTGTTGATTATTAAAGTTGAAAAAGTAATAAAGACTGTGCACACATATTCACCCCCCCTCTCTGTGTTCCTGGTGTGTCCAACAATTGGTATCAGAGCGGGTCCTTCATAGAAATCCTTATCAGCTTGAAGGGGATCTTTGTCACGCCATGGGGTTCTCGGTGAATGGAGTACCATTGTCATGAGAGTCAAATTATTACTTGATCTGGAAAATGAGAATGCAGTATTATATTGAGGAAATTGGTGTATGGAAGTTAGTTGTTACTGGATATACACCTCCAAAGAAAGTAAAAACATCAACTCAGAAAGAAGCAAAGAAAAATAATTATATGGCTATGGAAGCCATCCTTGAAGCCCTAGCAGATATCCAAAAGAAGAAGATAGGGAAGTGCATCTCAACTAAGGAACTATGGATAAAATTAGAGCAATACTACTCCAATAAAGAAGAGGAAGCAAAGGTTATGGAATTAATGCTTGAATATATTACTAATCTCCAAAAGGAGAAAGTAGGAAAGTGCAACTCAATTGAAGAATTGTCGTTCAAAATAAAGCAATTAAATGAATAACAAGAAGTAGAAGATAGGTCAGTACAAGATCCAGGTAAGTATGAAGGTACGTCCCCTGAACACTCTGTTTGTAATGCTTTTAACGAGATATGTTTATCAAGTATAGAAAATAAGAGTTGTTCTGAATTAATTGAATGCAACACTTCATATTATGATGAAAATCCTTGCTCTCCGATAAGTGATGGGACTTTAGTTGATATTATGATAGACAATGAAATTACTAATGTTTCGCAAGAAGTGAAAAATATTTGTGAACAAAATCAGGTATTGCAAGAGCAATTGGACAAAGATGAGAAGAGGAATCAAGAAGAGTTTGAAAAGGCCACACATACCATAATTAATCTAAAACTCTAGGTCGAAGAAGCTGCTAGAGTCAAAGAAGCCATATCCAATCTTTGAAAGATAAACTTGAGAAGTCAGCCACATAAATTGAAAAGCAATCAGAAGCAATTGTCAAGCTCAGAAGACTGCTAGAAGATAAGGAAAAAGAGTTAATCTACAAAGACAGTGAGATAAGTGCCTACAAAACTAAAGAAACATTGGAAGAGAAGTTAAGAATAAAATAAGAACTTGAAATCAAATCCTTGAAGGCAAAGTTACGGAAAGTGTTTTTGACAAAATTTGACTTTGAAAAAGACCTCTCGAAACTCAAAGAGGAGAATCATGCACTAAAAGATCAACTGCAAAAATTCCATGAGGATGATCAAAATTCAAAAGGAAATATGGAGGACAATATATTTTCTCTGAACAAACAAGTAGAAGAAGTCAAGAAGTTAGAAGAATATCTAACAAGACAACTCCAAGAAAATATAGAAATTTGTCAAAAGTATGAATTGAAGATCCTCTCTCTGAAGGAAGACCTGGACAAAACAACTACTCAGTTAAAAACAAATTCAAATATCGAGAAGAACATTGAAGAAAGAAAAAGCTCTATAGTAAGAGAAGAAAAGGCTAACAATAATACATGTATCCTTAGAATATCCCATGATCAGCAAGAATCAAGAGAAGTTACTACTCAGATATATCCTATAAGGTTCCATGGTCACTACTACAAGTGTAACAACTATGGTCACAAATCCATTCATTGCAAATCTCATGATAGAATCACTTCAGAAAGAAATAAAAGTACATTTTCAGTCCAGTGTTACAATTTCTATCGTTATGGTCATTTCGCAAAACATTGCAGAATGCAGGGACAGCTTAAAGTTTGGAGAAGAAAGCAAGTTCAATCGAATAACATGAACAACCATCATCGTACCAAAGTATGGAGAATAAAGTTAGTAGATCAAAACAAGAAATGATGAAAATATTGGGAAAAACCCAATTCCATTTTGAAGACTATTGCCCAGTGATATGAAGTGTACAAAGAATGTGTAAAAGGAGATATGTACCTGATTATCAGATTTGAGTATCGTATAGTAGTTGGTTCCAGCAGTATTTGTGTGATAGAATACAAGTCCATCAAAGAAGCATTAGTGCTCATTGATAAGGGAAGAAGTAGTGCCAAAATAAGTTCTTGTTTTCATTAATGTAAAGAGGAAGAAAAGTTTAAAAGGAAGAGAATTTGATGACAGGGGGAGCAATATGGTCAAAGAAGAGTCCCTTTTTCGTTGATGCCAAAGGGGGAGAGAATTTTTGCTAACAGGGGAGCTTGTTTTGAAGAGGATTTATGGTTTTGTCATCAATCATAAAGGGGGAGATTGTTGATTAAGCTGTCATTGATGCCAACGATGTCTGGTCATTGATGCCAACTGTTGAGTCCTTGGTGCCCCCTGTGGAACCCCTACGGGTTAGTGTTTAGTTTGTGGTTGTTTGTGTTAGAGGATCCCTTTTGACCTTGTCCAAGCCCAAGATTGAAACCTTTGGAGGCCTTGGAACAATGACAAAATCCCTGGTTACCCATTGACTTGGTCAAGTTCCCATAAGTTGTACATTGGTCCCATTTGAGTCTATTTTCGAGTTCCTTACTCATGGTTGATCTTTGGTTATTGGTTTTTGTGTTTCTTATTATGCTTGTACTTCTTTTAGTCTCTTGATTGGCTGTTGGATGGATGATGTGGCTCATGTGTGTAAAGTCTTTGATGATGAATCTCATTGCTTGCATTGGATGGTCTTGAGGTTGTTAAGTTCTTGTGGGGTCCTCGGTGTCCTTGAAAGTTTAAGTATTGAACCCACATAAATGTTTTGATGTCCCTTGGACGCTATATGGTCATTAGCATGTAGTAGCCTTGTGATCATGCATATGAATCCCACAAGGTGTTGCAAACTAGTGGTGAGGTATTCATGCCCTTCTTTTGGGGTGTTGGTACTCTTGTAGGGATGAAGATATATAGTGGAACCATTGGATATGTTTTTAATGATATGGAGATATTGAAACATGATGATGTATGGTCCTATTTGTGGTTATATGGATATTGGGATGTATATGGAGGTAGAGCCCACGTATGTTCCTTAATATGTTAAAGAATACTTTGAAAAATACTTTGAAACTCTTGTAGTTGATGGTATGGTCTTTGGCACCCTCATGTGTGGGGTCTTTGATGTCCTAGAAATATTGAGTAATTTAAGGGTATTAGACCAAGAATTTGCAAACAATCCCATCATAGGGAGATAGACCTCGTCAATCCATTTCCGTTGATATGTGGATCATCTTCTAACTTCTTACGGTTGAAGAGATATGAATTTTTGAAGTTGGGGTACCCCACCTTTTTGGGTGATCCAACCACACAAAAGAGAATTTAATTATTTGTAATTTTGAATTGCATATCGACCCAAGGAAATATTTTTTCTCCACAAACTATATAAATAGAATATCAAACATTTCATTTTTTTATCATCGATTCTCTTAGGAATTTCGCAACCCTTAGAGAAAAGTGCGAAATTTTGTGACAGAAAAATTTATGGGCATCTTCACTAATTGGCATAACTTTCTCATACGGGATCAGAATTACAAAATTATTGGCTCGTTAGAAAGCTTGTTACGAGGGCTATGTGATGACAGGATCTAGAATTTCTTTTGTTTTTTCTATTTTTTCTTCATCTTGTGATCTTCAATAAGGTATGGTTCATGCTTCATGGTTTCTCTTGTAATGGCACATGTGTCTCATGGATAGAATTCATCTTTGATCTTAGTATGTGAGGCTATATATTGGTATATATATTTGAATTAATTCAATATTTTATGGAGACTATGGCAATGGTTATCTTGACATATATCTTGATGTGGTCTTGATATATATCTTGGTTATTATCTTGAATGTCGTTGGCATAGATCTTGGTGTTTATCTTGATTGCTGTATAAGTGTAGTATTGAATGAGAAGTTGACATGTAAGTATTAGATAGTATGAGTTATTTCTTTGATCAACCTAAATGTTTTCTTTGAAAACTAGTTTTACAAGTGTTGATCTTTGTGTCTTTAACCTAAGTGGAGTTGGATTGTTATTGATTGTTAATGACAACCTTTAACAATGTTGTAAGTGTCTATTTGCTTGATATTTGTTTGATTTGTTGACTTGATTTGAGTGGGTTCAAAAATACTTTTATGTATAAGATTTTATGATATTGATTGAGTTTGACATAGTTGGTTAAGTCTTTTATCTTCTTGGTTAAGGTTATTTGGTTGAAGTATATCATGTTTAACTGTCAAGTATTCCTTGACTATGATTGAGGTTGGTTGTGGTGTCATTGAGTTGAGTCTGTTTGGACAAATTTTGGTTGACAGTATGTGAAGTCTCTTGTTTTCTCAAATGAGTATCTTAGTTGATGAACTAGGACAAGTAAGAAGGGTTGGTTGACTGTCAGAGCACTTGATTAGATTAACACAATTACATGATTGATTTGGAACATGTACACAAGCATCTTGGTACAGGTTGGTTCAACTAAGTAGTATTGGCATAGGTTGCCTTATGTGCAATTGGTTTGACTCAAATTGGATGAGTTGTATGAGTAGTTTATTTGACCTAGATGGATTGAGTTTGGTGTTCAGACTCAGATTGATTGAGTTGGTTGATGTGAGAAACAGATGTATTGGTACTGGTTAATTGTACAGTTTGATGAGCAGTGTGATACAGTGGATAGTGATCGGTTGATGAGTAGTGATCAGATGATGAGCAGTGGTTAGTATTGGCAGTGGTTGTGCATTGTTGTACAGGTTTTGAGTGTGGTACAGGTTGTGCAGTGTAGCACAAGTGTTGATTAGCAGGTCCGCAGGATCAGTGCGGTTGTGGTTCAACAATTTTTATCTTCTTATCAGGGTGGCAGGACGGAACAAGGAAGGGAGGTCGTAGCCTCTTTCTGGTTGAAGCTGAAAAACTAAGGAGTGGTAGCTTCCTTCAGGTTGAAGCCTATAAATTAGGTGGTCGTAGCCTCCTTCTAGTTGAAGCTGGAAAATTGAAGTCTTTGTAATAAGGGGGTTGTTTCCTCCTTCTAGTTATTACTAGAAAACTAGTTTAAAAAGGCTTTTGTGGTTTTCCCCCTAGGACCTAAGTTTCCACATAAAAATATTGTGTATTGTGTTGTTATGTTTTCTATGTGATGATGATGATATGATGATGATAACAATGTTGATGATGTTATAATGATAATGTGATAATGCATAATATTGACTAAGTTGTTGATTATTAAAATTGAAAAAGTAATAAAGACTGCACACACAGATTCACCCCCCCTCTCTATGTTCTCGGTGTGTCCAACATTTACCTTACAAGAAGAGTCACAAAAATATACACTACTAAGATTTTCTTCAAGCCCATTTAGGCTAAATTTGGGTTGTCAAAGACCTTTGTTATTTTGATATGATTAATAGATCCATAGTATATTTTGGTTAAGCATATAGTCCATAATGGAGACTAAGATAACCAAACCAAATTCCTTTATTCCCCATATCGATGGATATAAGATGGAGGTATTTAACATGATGATTATACATAACCTTAGAATGTACAACTCCAAACATCCACATACATGGAATGAAAATCTTTTGAATATTCAACATAGCTGCAATAAATATATTTAGGGGTGCATATAGTGCCATCCATTGGTCCAAATTCATGTAGAACTTCTCATTTCATCACCATATGAAGAGATATCCCATATTTAGAATAAGATATACAAAGTAGCCGAATTTGTTGAACACGTCTAATACATCCAACAAGAAGTTGTGATATTCCACAAAATGAAAACATGAAGTACAAGTAGCAACATGATCAACATTAGGTTTTACACAAGTTTGAGGTTGGTGACAAGGTATGGTTTCATTTGTAGAAAGTGCAACTCATAATCCCCCACAATAATCTCAAACCACTCTACTATCAGCCTTAAAATACTACCAAGGTTGTCGATGAGAATACTTTTGAATTAAATCTTATCCCCTTCCTCACTTTACACCTATATTTAATGTGGTGCTTCTTAAGCCATACTTTCCACCCATGTTGGAAACCTTGAATATGGTATAACACTTGGCCACTATTAAGATCTACTATGATTGCATTGAGAAAGTTAGATTGGGCTAGATCATGGACACCAAGTCAAAGAGCACTCTCCCACAAAATATACACCTCTTTTGAGTTGTCAAAGAAAGGGATTTTTTCACCAAGTGATTCATTGAGAACCAAATCCAACAAAACATACCTGATTTTATACAATAACTTGACTCAATTGGAAACCATTTCTACTCAAGTAGTAATCACTTATCCAATGACATTTTGGGCCATTGCAAAAACAATCTTGATTTTCGACAATTTTTGGGCCTTAAATTTCCAACTCATTTGTCAAGCCTAAAACAACACTTTTATGGGGTGTTCATACACTATTTGAAACCTTAGATTTGGATGTTCCAAACACCACATCTTGAAAAATTTGTCAAGATATTTCCAACAATACAAGAGTTCCCCAATCAAAATTCATATGCTAAATGTATGTCCACTTCCATGAATTTAATGTGATTCTTCATTCCTTACTCTTGGGGATTTTTAGAGATTTAAGCAACAGTTGTATCTGATCCTTTCACCACCATGATTTTTTCCTAAGATTGAGCCCCTATTATGGGGGATTGGGCTCCTATGATGGCTATTTTACATTTTTTAGATAGAGACTTTCTTACCACCATGATTGTCTTTGTCATGTAACCACCTCAACTTATAATATACCTATTTTTTCTTTGAAGCCCTATATGAATTATTTAATACTAGTGGTACTAATAATAAGTTATGGCCCTAAGAAGTTGGCATTTCAAAACAATGTTTTAAGTACCAGCTTCCTTTTACCACCTCTAACTCCTAGGGTTAGTGTTTGTGCACTCTAGGTATTTTGTTTCCTATTGTTATAAAAAAGGTTTTTCTCCTTTTGGTTATCGTATTTTTTAGAATGAGATGCAATTAGATCCTTGTACTTGTACATTGTTTTACTTCATTGTTTCATTAATAAAAAACTTGTTTTTATTGTATCTCTTTGTTTATTTTATATATTAATATTGTATTTTATTTATGTCTCAATGTAATCTAAATCAAGTAGTCCAACCGTTGCTGAGGAATTAGGCTCTCGTGGAAAACCTAAAGATAAAGAACAGAAGAAAGAAAGAAAAAAATATTTAGAAATGCATCTTCCCAAACTTCATTCAAAGCAGAAGCTAAAGTGGATATTAAGACTTACAGATTTGAGATTGAACTTGTTAGATTGAATCATTGGTTGTATCAAATTGAAGTTTATTTCAATGTCCATAAAGTGAAACACATAAATTAGTGTTTACCCAACTAAATATAGGACATGTTCAAACTTGGTGGGAAGTATATATATATACATATATAATAACCAAGTGGGGGGTATTCAAAGGCCTCATTAAGTCCAAGTTTTATCATACTAGCTATGAACTATGAAGAGGACCAAAGGATTCATTTTCACTTCTATTTACAAATACAATGGAAAAATGTAGAAGAGTACACTACCGAGTTCAAAAACAATCCATTCAATTGGGATTCTTGCAAGAAACCAAATGTATCCTTCAAGTATTTGGGCACTCTATACATTCATTTAAGGAGGCAATTGGTGATCTTTGAGACTAAGTGCATAGATGAATCTTGTGTGCAAGAATGGTACCTGGAAATGAACAAGTAGGAATCACAATTAGGGATCTTTGAAGGTGTGGAAGAAGTGGTGTTATGACCCTAACGGGGGTATATATGGGGTTAAATGTATATTTAATAATGATAGGATTAATTAAGGGCCAACATATGGAAGAAGTGGTGATATATGGAGTTAAATGGGCATGTAATAGGGGTTGGCCTCATAAAAGGCTAACATGTGGGCCCTTTATTAAGTTGACCCCTATTACATATACATTTACCCTATTACATGCACATTTACCCCCATATATGTCAAATGATATGACTTTGAGGGGGCATATATATGAGGTTAAATGTTTAAGTAATGGGATAACTGTATATATAATAGGAGTCAACCCAATCAGAGGCCCACATGTACAATGAGTGGATATAGGTATATAGAGAGAGGTTAATATAGTTATTATTGAGGAACATATATGATTTGGGTATATGAGTGTATGGGGTTAATTGGAGAAGGTTCACATATTCTTGAAGGAGTTTTTGTGTAACTAATAATTATTATCTCTTTGGGAATTTTGCTCTACATTCACATCTTTTGAATTGAATATACTCTAGTGTGATTGTGTTATTTTAAGGGTTCGATACATAATATTTGGTATCAGAGTGGACAATCCTTAGTTTAGCTCCTTTGAATGAGTCATTAGCATTTCCTCTTAACATTTTTTGGGTTATTTCAACGAGATGAATTTTCAAGGTGAAGAAAAAAAATAGAAACATACATTTTGTAAAACTTTCAAAAACTAATTCACTATAGAACTTTTGGAGTTACAAGATATACAAGTTATGGGTTTTTTTCCAAGTCCCCAAACTAGGCCTCAACATGTGGTTTTGGTAAAATAGTCATATTTGAGTACTGCAAGCTCCAAATTAAATGCCACTAGTGGCATTGAAAAAAAGATGGACCATAAAATTTCTAATCCATATTTCAGGCTCATATCTACAAAATTAAATTCAAGGCATACCTCACAAGTGCAATCTCCTTAAAGGTTCCAAAATTAGTAGTTTTGGGGAAAATCATCATAACTTTTTCAAGGCACTTCAAAATTAGTGAGACTTAAGGAAATGAAAAGAAGAAATATCAATATATTAAAGATTGTACTTTCAAATTCAATGGTGCATAAATTTCAAAGTCACGCTAGGGGGAAGGTCATTCCGTATGAAAAATTTCCAATCATGGTTTTGAAAGGTATGTTAATTTCAAATTAACATAACTTTTTATCGGAAGGTTTGATTTAGGTGATTCAAAACCCCTTGGAAGGTAGAAAGAGAGTATAAATTACTTGGACAAGTAATATAATTATTTGGGATCAATATTGTGAAGATAGTGAGACTTAAAGTTGAGTGTTTGGTTGGATCCCCAATAAACTAATGGATATACCTTAATATCTAGAGGATATGCAAATGGAATTGATATTGAGGATTGATTGAGGATTGGAAAAGGAAATATTATGAGTCCTTGAGAATCATGTATTGTTTTGATAATCAATCTCGAAAGTGGTCAATAACTCTTGATAGTAACACAAAATCACAATGCACATGTCAAGAATTTGAAAAAATATTCTTAAGAAGATGGATCAAGGACTCAAAAATATAGGAAATGGATAAAACTTAATATGAATTGAAAGAAGAAAAAAAATTGAGTTCTCCAAAATACAAGCCTTGAATGTAGCAATTATTATTAAGGAGGTTCATAATTTGAAACAAGAAAAGGTTAACAACGGGAGTGGGGAAAAGACAAGTTGAGGAGAGAATTGAAAAAGAAAGATAAAAAAAAATCAAATGGATGTGTAAAAATACTTAAGAACGCATTAACAATGTTAAGAATGTGAAAATATGCTTACAAGATGAAAATCAAAGATCATTAGTAGATACATATATAAAATTGTTGAAGAATCCCTAGGTATTGATGATATCAAAGAAGAAATGTAAGAAATAACTAAATAAGGAATAAATAAATTGATGGAAAAGATCACCATTCAACTTCAAAAGAAGAAAGAAGATAATCTAGAAGGATCCCATCAAAAGATAATTGAAGAAATTAAGTTCAAACTTTAGAATATCAAGTTAAATATGATGGAATTTTCTCAAAATCAAGAGGTATTGAAGACCAAGCACAAATAACAAAGCATGCCATTATCTCTTGAAAGAATACTAATGATATGGGTGTGGAGAATAAAGAAAAACCACATCAACAACCTCATTCCCAAGAATGTTGCCAAAAAATACAAGAAGATTGATCTCAACCTTACCAAGGAAGAACATGGAATATTCAACAATATTCATGGAATAGGGCATCACTAAACCATTATTTGAGAGAATATTATCTAAGTCCAAAAACTACTAAAATTGGATAATTTACAACAATGAATGGAATCGAAGGAAATAAAATTATGCAACAACCAACTATCAAGGATTAAGACTAATAATTATTGAATTTGAATGGATGGTTCATCATCATCAGTATAAAGAGACCAAGGATACAAGGAAATCCTATTACTTGGTTTCATCACATGTAAAACCCTTAACTGCAAAGCATTAAGGACAAATATTTTTTAAGGAGGGTACTATGATATAACCCCAAATGAAGCATAGATGGGGTTAAATATAAATGTAACAGAATAAATGTGTATGTAGTATGTGTAACACCCCTCCATCTCATATTTTCATTAGTTTTAGGGGGCCATCTTCAGGTTATAGTGTTAGTGTAGGACATACTCGTGATGGCCACACAAGTGGGTCCTACTCTTTCCTAATAGTATTAGATTATGTAGAGTCATATGCATGTAATGATAGTATTATGATAAGGACATGGGTATTCATGAAAACATAAAGTTGCATAACTTCATAAATTAAGTTATCACTGTTTTTCACACAGCGAGAGATAATGTTATCAATTTTTTTCACACAACGAGAGATGACGAGGAGGTAGGAATGTAACGTCCCCAACCCTCCGACCGACGAAGAGGACGCTACCATGGCATTAACCATCCGGACAACCGCCCCATGAACATGTATGTACAAAATACTGAAATAAAATGCTTTGAACTAGAACATGCATACATGATTATTTATCATACAGCGGAAGCAAAAATACGTTCATACAAGCATTCAACAGGTTCATCATAATCATTAATAGTAAATATGATTGCAGAAGTAAAATAGACAAGGTTACTTATCTCATAAAGAACTCGTCCCGCAACCAGCTACATCGCTGCAACGTTCCACTCAACCATAGGCTAGCATGCTCCTGGATCTCTCAGCAATGCTGCCACCCCCGAGCTGGGCATGACTCCCCAAGGAATAAGGAACAAGCAGGCTTACACATAGCCAAGGATACACAAAACACAGCTAAGCCAACGCAGTTGGGTTTATCAGGCCATCAACAAGACATCCAAGCCAACATGGTCAGGTTTATCAGGCCATCAAGGAGTTGGGAAAGGATAAATGCTAAGCTAGTGAGCCCATTACAGAGCTAAGAACACCTACACCAGAACTAGCCTGACTTCTAAGACACCCACACACACCCAACACAAGGAATCAGTCCCTTCTCTGCTACACAGTCCCTCAAGCCCTGACTTCCCTTCCAGTGCTATTCAGGGGTTGTGGAGAAGAAAGCCAGCCCTCTAGTTCTGTCTGTGTGGTTTCCAAACACACTAGGTTTATCAAGCAAACCAAGCCCCCATCCCTGCTTCCAACACAGTCCGAAGACCAACCACTGCATACACACAGTCATACAAGCGGTTCACAGCTTGGGCAAGGAAAAAAATTTCTGAGTCGTTCTTGGCCCTATAGTGGCCAAAATGACTCCAAACAATTTACAGCAGTCCCAAAATGTAAAGGCAGACATGGCCAACAAACGTGGGGAAAACAACAGTCCGTCCTGGACAACGAAGCCACTGGGAATACTTACACAGATCGCAATGGGGAAGGAAAATCAACCTCCCAACCTGTGCGTGAGAGAAATTTACACCAGACCCCAAAATATGGATGGAAACACACCATATACCTCTCTGTGGAAAACGTGAATGTCAGTAGAAAACGGCTCCCATCCTGGCTGTGTGAGATCAACCAGAAGAATTCTCCATGTGAGACCAAAACAGGAAAAGAATTCTCTACGTGAAACAAAGGACGTTTTTCCTTCCGTGAGAATGAACAGAACTATCGCCCCTGCGTGAGGATGAACAATTCCTGCCTATGCATGAGGATGAACCAACATGGAGAGAATGGAGATTCCGCCAGTGGGAAGTGCGAGAGCATTTTTCCTTCAGCACCCTCGTGGAGAGAGTGGAAAATCCTGGAGAGTTTTGTTTGCTTCCTTTGCCCAATGTGAGGTTTTCCATTTGCTGGTGGAATGTGAGGGTGGGCAAGGACTGACAATCCTGCCACCCCCACTCTCAAACAATAACTGCCTCAACTACTCAGCAAAATGTTCAAGGTGGTAGTTGGATAAGACAAGGAAGATGGGAAAATCAAACAGGGTTTAACAGCTAACCCATGGCTTTCCCCCATGGGTTCAAAGTTTGACACCCCCCCCCTTATCCTTATGAGAATCATGCCCCTCCTCAATTTAGTTGCCGCGAACATAGCTAGTAGGGTAATTTAATTAAAGATGCATATTTACATGATGACAAAACTTAATATATGCCATGTACCACGATAGACCATCAGCGACAATTCCAATCGCTGAAACATAACACTGACAAATCGATGGTGGGGATTTTGCCTTTAGCTCCACACCACGATTCATTACAATATATACATCATGTACATTTAATGCAACGAGGTCAAAAACGGGGTGTTACAAGGACAGAGTGACCACAACCAAAAAACACATAAGAATTCCAGCCACTGGGTGGCCAAGAAATTTATTAAAGGAATTAGTGTGTCTACGATGATGATCAAAGGACGTGCCAGATCGACGATCGAAAAGATTTTCATGAGAACCACAAGCGCGATCAAAAATCGTCTCTCCATCCTCGTGAAATGGTGTTAAAGTGACTACAAGTTTTGACGGCCCCGATTGACGGAGGGCAGATCTACAGACGAAATCGATTTCGCCAGATTGAAATGCTCGTGGAAGTTTTGGTCTCCCGATCAACGAAATGAGTTAAAGAGCGATAACATTTGGCGGTGTGGGTCTTGCTGAAGAAAGATCTACGGTGGGCATCTCCTCTGCTAATGAGACATGCACGGGGCCAAATCATCTCGTGGGTTCACAAAAATTGATACTTCAATACACGTGTGCGGTCGATATCGAAAGGAATTTCAGATCTAAGGGTCCAAAATGATGGCAATCGTCAAATGTCGCAAACAAGGCAATTCAAGGGTGAAATGTATGACTTTGCGTACGGTCTGCTTGTTCCAAAAAGACCCTATTAGTACAAAATCTCAAGGCAGATGTGCGAAAGGACAAAAGCGACGAGAAATCAGATGCCCAGACACCATCAGAGCACGCCTACAATGGAAGACTTGGCTCCACGACATATACAATCCTCCTGAACCTAAAGTTCATATCATCAAGTGTGCCAAAAGTTGGACAATCTCCCAAAAGGTCGATTTGCAGAAGGCAGGTAGGGCTCTTACACGTAGCGAGAAAATGCAACGAAGGGGGACTGTTCTGATATCGTCATCAGCAGGAACGAAAGGGTAAAGAATGTCAAGTCCATGTGCCTTGAGCCAGGTGGCCTACAATGAGGGATGACACCGGAGGTCTTTTCCGTAGCCAATAATGGAATGCTGCAGCAAAGAAGGCGGCGTGGATAGATCTCCAATGGGAAGAAGGGATCCCAGGCTCACATGCTTGCTCGTGTTGTCATCATGATAATCGACGACAAAGTGTGTTAGGATGCTGATGGGTCATCATCGTTTCCAGCTCTCCAACTCTATATAAATGCTACACTTCAGTGCCACCGAAAAATAGAGATTAAGTGAGTGTGGAAGAGAAACTTAGAGTGCCAGTCTACTAAAAGTTCTGAGAGTTCTATAGGAGATCTGTGATGGCCGTCTGGTTCGAAAATATTGTCTGTCAAGGTGTGATGTTGGTTGGAAAGCATAGCTCCGCATTCCTACACTCCCATGATCATTTCACCAAGGGTGCGTCAAACATCGGGGAAGAGACGTTCATTGTATTAGAAGATCCTTCCGGCATCAGCAAGGTCATAACAGGGACGTTCATCATATTAGATGGACCTGTTGGGGCTAGTGAAGGCATTACTATCTTAATAGAGGGCCATACCCCCGCGGGCGTTGTACCTGGGTTTTCATGTCCCATGGATGTTCCCCCAAAACCCCCAGACGTGGTCGCTGCCTCCAAAGCCTCAATACATAATGGTCATTTTTAGCGGCTACCTGTAGGAGTGAATGCTCATACTGGAGGGATGGGGGTCCAAAGTCTTTATCACCGCCTCTGTGAATTCCACTTGCCAACTTTTTCTGAGGTGTTGAAGAGGTCGAAGACACACCCCGCTGTATTGCCTGCAGGAGAACCCTCCTCATGGGAGGTAAAGAGTATAAGAATGACAAGCCATTTCAGAGGCTTGTTACTGCCAAAAGCAACATGACCCTTCTTTAAACCCTCTTGTATAACAGTGTTACAAGGAGAGGGGGGAGCTTTAAGGAAGGTTGAGCATGGAAGGGACACAAACTTCCTTGCCAGCCTTGAGCCCACGCAAAAAGGTCCCTTTGAGCATGGAATGAACACAAATTGAAAGGAGGAAGATACGTTGCAGACTTGACCGACAGGTAAATAGTTTGAGCCCAGTTAGCAATGAGCCACCCAAAAACATCCTGAGACTTCACTCTCAAATCCGACGAGCTTAGAACCAGAAGCGTCGCGCTGTCATTTAGACCAGGCATGTGTATATGCTCCATAATTTTTGTTTGATGTATGTAAATCATGACGGAGATGCCACATTCTAGTTGGTTAGAATTTTGATCGTGATTTGTAACATTCTTCTCGCTGTGTTTCAGGATTAATCTCGGGGGCTTGAAGCGCTATAAAGAGACTCCCGCAAAGGGAAAAAGTGTTGGTTGTTCTTGAATCTGTAAATACTATTGTGTTTATGATATTTTGGAATTAATATACAAAGTCGAATGCTGGTCATATGCATTACAAGAATTCTTGTGTGTTTCTAAATCACAGTCTGTACATTTCTTTCCTCATGTGCATGTTATTTCCAGTGTTTCTTTACATTATGTGTTCTTCATGTCGTAGAAAGTGTATAATAGTCAGGAATTCATACTCATATTCTCCTGCCATTTTCTTCGATATCCACCAAATTATTTCTTCCAAAACTGGCGCGAAATTCATCCATGTGGTGCACCCCATTAGCGAACTATCATCGTTCTACTTATCCCACCAGACCCCAAACATAACGACCGTGATCGAAGCATTATCTCGCTCTTGTAATCATTTTCCTGTGCAAACTGCTCTGTTTCTCTGAGAGTTTTGACCCCATATCCCAATATATCTTCATTTTGTTTCTAACCACCAATTATTGATATTCATTTTGAGACATTATGTCTGGCCTTGTTATACATCTGTGAGAGATCCCTATCTAGAATTGGAGAATCCGGCTCCCTTTCCTAAAGTTTTTCTACTGTTACCTCAGGGTTCGCCTCTCGCAACCTTGGGTGCGATTCTGGGTGCTAACAAATCGGCACCGTCACCGAGGACGAAATTGAAAATAATCCCTGGGAAAAACGACAAAGATTCTAATATAAAGGGTTTATGTGGGAAAACAAGGACCCTTGCATGTGAAAAGGTTGTATCATTTTCCCTAGCGACTCCACGTTACAATTTATAAAGAATGACTCCACTGGGGAGATCAACAGCTAAAAAGACCGGTATGAGGAGGAAGGTTCAAAGCCTCCTGAAACTATAAACGATAAATCCATAGACCAGACTGTCGATGGTGAACGGCAGGCAAGCCTCCAGAAAGAAAATGAATGTTTCACCCAGTGACTTCTATGAACCCATGTCTCCAATTTTATGTATCTTTCCTTATTGTAGCCCTAAATTTTATGTATCCTACGAAGTTTCCACTAATGTCGTGGTACTAAAAGTTAAGTTTCCAAGAAGGCATTAGTGGCCTCCGCAACGCACATAAATTCACCACGAAGGCATGGGTCTAGGCTTGAAGAGAAGATGAGGTACTTAAGATTCGGATTTCCCCAAAACATCTTGGCTCTTCTTGTAAATATTTCTTTCTCTTTTCTTAAGTTTGTTAGAATAGTCTGTCATGGCTTATTTCACTCCAAGAAAAGTCATGAGTTCACTCCTATATATCCTTCCCTGCTGACATATAATAGTATCTCTCCGTCTTGTGCGTATTATTTTAGTCTAGACCCTTCGCCTAAGACCCCTGACATTAAGAGGAAGCCTGATGGTCCCTGTGATGTCGTTTCTGAGAGCATATCTTCTCCACAAGACTTTGTTGCACCCAATACCCAAAGCCGATAAATGCCTCTTTGCTTGCCTCAGATCCTTCATGATTTCCCTGTCAAACACTATAAATACCTTCCTCAGTTTGATGGAGAATATGAAGGCCTTACAGCTGAGAAACATTTACAAGACTTTGAATATTTTCTTGATATTTTTGAGATAGAACACGATGATGTTTGTGTGAGATATTTTTCCCAATCTTTGCAAGGCTATGTCAAGAAATGGTTCAGGTAGTTGCAGCCAGAATCCATCAATACATGGGAGGAATTTTCTCGTATGTTCCTAGATTTTTGGGGTGAAAGGAGATCATTAGATCAGGTGCTCTCAGAGTTTTATTCTATAAGGAAACACAAAAGTGAAGCTACATCAAGTTTCAACAGAAGGTTCACAAGTTTCTATTATGACATGCCCAAATAAATCCAGCCCTTAGAGGGTGCAGCGAAACTACATTATGTGTCTATTTTTCCTCTTGATTTATCTTTATTTCTATTAGAAAGAAAATCGACATCATTACAGAGAATGATTGTTGATGCGTTAGACATCAAAGAAAACTTTAGATTTTCAAGAAAGAGTCTGGACCAGGGCGGTACTAATGAAAAGGTCGAGGAGTTGGGCCGAGTAGAGATGCATTAGACAGGGGAGGGATCCCCTTGGCAACTTGCGTTTTCCCCCAGTATACGGAAAGAAGATCTGCCAAGGGAAGGAAAGGTAGGCAGTTTCGTTAGTCCGTTCCCTCAAGACTGCGACCAACCTTTTGTGAGTCGCCTGTGTGGTGACCTTGAAAGAGATTGCGGCATGTCGATATATGATGAATATGAGGACGATAACGAGGACAGCATGCCTAGTGACACAGTTGGGGATCCCATGTGCCTGGGACTTAATAGAAAAAAAAGTGAGGTTGTTGGAATCGAGACCTCTTCATACGTCCTGAACTCAAGGACCCCGTATCAAGGGGAGATGTTCTGCATGATCGGCCCTATTGAGGAGGATCATGACTACACCCATGCTGGGGCGGGTCCGAGAAATGAAATTCTAGTTCTTGAGACCCAGAGGCAAGAACACGATGCATTGTTTGAATACTGCCTAGAGCACGTTGTACATTGTTCCTTCGGAAACCAACTCGATTTCTAGCAAGAGGGGTTATTTCTTGAGCAATTTTCCTAAGACAGGAAGATGACAGATTTCTATAGAGGCTGCTATGTTCCTTATGGTCATGTACCCGAGTACACGAAAGGATCTTTCGACTAGGAAGGTCATCGGGAGGTAAACGAGCCCGGTTCTATTGAGGGACGCAACGTTACTTATTTCATGACACTTCTGAAAAATCAAGCCGTGGATTCTGGGAGCCCGCACAAAAAGGTTGATGCCACAGGTACAAAGGATCGGGAGAACACCTCCCAAAGTTTTTTGAGACATCACCCCTGCATGATGTTGGAAGAATGGAAATTAGAACATCTTTATCACGTCTGAATAACAGCTAAAGAGATCGACAGCCACCCGAGTTTCTACGATCTGATGGCGGAATACATGGAGCAGCTGGAAAATGGTAATGTATGGCTAAATATTTATTGTAAAGATAAATATCTTTGTTGTAACTCAATGTCACTGAGTCTTTTGGTAATGTTCTCCATACCGCACGAGAAGAAATGGGATTTCTGGGACTATTTCCTTGGTTGGCTACACTAGAAGTTAGAAATTACTTGACCAGGTGATGAAGTCCATTTGGTAAAGTAGGTAGGTAGGAATGAAGAAGCTCAAAATAACGAGCATTTCCCCTTATAAGTAGTTTTTCTTGAGTATCATCTTAGCTTTCCAATTGTTTCTGTCATATAGCTTAATTTTGGTCCTTTAGAGCATTTTGAAAGTTTGCAGCAAAGTTGGAGGAGCCGCCCAATGGATTTTGGCACATGGTCTACGTTGTTCTTTGCTACCTCACAGGGAGGATAGCATGCATAGTTGTAGCCACTTATTATCACTATTTTTCACATAGTGAGAGATGGCGAGGAGGTAGGATAGAGCGACCACAACCAAAAAACACATAAGAATTCCAGCCGCAGGGTGGCCAAAAAATTTGTTAAAAGAGGTAGTGTGTCTACGGTGATGATCAAAGGACGAGCCAGATTGACAGTCGAAAAGCTTTTTGCAAGAACCACAAGCGCGATAAAAAATCGTCTCTCCATCCTCGCGAAATGGCATTAAAGCGACCGTGAGTTCCGACGGCCACGATTGACGGACGACAGATCTACGGATGAGATCGATTTCGCCAGATTGAAATGCTCGCGGAATTTTTTGTCTCGCGATCAGCGAAATGAGTTAAAGAGTGATAGCATTTGGTGATGCGGATCTCGCCAAAGAAAGATCTACGGTGGGCATCTTTTCCGTTGATGAGACATGCACAGGGCCAAATCATCTCATGGGTTCGTGAAAATTGATACTTCGGTACACGAGTGCGATCAAGATTAAAAGGAATTTCGGATCTAAGGGTCCAAAATGATGGCAATCATCGAATGTCGCAGACAAGGGAATTCAAGGGTGAAATGTACGACTCTACGTATGGTCTGCTTGTTCTTAAAAGACCCTGTCAGTACAAAATCTCGAGGCAGATGTGCGAAAGGCCGAAAGCGACGGGAAATCAAATGCCTCGACGTCGTCAAAACACGCCTACGACAGAAGAGTTGGCTCCACAACATATACAATCCTCCTGAACCCAAATTTCATAGCATCAAGCATGCCAAAAGTTGCACAATCTCCCGAAAGGTCGATTTGTAGAAGGCAGGTAGGGCTCTTACACGTAGCGAGAAGACGCAACGAAGGGGAATTGTTCTGATACCTTCATCAGTAGGAACGAAAGGGTAAAGAATGTCAAGTCCATATGCCTTGAGCCAGATGGTCTACAATGAGGGATAATGCTAGAGGTCTTTTCCGCAGCCAATAATGGAATGTCGCATTAGATAAGGCAGCGTGACTAGATCTCCAGCGGGAAGAAGGGATCCCAGGCTCATGCGCTTGCTCGTGTTGTCATCATGATAATCGACAGTGAAGTCGGATGCTGACGGGTCATTGTCATGTCTAGTTCTCCAGCTCTATGTCAACGCTACACTCAAGTGCCACCGAAAAACAAAGATTAAGTGAGTGTGTAAGAGAAACTTAGAGTGCCAGTCTACTAAAAGTTCTGAGATTTCTAGAGGAGATCTGTGATGGCCGTATGGTTCGAAAATCTCGTCTGTCAAGGTGTTTTGTTGGTTGGCATGCATAGCTCCACATTCCTATACTCCCATGATCATTTCACCAAGTGACCCTTCAACCATCGGGGAAGAGACGTTCATTGTATTAGAAGATCCTTTCGGCATCAGCAAGGTCGTAACAGGGGCGTTCATTGTATTAGATGGACCTACTGGGGCCAATGAAGGAATTATAGTCTTAATAGAGGGCCACACCCCCACAGGCATTGTACTTGGGTTTTCATGTCCCATGGATGTTCCCCCAAAACCCCCAAACGTGGTCGCTTCCTCCAAAGCCTCAATATGTGATGGCCATTTTTAGCAGCTACCCGTAGGAGAGAATGCCCGTACTAGAGGACTGGGGGTCCAAAGTCTTCATCACTGCCTTTGTCAATTCCACTTTCCAACTTTTTTTGAGGTGGTGAAGAGGTTGAAGACACACCCCGTCGTATTGCCTGTAGGAGAACCCTCCTCATGGGAGGTAAAGAGTACAAGAATGACAAGCCATTTCAGAGGCTTGTTACTGCCAAAATAAATGTAGCCCTTCTTTAAACCCCCTTCTATAACAGTGTTACCAGGAGAGGGGGGAGCTGTACGGAAGGCTGAGCACGGAAGGGACACAAACTTCCTTGCCAGCCTTGAGCCCACACAAAAGGGTGCCTTTGAGCACGGAATGAACACAAATTGAAAGGAGGAATACACATTGAAGACTCAACAGACAGGTAAATACTTTGGGCCCAGTCAGCAATGAGCCGCCCAAAAACATCCTGAGACGTCGCTCTCAAAGCCGACGAGCTCAAAACTAGAAACGACGTGTTTCCGTTCGGACCAAGCATGTGTATCTGCTCCATAATGTTTGTTTGATGTATGTAAATCATGGCGGAGATGCCACGTTCTAGTTGGTTAGAATTTTGATCGTGATTTGTAACCTACTTCTCGCCCTGTTTCAGGATTAATCTTGGGGGCCTGAAGCGCTATAAAGAGACTCCTGCAAAGGGAAAAACGGTTGGTTGGTCTTGAATCTATAAAGACTATCGTGTTTATGATATTTTGGAATTAATATACAGAGCCGAATGATGGCCATATGCATTACAAGAATTCGTGTGTGTTTCTAAATCATAGTCTGTACATTTCTTTCCTCATGTGCATGTTATTTCCAGTGTTTCTTTACGTTATGTGTTCTTCATGTCGTATACACAGTGTATAATGGTCATGAATTCATACTCATATGCTCCTTCCATTGTATTCGATATCCACCAAATTATTTCTTCTAAAACTGGCATGAAATTCATCCCTGCAGTGCTCCACGTTAGTGAACTGTCATCGTTCTGCTTATCCCACCAAACCCCAAACATAACGACCATGATCAAAGCATTATCTCGCTCTTGTAATTGTTTTCCTATGCAAACCACTCTGTTTCCCTGAGAATTTTGACCCCATAGCCCAATATATCTTCATTTTGTTTCCAACCACCAATTATTGATATTCATTTTGTGACATTATGTCTGGCCTTGTTATACATCTGTGAGAGATCCCTCTCTAGAATTGGAGAATCTAGCTCCCTTTCCTAAAGTGGTTCTGTTGTTACCTCGGGGTCCGCCTCTAGCAACCTTGGGTGAGATTCTGGGTGCTAACAAGGGGGTCATCTTCAGGTTATAGTGTAAGTGTAGGACACACTCGTGATGGCCACACAAGTGGGTCCTACTCTTTCCTAATAGTATTAGATTATGTAGGATCATATGCATGTAATGATAGTATTATGATAAGGACATGGGTATTCATGAAAACATAAAGTTGCATAACTTCATAAATTAAGTTAAGTTAATATTTAATTAAATATAAGAGGGGGTTCTTAGGGAAAGTGGAATAAAATAATGAATATTACATATTTATCTAATTAGGGTAATTTTTCATGTGGACATGTGTCCAATTGGGGAGAGCTTGGGAAGGCTTAAAAGTAGGGAAATGAAAGAGGGGAGGGGTGTTTTCTTCTTCCTCCTCCCCACTGTTTCTTAGTGGGATAGGAGGATATGGGAGTTTTGGAGGCTGAACGAATATTGCTTTGATGAGAATGTTTCTGACTTGGTATTGTTGAGTGAGGGATCATGGGCTCTCAATATATAGCTAGGAGGAGAGTGTTTCCTCCACCTGTGGTTTTCCATGTTGTTCTAGCGATGGTATACTCTATCTACATCAGTCGAGAGGTACCTCTGTAAGCTTGTCTTTGTGGTTACAGGTACACATCATTTTCCTTATGCCCAATTTACTATCATGATTGATATTATTTTTAATATTTGGTAGATATCAATTGTGTGGTTAAAATATTTTTTTTAAGTTTTATTAAATATGGAATCAGAGTTTGGGTGTTACATTATAAATCAATCTAATAAAGATCCCATGGGTGCACTAAGTCAGAATAGGTATATAGTGGTATAGTGTTCAATATAATCATCATGCATAAGAACATATGATTTGGATATATGTATCTATTAGGGTTATGTGGAGTGTCGCATGCCCATTAACCTTTGTCCAATGTAAAGGTCGGGAGTTACCTTAAATTCGCCATGAAGTTTCATTTTATACCAAGATCAATTTTAATAGTTGACTCTAGATTTTAATAGCAGAAGAAAACTACAACAAACTTAAATTTTTAACTCAATCTTAAGAAAATAATGCATCTCTACTATGCTCTACCACTTTGTAACGTACCTAGTAGCCTTTGTACACTATTGAGGGCAAGGGGTACCTCCTAAACATTATAATTTTTCCTTTTGATATTTAAAACAAATACATTGGTTGTAACATTTCAACAACAACAAAGAAGGATACAATTTCAATCATGAATATGTCTATTAAAATATGAGTATAGAACTAAATTTATTGGACAATAATAAAATATGGAGAGTAAAAAATACTAATACAACATGTCATGGGACAATGATAATACTTATATTTTTGATAAATAATCCTCCAATTGGATGTAAACAAGATACATTCCTCCCAACATTAATCTCTATGGCACACTTAATATTTCTTTGACAAAAGCAATCCCCGATTGAGGCCATGAATACACAATAGTAGAGATCCTATGGTTTGGCTCTAAGTCCTCTTTCTTAACCCACAACCCAAAAGACTCTCATTTACAAGAAATGCCTATAGAACTCTCCCAATAAACTATCACACTTCCCCCTTAGCATGCACAACATCAATGATGGGATCCCCTTCTCTGTAGACAATCCCTCAAGCTATCTCAATTCCGTTCCAGTTCTCTAACACAACATGGACATGGAATCTCTATGCTAGGACTCCAAGGATTCTCAGTTGTAGGCCATGTTTTCCTCTTACCATGGTATCATAATCCTTGGCATAAATTCCTTGGGCCATACCAAAAACCTCCATGAAGACACATTGTCAAGTCTCCCCTTCCACAACCTTCATACAATCGAGAAGAATAATGATAAAAATCCACATAACAAAACTCCCAACAGTATACTTTCATGTTAGGAAACACCTTATGTGATCCTCATGAGGAGCCCATTTTTCCCTTATAACCCTAATATTAGGACAATAAACAATGGTTACTACTCTTTTATTTTATAATATAACCTTTCCTTTTTTAAATTAGTTTCACATCAATCCTCTCAGTGCTTATAAAAATATTATTTTACATTCTTATTTCTTTAGTCAAGTTTTTTCATTAGTTTAAGATAATCTTTTGATTTATATTTCCTTATTTGATTGAAGCAATATAAGTAGATATCCCTTGACTATCTTATCATCATTTTTCTCATTACAAGATCTAGGTTTTCACCCTAAACCTTATTCTTATCCTTGGGGATTTTATTAGTTCACATATTAAATCCGTAATATTTCATACCTTTCTTGTGGGTTGATAATTGGCCTCTTTCATGTTTTGTATTTATCTTGTAATATATTATTGAACCATTTCCATTTGAATCTAAGTATTAGATCAATTATATATTGTAGGTTGTGGATTCATTTGGTATCTTAAGTACATATTTATATTTAATAGCCTCAATGTGCTTAAGTTATTTCTCAACTCATTTGGATCTAGAATTTCTTAAGCATATATTTAGTATAAGATGAACATTTGAAGTTTTATGTACAAGTTGTTTTATCCATTGATATAATATTCATTTGTAATTAATTAGTTCAAAATATTGCATATTGTTGTATTATCCAATGTAGACTTAGTTAATTAATCATCAATTTATTTGGGAAACCCCCTTAACCTTGGGTGAGAGAGTTGGGATAATGTGAGGGATTTATTATGAGGTGACATTGGAAATAAATCCTAGGTTTCCCTTTGGCTTGTACTGGTGGATTGGGACCTTTTCCACTTAAGTATAAATCGGGAGATAACATATCCAATGGAGTACATTTCTTAGGAGTATCGATGGAATATTTGGAGGCTTGTAGGAGAAGCATTCATTACACTTCATGAAGCACCCTAGCATTTGGAGACTTGATTGTGGATGACATCACTTTGGAGATTCACATGTGTACCCTTGGAGTGTAGCACTCCCACATATGATCCTACATGGGATTATTGTGCATGGATTGTAAGGGAAAAGGTCCACATATGTGATGTTGGCCTCCCTTACCCCTCATATATACATAGAGGAAATAGAGAGTCCTTTAAGAATATAATATCATAATTAATTTATACTTATCATACTTGTGTTAGAGATGTGATCAAGTGGAGTACACTAATATTCTCTCTCTCTCTCTCTCTCTCTCTCTCTCTCTCTCTCTCTCTCTCTCTCTCTCTGCCACTAGGGTTTCTTTATCATATTGAAACATCTTGAAGTGTAGCGTTAGGGTTTGATATGAAACCCTAGGTTGTACTTGAATATATGAAGAAGAATAGCATATGTATTTCCTTGGAGGACTTGCTTGAGCGATTCATGTTTGTTGATCTCTTTCTTTGAGCAAGGGTTTTCTTCATTTTCCCTAGCTAAGTTTTTCGAGTGTTGGAAAATTGTATTAATCTCGTGATAAGACTATGATATGTAAGTGAACTTTATCTTATGCATATTTACAAAATTTTCAGCTATTTACTATTTGTGTAAATTGCATATTTAAATTTCATCCACCTATGTTATTCATGGCTTGTAATTCCTACTATATATGTCTAGTTGATTTAACACAAATAATAAGTGATTGAATGATTTAATTTCATAATTGAAGAAGATCATGGTTTTGTCGGTGTATTTGTAAGTGTAGATGGATGTTTTCAAATATGGTTTATGCATGATAAGCTTGTCTTAAAAGGTCGAAACTTATCATGACATTTGGGTATTGTTTCTCCTGGATTGCCTAGATGTTTAGGGTTGGTAAGGATTGTTTTTTTCTCCATTGTTGTTGTTGTTATAATTATATTTCATAAAGAATGAAAATTTACAAGGTTAAGATCCAAAAAACCTCTAGGATAGAAGTGAAATTTCTATATTGCATTAAATGTTGTTTTTCCAAAAAAATTCACATCAAATAGCTGAAGAGAGGAGGAAATATTTAGAGGAAGCTTATTTAAGTGACAAGAAGTGGTAAAAGGAGAGAATTTTATAGCAAATATAGGTGGAAAGTCACTAGGATCCCCATGATCGAATGATATGGTGATCTGATGGAGGCTAGGGGAGGTAACATTAGAGCAATATCCCTATGATCCAGTAAGCCAAAAATACCAATGAGATGATAAGAAAATAAGATTAAATATCTAATGAAATTATACATACATATATTGTATGTATGTATGATAAACAAAATATAAAGTCAAATAATTATGATAGATCCATAAAATAAAATAATTATGATATATCCATAAAATAAGATTAAATCTCTAATCAAATTATACATACATATATTGTATGTATGATAAACAAAATATAAAGTCAAATAATTATGATAGGTCCATACTAGAGTGTATGTATCCATAGGAATGTATTGGTGCATCATCCATCTATTACAAATTTTGAAGATACTAAAAGTTCCCTATAAGCCTAAAACATGACCCTTATAAATATAAAGAATGAGCTTTGTGGAACGACATGACATTAAATTTGATCAATATACTTTTTAATTAATATCTTGTCAATTACTTGGAAAGGGCTCAAATTAATTTATGTTCGTATATGAGCCAATATATTAATACAAAAACATATCAACCCATCCTTAAAGGTGTGCATGCGTAACTTATAAATCCTTCAATGAAACTTGATCTAATAAATATATATTTCTTAATGCTTATTCTTATTCCTAGAAAAGAGCCAATTATATCAGATCTTCTATCGATATTTCTACAGGGAGAGATTGATAGCTTACATGTGTGCATTCTCTTTCCAAATATATGACTATCATTTAAACGTTGTTATACCTTACTCAATATCCATCCATGTAATAAGTATTATGCATAATCTTTCCTCTATAAGTACTACCACCAAATAATTATAAAAGTACTATAACCAAATAATTATAAGATGACAAAACTTCAAATTCCTTTTCATTATATATATATATATATAATTTCCGAAAAAAAGTTGAGTAACTTTTCACCTGGAAGGAAAGGTGTATTTTGATGCTCTTGTGCCCATGCAAAGCTGTCACAAATGAAATGATAATATATTAATGTTAATGAATGACCAAAAATAAGATAATGGAACTAAGAATAATAATAAATGATGTCCAAAAATAAATAGCAGTTCATAAAACATATTCTAAGAAATTTAAAATCTTAGATTAAGGAAATAAAGAAAGAAAGAGTAAAAAATAACACAGAGAAAAGGAGGAAAGCCAAAAAGGTAACCTTAGAAAGTGAAATGGGTAATACTTCAATAGAAAGATAACATCCTAGTGACCATTTTGCACCATGACAAGTCCTCCAATAATAGAAAGATAACATCCTAGTGACCATTTTGCACCATGACAAGTCCTCCAATATGTAGCTAAGTTTATGGAGGCCGAGGAATAGAACAATATTTGCCAATTTCAAAACCAATTGAGGAGCCATCGTCAACCACCACTACAAATGTACCAAGGTTGATCATGATAATGTCCTCCATAGAGTCGTTGGGGCTAAGAAAACTTAGTTGTACTATTGTAGGGGGGGCATAGGGAACGCATTCTAGTGCCTCCTCTCATATTGAAGGTTAATGAACCTCTCTAGGATGGAAGAATCTAGTGACATGAATCTATCGATGACCCTTTTATGAAGAACGAGGAGAGGTGGAAATCCCCCTACATCAAGTGTGGAAAATAATAGGAAAATGTGACCTCATTGTTGCTCATGTGGGGGAATCATTTCAATAATCTATTATTTTCCATGCCAATGAAACCACTATCAACAAAGCACTTAACACCTTTGATGGATGATGGGGGATGAAATAAGGAGGTAATTAAGAAGTAGTCCTTGAAGATTCTTGTTATCACATACATCGTAGATGCAACCACCATGATGCAACAAACTATATTTTTCTTCTAGTTGGTGCCATTCCCATATGTGTTGAGCATATTTTTCAAGTGATCATCGGTGGTACAACTAGTCATAGCAATTTATTGATTAGTAGTGGTTTCCCATGAGATGGACTTGTTGTATCCTTGGTTCACTAAGCAGATCATGCAACTAGTATATTTCCCTTACCCATGCAGTTGGAGTTTTTTTCACGATTATCCTCATAGACATGTTTATGGATGGACATGTATATATGTGTATTTTGGTGCAACTAAACTATCTTGCTCATCTTGTTAGCTTTAACTTGAAATGGTAACTAATTTTGGTGATTATGTATTGTAGTTCACTCATAGACTTGTTATTCTAAGTTGATATGTGATTTTGAATTCTAAGCCCTTTTTTATATCCTCACTAGTATTGCATGCCTTATGTATACGTAGTTTTACCTTTCTACTTTTGCATCACTTTTTCACTTCTATCCACCAATACGTTTCTTCCATATTTGAAATTTACCCTTGACTTAGACCTTGACTAGTGAGATTGAATACCTCCCCCCACTTAGACATCTATGTTGGATAGACTCCATATTTGTTTGTGCCTCAGCTCTAGAGTGTGTGGCTTTGTTTCCCCCCTTATGCTTCTATGATACCTTATGGAATGGATGTGTATCCTATGTCACCGGATTGTCTTCCTTTAGTAATAGAAGCAAGTGTCACTTCAATCATTACAAACATCGGTATGAATATTCTATATATATGTGAAATGATAGCCAAAAGACTAATGAAATGAAATGCAAATACCCCTTATGAAAGCTAGAAATAGTTCTTCTTTTTAGCACATGTAAAATTGTAGGAGGGTTACAAATGAAATCAAAGGCTAAACAAAAGCAGTATTTAAATAAATGTTAAATCAAAAGACTATTGGCCATGTTATGTAATGACAAATTCGTCATAGAGCCTATGGGTTTGGATGTGATATGGAGTAAGGGTTAGATTATTCTAAGTGTCCCCTAGGATCTTCTATACAAAGTTTGTGCGTGTACTTATCGCAAGGATTAGAAAATATACTCACGGATCTGGAATCAACCTAGGATGTGAGTTAAGGGAAACTTGTTAGATTCTATTGCAAACCTTCTAAGCACTTTACCCATATGTGAGACACCTCCATTCCCTATTGTCCTATGTATGTCATATGTCTAATTGGATTCATTGGTTCCCTGTTGAAAGAAAATCACTATGTCGAGGTCAATAAGTTGAACCCCCTTGACTTAGCTTTGTTTCATCCATCTCACCCCTCGTAGTGGTTTGTCTAAGTTTGTAAGTCAGCATGTATAAAGGGCTTCACGAAAAACCATTTATTTACTCTAACGCAAGTCTTGTCTTTATTGGATGTATTGATTTATCATCATTATCATGTTACTTTTGTTTTAGTTGGTGAATAATATGAATAAGAGAGTTGTGTCTTACATGTTATGCACATTGATTGATCATATTGCAATTCAATCATAAAATTGGTTATTTTGACTTAGTCAAACCTAGTTTGACTTAGTCAACACAGGACACGAGATGGATATCATTACAATTATTATATACCTTTGGAGGCCATTTAGACCATTCTTGTTTTCCAAAAATGCAAAAATTAGTTCAATACGGTGATTGAGTGAATTTTTAATGAAATGAACCAATTTTGAAAAAAAAATGAAAAAATATATATATTTAAGGGCCTTCCACCAAAAGAGTTTTTAGGGTATGAGTAATTAGTATTACCATATTGTTAATTTTTGGAATTTTTGGTGCAGTAAGATTTTCATTCTAAGCAGCGAAAAAAGAAGTTATGGGAATATGAAGAATTTACGAAGCATTTCATGCAATTAATTTTAAATGATCAAGTGACCATGGCTACCTTAGGAAAATCGATTTGGCTAATTCATGTCTAGGAAATGGCATGATATAATATATTATGATCATTCTTCATCATTATTTCTCAACATGGAGTCCACACTTTTTATTTTGGCCGATCTAGGGAGGACAACCTCCATGAGGGCGCATTTCTTCATGGCTTGAGTATATTGTCATGTTATATATTGTTGCTATGTATAAACAGTGGAACCTAGGGTGAGTAAAGCCCCTAGGGGAACCCCCTCATCATGTACCACATTGTTATATTATTTCATTATGATGTATCTCACTTAGCATGGGCGCTAGAGGCAAAAAGTGTGCCCCCGTTTATGTGAGTTTTATCGATGTATTATGTAAAAGTTAAATCTACACCGTTGATGATCTTTTAATATCAAATGTTGGATGAAGTTGGTTAGAATGTGGACATCACTCTTCTCCTATTTAAGAAAGATTCCTTCACCTTGTAAAGAGACTTTTGGAACTAGAATTTTGGAATAGAGAAAAATATTGTGGGACTCAAATAATTGTATGAGTGTGGATTATTGCTTATTGTGTTGATTGAAACTACCTTTTACTTGCATTGAAAGATCTTGGTGAATGTTTCTTGCATATTTTGGATTTGTTTCTAATTGCAAACAGGGAGATTGATTTGGAGAGGGGAACCCTTGTAGAGGAGACACACCTTTCTTCTCTCTCTCAATCAACACAATAAGCAATAATCCATGAGAGGGGAACCCTTGTAGAGGAGACACACCTTTCTTCTCTCTCTCAATCAACACAATAAGCAATAATCCACGAGAGGGGAACCCTTGTAGAGGAGACACGCCTTTCTTCTCTCTCTCAAAATTTGGGTTCAACATGGAGTATTTCTATCTTAGTATCAATTACTCTCTCATTACTTATCTTTCATTTGTGGTTTCTCATATTTTATTTTAATCTAATTAAATTTTCTTTGGCTTGGCAGGAAGGAGGGGTGCACTTGGGTCTCTAGGAATATTCACTTGGACTATATTTTCAACAAATATTTCACTTGATCTGTGTAGAGGCAATACTCATCATCTTTGCAATCTTCTACGGTCATCAAGTAAGTGTTTGGTTTTCTCCAGGGGCTCTTCACTTAGTGAAACCATGTCATAGCACCTTCGTTCATGGGATATTAAAGAATACCCCTAATTTCACTAGATATTGATAATTACTTACAAAAATTATTTTGTTGAACCCCCTCCCAATACATATTTCCAATTAAAAACCCCTATTTTACAATATATTCCTTATTTTTACTAAAAACTCCTTTTTATACCCCCCCAATACCATATTCCCCACCCCCCAATACCTACAATATATTGACCTTATTTTTCACAATTAAAACCCCCTTTATGAATGAACGTGATAAGATATTTCTCAACAAGGTGAATCCCCCATGGTTTTCTCCTTTTTATTTTCTATCCAATTGTTTCTCTCTAGAATAAACATCAAAACCTCATAACTTTTAAAATTTCTTGGGATTGCATTTCTTTGATTTTTTGTTAAACTTTTATGCCTTATATTCCTTACCCCCCAGGCCACAAAATACCTCTTGAGGAGTCATCACTGGGGACTCAATTTTCCCAATTACTAAGGCACTCATCCTATAGGAAATTCGCCCTTCTAGGTTAGCCATTTTCTGAGTTTTTATGTTCCTATTTTTATTGTACCCTTGGGCATTGTCATATCCATTATCAAGCAAAACCAAATCAAGTGCTAGTATGTCCTAATCTTCCCTCAATTCAGTATTCTTGGTACACTATCAATTTCCATGTGCAAACTCCTCGAGGTAGTGATATTGACTATTGAAACTAAAACTTGCATCCTAGATCCAATTATAACTTCTATAGTCTCTGAAAATAAACATCTTGGGTTATATTTATATCTCACAGAGCCTTATAGCTCAATACGTCCTTCACTCGGTGGTTATTTGCTTCAGATCTAGGGTTTCATTAGTTATACCCCTTATGTACTCTTTTGTCATAGTTTGATCGGGTGTCTTTTCTTTAGGTTTTTTCGTCTAGGTTAGATCAAGGTCTCCGCATGTGTTACTTAGGAGTGGAAGTGAGAACCGAGAAGCAAAAACATGAATGGGAGCGAAAAGCGTGATTTTCAAAAGATCTCGGTTTGGAAGCCTTTCATAAGCATTTATATATATATTGATGCATATATGTCAACAAATGCATGTAGAATGTTGAATTAGTTATGGAAAGCATACAAACATGAAATAAATCATAATACCATATAACATCATTCATCAATCATCCAGTAGTGAATTTGTCAACCATAGGTCCAGTATCCATAACATCAAATGCAACTGAAGCTTTGGGTGAATGATTCTTGTAATTCAGTTATACATATAACTCAAGTAACCAGAGCCGTTAGGAAAGCCAAACCCTCCCCTTTTTACTTTTTAGAGATATATGAGTCACCTCGCCCTATGCCAAATGGATAAATCAAGAGGTTGCCTCGTTTTGATGGAAGCAATGGTATATCTATTAAAAGTCATTTGGATGTCTTCTGGCATAATATGGAATCTCTAGGTGCGGGTGATGAGGATATTTATATACAAGCCCTATGTGCTTCCCTGGATGGGGATGTCTAATTCTAGTTTGATCATTTGGCATCAGGATGCATCATTGGGTATGACATGTTTACTATGTTATTAAAGGAAGAATGGGATAAAAACATTAATGAATCTTTAGAGCCCAGTCAAGCAATGATTGTGATGTTGAGGATTAATTTGATGAAGATGAGGACAATGATGATGAAGTAACCATTGATTGTCCTTATCAATTCCATTTCTCCTCTCCCAAGCCAACAATGAGCATGCCTTTGATTCATATTATGAGTGAGTTGTCAATCAATAGGAACGTCACAAAGTATATTAAGAATAATCACGCTAAATATTGAAATGAATTGAACATGAAATTACTCAAATTATATGAGATACTTTGTCATCGTTACCCAAAGAAGGAACGGATGGAAGTTCTGATGTGGATCATTAGGGGGAACCCATTGATCATCATCAAGAAAGCTATGTAGGAGAGTTTCCCATCTTTGAACCCATTGAGATACCTTTAGAATAGAAACTCCATAGTCATTTCCTAGTGGACGATAATTCAATTCAATGTTCAAGTCATCTTAATCATGATTCATACTTTTATCATATCTCTGCCGAAGAAAAAAAGTTGAAAATAATCAGACTTTTGTTAGGGAGAAATCATGTGGTAATATTGTGGTTGAAGAACAAGTTTGTCAATATCATAAGGGAGTTAAAAATGAACTTATTGATAATTTTGTTTATCAAATGGACCATAGTAATAATTTGTCCTCAATTGAGCGTAATGAGCAATCTAAAGAGGAACAATCACATGATGATGATATGATTGTAAGTCAACTTAACCAAGAGAATTCTTTGTCATTAATTCCAAGCTGGAATCAATGTCTCAATAGTCACGAAGATCCTTCAAAGAATGATTCCCCTAATTCCAATAGTATTCCCTAGTAGATCTTTGGTCAAGATGATTTAGTTGATGAGAATAATCGTAATGAATCTTGTTCTTGGGAGGTTAGTGTTAACCTTGATAATTTCCTTGATAAATGCCATGTATCTCATGCAGGATTGGGGTTAGCATCTTTAGGTAATTCAAATCCAATTTCTATTTTTCAATCCACCCTCCCATCCCACATTTTGAAGTACTCTTGTATGGTTTCATGTTCGGATCAAGTTTTAACTTAGGAAATTTTCAATCATGAATCTGAACATTATCGAATAATTGGAGAAAAAGCATTCCATTTCCCTTTTCATTCATCTTTGATTAATAATTTTTTTCATTTTATCCATCTATATTATGGGTGGCGGGAGAAGGTATATAAAGATCAGTTTCATCTTTTCTCCATTTTTGAACAAGTGGGGTTAGCTTCAATCTTAGTTTCATTACATTACAATTTGTACCCATTTGGTTCTTCCATTTTTATGGAGTAAACAGAATTGGGTGTCCTATTTGGGTAGAGGATAAAACAAAGAATCACTAAGAGGGGTTGAATCATGTGTCATATTGCCTTCTTCCATCAATGTTTAACTCACTTTATTTTTATGATCCCATCGGTGTATTGATGGATGAAATCTGCAAAAATAGGTCTAGCCTTGGCATGATTTCATTTTACATTGTATAGATATTTCCTTGAATCTCAAGCATCAAGTTAGGATGGCTTCGATTTTCATTCACATTACTTCTAAACCATCTTTGACTTGTTGTATCATTAACTGTAACGAAAGACAAAATGATTTTTTCAGCAAGTGGCTTCATTGAATCTATGATTTTACTTAGCACTTGTCTAATTTGTTAGAGTAAGGAAGGTAGGACGAATAAGATCACTTGAGAAGTAGGTAGTTTTTGTCTATTTTCCTTTGAGTCTGGATTTTTGGTTTGTTTATGTGTGTATTTCCTTTTCAGTTAATAAAATTAAATTGTCTTAACAATTCTCATATTAGATCTTTATTTCCAACATTTATTTTATTTATATGAGGTGTACTAATATATGGTCTACAAATATTGGTAGAATGTTTTCTTAATGTAGGAACATGTATATTTTGAAGATGAAGCATATATTCAGGTGCATGTTCATGGATGAAGAGAGGGGTGTTGTGGACCAGATATTTTTGAGATTCTCAAGCACTCTCTCCCTTAGAGCACTTGTCCTAGCAGGAGCCAGATATTATCACAGACATTGTAGATGGAGCTACCATGATGAAGCAAAATATATTTTTCTTCCAGTTAGTGCCAGTCTTGGATGTGTTGAGCATATTTTTCCAGTGACCATAGTTGGTACAACCAATCAGAGCCTTTTTTTTATCAGCAGCGGTAACCCACGACATGACTTAGCCTTGGATGACCCATTGGCATGGGCTTCTTGTCGGTTTTGGTCCGATTTTTGTAACACTTCCTGTAATAACTAGCAAGAACCATAAAATATATCGCATTTGTCACATTCTTTGGAGTTGGCCAATTTATAATGGTTTCATTCTTTTCAAGATCCATCGATATTTTCTATGAAATAATGTGACCCAAATAATGAATTTGTTTTTTTAAAGAAATCACATTTTCTTAGATTTGCATACAGTTGATGCTCCCTTAGCACTTGCAAATCCATTCTCAAATGATATTCATGTTCTTCATTCTTACAATAAATAAGAATGCAATTTAGAAAAACAAGCACAAATTTGTCCAAATACTTGTTGAAACCAATGTTCATGAGACACGTGAATGTAGCTAGTGCATTAGTGATTCCAAATGCCTCCACCACAAACCCATAGTGTCCATACCTTTCTCTAAAGGTTGTTTTATGGATGTTTTATTCCTTGATGCTCATTTGATGGTAGCCAAACCTGAAGTCAATCTTTGAAAATACCTTTTCCCCTCTCATTTGATCAAATAGAACATCAATTTGAGACAATGGGTACTTGATCTTTATTATAACTTTGTTAATATTCATGTAATCAATACAAAACCTAAGTGTTCAATCCTTCTTCTTCACAAATAGCACGGGTTCTCCCCCATGGGAAAACACTTGCAATGATATATTTCTTTTCCAACAACTCTAACAATTTCATTTCTAGCTCCAACATTCCTAGTGTACTCATTCTATAAGGTGTCTTAGACATTGGTTCAGCTCTTGGAACATGATAAATAGTGAAATCAATGTCCATTTTCAACGAAAGTCCTGGCACTTCATCAAGAAACAAATACCTAAAATCTTGCAAGACTTGATATTCCTCCAGTTGTCTACCCTTATGCACATGCACACCTACCCCCATGCACATGCATCTCACCGATCAAAATTGGTGGACCACTGCACTCCATACATCTGACTGAAGAAGTCATTGAATCACTGCATGTCTTCAGTCACTGAATCCATGCCACCTGCTAGAGTGCATATCACACTCCAAACTACTACATATGCTAATTATGTACCTCCATGATAGGAAGAACCACATGGAGGACATCCCCAAATACACCTCTATCTCTAACACTCCCTCTTATAAAGGTAAGTCTGACCACTAATTCTTGGATCCAAAAAATCCCTAGTTGTTGTAACTTCCCCCTCTGAAATGGATACCACTGCTGCACTCTGATCTAGTACACCCTGATCCATCTTCATCAAAATAGTACCAGGAGGAGCCTCTCGCTCTCTCTCAGACTATGTCATTGATCCATGACCTAGCCTCCCTCTGAACCTCTATTGCAACCAATCTCTTATGCTTCTATCTAGTGGATCCATTGACTTGTATCTAACCTCTCCACTCCGAGATGTTTTAGATTTCTCTTGAGTTAAATCCAACTCATTCATCTCATACCAACTTGGTCTCTTGATGGTACTAGCATGAGATTCTCACTCATTCCTCTAGCCTGTGGACTGACTCTCCAAAGGCTCGTCAACATTGAGAGCTTCTCGCTCCAAAACCAGCTCGCAATCTAATGAGGAATCTGTAATCCACCTAGATCCTCCAAATATAGGCTAGTCAAGCACTAAAAACTCACTGTTAGACTCTGTCTCAGACACTGAAACTGCATCCAAGATATGCCTGGACCCACCTATAAGATTTACCAACAACTTGTACAACTTTATTTGGCTGATTCCATGCCTTGCGGCTGCATCCAAGGTATCTACCTATGGATATAGAAGCATCTGTCCATCCTGGAACACCATACTATATCCCTCATACCCAATAGGTGCAACTATCTCTGAAGGAATGCACCACTCTCTGTCACGTGTGACCAATATGACAACTGTGCCCTCTGTTCAGATTTGACCTCTCATGGAATCAAGTCAGGATCTCTATCTAGGAGTGTGCCCCTCGTAGTCTCTGAAAGGTGTGCCCCTCTCTTCCTCTGCTATCTCATCAACTAAATAATGTGCCCTCTCTCTCAGGGATGAGCTACTCTAACTGTCTCTATGTCTTCTCAATAGAAATCCTCTTTAATTGTCACTCAATATCTGAATGATCAAGGAACCTTCTCCTTAATCTCTGAAGAATATGCCTCAGTGAACAAGAATAACTTGTTATGTCACAAATCTAGTTCCTTCTCACAGAGATCTAATAGATGTATCTCATATCTATTCACCAATCTTACATTATTGATAGATATGATGTGACTCCGCACAGATCTGGTACTTGCTCTCCAAATCTGAACCCTGATCTCACATATATGATAGACCTAACCTCTACTACCTCATATATGAACATGTTATTCAAATATGGTAGATATGGTCACTATCTCATAGATCTGATACCTTTGGGTCACAGTTATGGCCCCCACTCGCTTAGATATGATGGATCTAACTCAAATCTCACCTCCAATATCACAGACCTGATAGATCTAACATCTACAACCATATATATGATCCCTACTTGTCATATATGGTAGATCTGGTTTCTATCTCACTGCTTTGAAGTCACTACTGAGTCCTCACACGGATATGGTGTACAACTCGCAGATTTGAGTGTGATTGCCCCAACCTTTACAAGGATATGATACCATGTAGATTTTCCATATGTCACTACTCGATCTAGAAATCTGAAATATCAATCGGCCTTGAGTCTCAATAATCCACAAGCATATACTTAAAACCCAACTTCTCTATGCCAAAGAAGGTAACATATATGAAATATACTTATAACAGAAAGCACTAGAAATCACTATACAACTTAACACATAAAATGGAAATCACACATATGAAACTCAGATTTGACCCTAGAAACCCCGAAGGAAAAACCCAACATATATTGGATGTATTCAATCCTGATCTAGAGTAAATAATATAGAGAGTATACAATCAACATTCATAAATATAGTAAGAGAAAATGATAGGTCAAATCCCTAGATTTGCATGCAGCTGCAACTTATGGTCTTGGGAAATGTGCTTTAGTTGTGCCCTAACTTTGAATCTCTAATCCCTGCCTCTTCCAATATCTAGAAGTAGTATTGTATCTCTAACCTTTGAAGGAGTGCTCCATCTACCCTTTTTCACTGCTCTGATCTACCGGATGAAGAATAATGATCTCAATCTCTGAATGATTCCCCCCAGCTGTAGAGTGTGCCCTCTATCTCAAAGTTGGTCCCCTTTGTCTCTGCCTTAGTTAATATATGGTTAAGGTCTCTATGAGTTCTCCTCACTCTCTGAAGACAACCCCTCAGTCTCTCTAGGCTCTCCTGGCCTCAATACGTGTGCCTCTGCTCTCACACATGTGATGTAGCTAGATAAATGTGCCCTTCTGTCTCAGCAACATGTCTTAGCTACTCTACTCATTAATCTATGAAGAAACCATGTGAGATAATATCTCACATCACATGAATGAAGCGCCTCCCCTATCTTTAAAAAATGTGCCCTCACTCTCTAAGGAATGTGCCCCCAAGATCTCCCAAATGAATGTGCCCTCCCAACTCAATTTATTCGCTTAGCCCTCTTGATTACCTGAATCTCACTAGCAACACTAACGTTTTCCTTCTAAATCCCCTTTTCTATTCCTCTGGTGAGATTAGGGCTCAAAAACCCTTATTCGATTTTGCATGCACAATTTCACTTTAGTCTGTTTAAAATTGTGCATCAAAAACAATGTAAACTACATGCATGGACATGCCATGTGCAAATCTCATGCACATGCATCATGCAACCTCATGCACATGCACATCTTCCCTTATGCATATGCACACCTACCCTCATGTACATGCAATTTCCATGTACATGCATCTCTAATGCATTATGCATCTCACCCATCATAACTAGTGCACCACTGCACTTCATACATCCAACTGAAGAAGTCACTAAATCACTACATGTCTTCAATCATTGAATCCATGCCACCAAATGGAGTGCATCTCACAATCCAAACTACTTCCTATACTAATGATGTACCTCCATGCTAGGAAGAACCACATGGATGACATCTCGAGATACACCTCTATCTCCAACATCGATCAAAAGTGGTGGTCCATGTCATCAGATGCCAAATCAACCCAAAAATGCTAGGGTGTTCCATCAAGGAATGATCAATGTGTCATGAGTAAGTCGTATATAAGTGAAATGCACCACCATCCCCTAGGGCATCTAAAAGAGCATAACTACCCTCTCTATAGCATCAATATCTAACTTAGGGACTTAGATCTTGGTCTCATGATTACACTAGTCCAAATTCCACTCACTTTGACCATATGAGCCACTATAGAGCTTCCTCCATAGCTTTAAGGGGGCAATGTGTTATTTATAGATCATGGAAGTGATCCTTGGGTCTATTTCTAGTAGTTGGGGGTGCATTCCTTCATTTAGGGTTTCTTTCCCTAAATTTAGGGTCCTACACTGCATGTTAGAATTGTGGAGTGAATCTACGGGTCTTACTCCACTGATCAAGGACTTGTAGTGCCTCTCTTTACTATTTTGAAACAATAGTGCCCTCCTTAAGACTTTTTAGCAAGATTACTCACATGCATGAAGTAATCATTCAGTTATCCCTTACTTTTAGGTGTCTAGGTCCACTTACACTAGTTATGAGGTTGTTAACTCACCGTTGAGAGATTGCATGGCTAACACTGGGTATTTGAGCTCTAGTTAAGCCTAACTAGGTTGTCATGCACCCCAATTCAAATTTCCTCTCTTACCAATTTGAATTTCCTATATGTAACAATCGATTCATTCTTGTACATATAATGGAATAATTTGTTCATGAAAGAGCTTTGCATCTCTTCTTTCTTTTGTTGATGAATGTCTTGATTTTCTTACTTAATAATCATCCGCAAACTATATTTACTACTTTTGTTTAGTTTCTAGATCTTGTTCTGGCAAAATCTTATAGTTTTATTCGATAGCCAACACTTGATCAAGGAACAATTATTTAAACTTTAAAACTTAGGGAGACTCTAAATTGATGGGTTCCCGATACATAAACATACAAAGTGTTATATCATTGCATCAATGCTAAGTAAATATACTTAAGCATGCCAATATCACCAAGAATGAGAGAATATCAAGTTGAAAACACCATGGAGAGATCACATCCAATAGCTACTAGCATCAATAAACCATCCAATCAATCGAAAACCCTAAGCCAAAGATCAGATGTACCCTAATTCATCCAATGAATAATCTAGCAAGATTGATCTTTATGATTAAAATCAAAAGTGTAACCCTCATACATTATGAGCGATAACAAATTGTATGGTTTAATTGGTGAGTATGGCTCACTTATATCGCCAACAAAATTCCACATGCACCTTTGATTCCATATTTGTTCGCATGATCTTTACCCATCATGCTTGACAAAGATAAATGTGAAACCCTTAATGCATAACCTTCATCATAATGAAAACCATCAATATCCTTATTAAATTGAGATTGAAATAAGATTTGAAGCACAATAATTACCAAGCTTTCAATAGCCCCATATCATGGTTCAACTATGGTTGGGAACAATGATCCCCTTACCCTTGACAAGATGAAATGAATGTCCCCAAAATGCTTGGAAATTTTGGGGGTAACATAACCCATTATAATCTAAACCTGATTAAGGGATTAGGGTTGTACCTGATTAATGGATTAGGGCTGTAATCTAATCCAAGTTAATGAATTTACAACGTAAAACTTGTGTATCCTATGTGAATGTGCATTGTTATTCTTATATTTTAGATTCCATTAGTAATTTTTCCGTTCACAAGTTTATCAAACTTTTCACCAAGTCCTCCACTTGTATATCCCATCTGGTGCAACAACCAAGACCCAATAGGTCTCTATTGTGATTATCAAATGTAGGAGAAACAAATTCATTAACAGCCAAGAATGCATCAATAACATCAAGATTGTCGTTCTTATCAGTACAAGGATTACTACTACCAAAAATATCAGTATAGGTATCATCAAAACCATCTTAAAAGTATCATCTTCAATATGTTGCTAGGAAAGACTTTTAAACTCTTCTTCCAAAGCATGAAGTAGCTCTTTCTTATCACGGTTCATTTATGAGGTCTTGGCAAAGATCCTTATTGTTTTTGTCTAGCTCATCTATATGAGATGTCAAGCTCTCAAAAAGGTCAAAATATTTCTTAAAATCAAATGTTTCTAACATATTGATGCAATCTTTTACATTATCTTTGTTACTTCTTGACTTGGTGGCTTCTTGAGCAAGGCCCTAATTGAGTGCACGCAAATCCTTAATTGTCTTATCCTTGTCCACCCAAGAAAGAAGATCATGTTCCATCTTCAATTTCTTATGTTTCTCAATGACCCTCGTAATTTGTAAACAAGGCACTAGTTTGTGAACAAGGCACACCAACTCTGAGGGCTTCCACAAAATAGTAGTCATAAATACCCCAAGGACTAAACCAATGCACCCCTTTAAGCAAATACCAAGTTATTAACAAAGTGGAGTGGGGAAATTCATTACCCCGTCCCAATGTCTTCTTTTACAAATTGTCAAGCATTCCTCCAAATGTGCCGAAGTACCTACTATTCTCCAAATAATGCCAAGTTATCAACTAAATATGTAGTTATAAAGTAAAATAACGGTTGCAGGAATTGAACATGGCCTCTCCACTATCAACTTGAAGTATTATGATAAAATATCAGTCAGATTTGTGAAAGACTAATTGAACCCAAAACCTGATTGCTATTCGACATGGCTGGAGTCTAACAAAATTTGCTAGTGGCAGCTCTTAGCTTCTCCACTTCGAGTCTATTCATAAGAACGGCTTCCAAGATTCCCACCACGATTCTTCATACATGCGGGCAATGTCTCTTCTTTTCCCTTTGGCAGCTCACATTGGCACGATCTATAGTTTACTGTGCACACTTGTCAAAGTTTCCATGCATACAACGTGCCAGATTTGGTTACAATAGAGCACTTGAAGTCAAATCCACTATCTAATTAGTCCTAGGCTCAGTTAGATAAGTTGCCCTAGGGCATACGATATGTTCAATAAAATAATGCCGCATAATTTCTTTAACCATCAACATCTACCAAGTCAATGGGCTAAGCCATCGTTCAATCGGTCACACTCGTTAATAGTTATGCCTTATAGCATGCAACATCAAGGCGCCTCTCTATTGTTGTTCCTTCTCCACGACTATCTTCAACTAGCGGTTGTTCTCCTTTAGCATGCGACAACAGCTCTCTTCTCACACTAACAACGACAGGGCAACAGCATCTTATTAACAAATGGGAGCTGCTTATAGCAGGCAAGATCAACTGCTATTCATTTCGCATGAACCCCATGACCGGGACTAATCTTCTTTTGGCGGATTGCCCCTGTAGGTTCTTTTAAGGGACTCCAAGATTTCTTATCCACAGTCACAAAACTCACGGGTATTTTTTTTCACCTTCCTAGCTCAATAAATACCTTCACATCATCAAAGATGGTATAGGTGGTATCACATTTGTCTAGACTCAATTTTCTAATGGATATCCCTCACGGTTTTTTCAGATCACAATCCCACTTTCTATCACCATTACTCACTTATGAGTCTTATCCTGAACAAATCGTGACCCAATCACCCATCCAAAGAGCATCATTACCTATGAACTTTTCTACCAAACATACAATGTAGCTACATCAAAGCTAGCAGCTCTAATACCATGTTAGGGTTTCATGATAAGTTCATGATAATAGAGTGGAACAATGGTGTTCAAAAAAGATTTTAAGCAATAAACACATCTTTGTAACAAGATCCCAAACAACACAGTGCATTGTGTATACAGTGTTTGTATTGTTCATGTCAAATGAGACTAGAGCCTCACGGGTAAATAGGCTTAAGGTTTACCCATAACACACCAAATGTAGGATCACAATAACCATTAAGCGGTTAACCATTAATGAAACAGTGCCAAAGATCCAATAAACATTTCAATTTGGGTTCACATGAACTATTCATACCATGGAATCATCATTATTTTCCGTAGATTAGAAATTTCCAAACTTCTCATGGATCCCATAGTACTCCTGATTAGCACCTAAATGGGCTTGCAAATCTAAAAAAATCTAACCAAAATGTGGGCTTCTTGAGCCGAAATGTTTTGGGCCACGTTTCCAAATCACTAAACCCACCCAAGCTTCAAATTTTTATTTTTCTACCAAAGAAAAAAGAACCAGAAAAATTTCAAAATGTTGGGGAAGGTAGATTGCTGATCAACATCGTAAACACTTACATTGAACCTCCTACCGTCGGGCCAAATGTTTGGAAAAGAGAGATTCCAGTCACGGCGATACCATTTGCTGCTCCTCTTTGTTCTTGTGGCTGCCAAAAGCATGCAAACACTGAATTGAATCTCAAAAGGTGGTAAAGATCTATTTGATATAATATATTATCATTTATTAAACTAACCTTGTAGCTACCGGCCATGAATGTCATGAAATGTTTCCGTTTTGACATGCAAAGCAACATTTGAGTGTATTTAAAAAAGAAATAGAGCATACCACGGAATTGTTTAGGAGAAGGGAAGTTCCCGTAGAAATTGCTCCCTGTTCATAAAAAATGGTAACATCATAATTGAATTCCCTAGAGTGATATAGTAATAAGATGTTAATCAGCGAAAGCATTCAGACAATATGCAATAGTACATTATGTTCAAAACACCTAATAATGTATGATTAGCGACGCGTTACATTATGGGAACTCAAGAAGCATTTTAACATCACATATACATGAGTCTGATCTCTTCCCAGATTTGATGATGTTAGCACACTTAATATCCTTCTGATAGTATTCCAGTAAGACGATTAGGTGACTTCCACAACATTGACCGGGAAAGACCCACTGAAAGACATCCAGGAATCTGTATTTGCCAGCTTCTCTGGTATGTTTGGATCACTATAGGTAAACTATGATCCTCCTAACCACTTAATGTCTTTTAATTGACAGTGTATTGGCTTCCATTGATTAAATTGTTGAAAAATCCAAAGAAAGATGTATTTTATTTATACTTGTAGAAAAGGTAATTCTATTTTTAATTTCAAAATAACAAGGTTTTCAATACTTAATGTTCTATGTTTTATCCATTAATGCAATCAACTTTTCTTTAAATTAAAAAACTTCTTGAATAATGTTGCAATGACTATCCATTTTCAATTTTTGTGTATTAGCTTTTTAGACTTATTCCACGTGGAAGATAATCTATTGCCAAAAGCACTGAATTCAACAGCTCAGTAAATTCCTGCAATGGGACATGCGAGTTCATTCTTTGGTGAAGTCTCGTGTAATTACACCCTTTCGCTTCAACTCATATTCTCTCATGCTCTGATGGCGAGTCTTGGTTAGGAACTCGAAACGTCGGCAACTCTTTTCAAAGTATTTACCATGAACATTTATACTAAAGCAAGCTTTACCAGTAAGCTATCTACCGGACGATTTGCACCGAGTCTCACTTGGGCGGTCTAGTAGATAGCTTACTCCGTTATTTCTCTGAGGTAGAGACCCTCTGTCTTACCAGGATGCACGGGGTCCTACTTGGGTCGTCTAGTAGATAGCTTACTCCTTTACCTCCCTGAGGTAGAGACCCTCCGCTAGGATGACTACTCTCTTCTCATCAAACTTAAAAAAAACTTGAACTTGCAGCTGCAATCTCCTTAGAAGACAAAATTATTTTCGCGTGGCATGTGATTGTGCCGGGCATTTCTGTGAATATCAAATTCAGGGTTTCCATTTGGGCCATATTCTCTGACCCCACATTCATTGTTTGTCCATTGTTCTGAAATTCTAACCTCTAGAGTTGTTTCAATCCCCCTAAATCACTAATGGAAGCCACTCTTTTAATGCACCTATGCGATTCAGACTTTTTCCACAGGGCGCTGCATTCATTCATATGTAAACACCGTTAGCAATCACATTTGGAAGTGGATTTGGAAGGTATACACCACAAACCTTCTTCTGATTATATAGCAGAAATCTTGTGCTGTTACATTTGATGATGATATGTAAAGATATGCTGAAAATTTTAATTATCTTGAGAACTCAGTGGTTGCAATGTTCAATGTAAATTTTTTTGCATATTCCAACTTCTCATTGCTTTAGAGGCTTTTTTTTTCTTTTTATCTGTGTTTCAGAACAATAGAAGTTTGGGAAATGCGTAGTTTTTATGAGAAAAAATAGAGGATTTAGTTCTAGAACAGGAGAACTATTTTTTAAAGTAAATTTAGATATTTTTTTCCATTTTAATATTAACAATTAGATAACAGATAGTTAAATAGTTGAGATATAGATAATTGGAAACTATCTGTAAAGAATAAAAAACATATAACTTATTAGTGGCATTTAACTTGTGAGTGACCTTTAGATATTCACAAACAATAAATTAAATAGATATACTAATACAACTCTTCTATCATATTCATAATTTCTTTCAGAAATACCTTTATATAATTAGGTATCTAAGTTTTGCAATAATTTTAACTCTAAGTAGCTTCCACTGCACATATTCAGACTTATGCGATAACTGTTTTGTCCATATCAAACTTTAAAATCAGACTTTAAAGAATTTTTTCCTGGGTTTTGTAAGACACTTTCTTATTATTTTTTTTGGTTCAAAGAAAAGTAAAATTTAGAATCAGACTTTAAAGAATTTTTTCCTGGGTTTTGAAAGACACTTTCTTATTATTTTTTTTGGTTCAAAGAAAAGTAAAATGGCCGAAAAAACAGGGGATTATAGAAAATTCAGAGAGATACATAAACTGCTGAAACCGTTCCTGGAAACTACTTTCAAAGGGTAGTGCAAATGATGCCTCGCACTGAACCACGATCTAGTGACATTATGCATTCTCTCACTTTTCCAGTGCTTTTTTTAATAAAAATGCGGTCTTATTTACGAATTTTTAAGCTATTCAATATTTTTGGCATCTTGTGTCTTGATTGTACTATACGTAATAACATTGAGTTTTTATGTTTTTAACTTATTAATGTGAGATTTGTATCACGAGAAAGGGCTTTGTTGGTGGAATAATCATTAATAATTGAAATAATTGGTAGTTTTAAAGGGAAAAATAATAGCAATATATGTCTCTTTTAATTATGTATATTTTTATTTTTAATGTTTCATTCCCTGCTGTGATATTCAAAATAATTATGAAAGATTAAAAAAATACATAAATAGCTAAAAAAAAAAAAAAAACTTTACATATACAGATTTTTCATAAATGGATTCAGATATAGCTCAAATCATGAATTGTAAACTCTCCAATAAAACTGTTTTAGGTATAGTCCATATCATGAATTGTAGACTGCAATAAAACTGTTTTAGGTAAAGCCACACATCTTGAAAGATATCGAATCTGGGGCTTATGAAGATTTAGAAAATATTCGGTTCACGATCTATCTCCATAACAATGTTTTTGTGACATTCCCATCTCTGCCAATTTCCTTCCTCATTTATGAACCTGGTTTTAGAAAGCTGATCTGCAATGGTGTTTATTTTGAAGAACATGTTGAAATATGATATCCTTAAAGCTGCTGACAATTTTCATCAATTCTTCAAATAAAGGTTTCACATAAATGTTCCCCTATTATATTTCATTCAGTTTATAATCAAGGCAGAATCACCAAAAACTTGTAATCTTTGAATATTTATATAAGCCAAGTAGAGAATGATCTTAAGAGCAAGCATCTCCATGCCATAGTTACATATATCAGCGATATATCGCGAGTCATTCCCCTTGGCGATATATCGCCACTAAAAAATCGTGATATTTTCGATATTTTGAATATATCGCGTCGCGATATGTTGGGAATATATCGGGAGATTTTGGAAAATATCGCTCTGCTAAAAAAACTTGCAAGAAATTTGAAAAAAATATTTTGAATATATCGCAATATATTCAATATGTCGCGATATATTGGGAATATATCAGAAGATTTTGGAAAATATGGCCCTGCTAAAAAAATTTGCAAGAAATTTGAAAAAAAAAATCATGGGTTAAGTTTTTGGCACTGTTATTAAAAATAAATATATTAAATTCTTAAAGTAAAAGTGTCATTCTCCTTTACTTTCATTTTCTATCCTTTTACTTAATTTTTAACATTGCAATTAATAGTTTCGGGATGTTTGAGAGTGGTTCCAACCTCATCAGACTTCATATGCAAAAAGTAGAATTTTAGATCCCTTTTAGAATTCAAGAGACTTAATAGTTTTCAGGATTTCAAGATTTCAACAATTCCACTGGATTTTATCAAGTATGAGGGTATGGGATTGGCATTTAATCAAGCACATCAACCCATCCCTATACCTTGATGTTGGTGGCATTGACTATTAAAATCTTTTATCATGACCTTAATAAAAATGTACCCTTCACTCATTAAACATGGTAAGTTTCATCAAAATTGTAGAGTAGTTGGACCTTCACCATAGCTTAAGTAGTTGGAGCTTCCAATTTGATGCCCAACTCATCCAAAGCACCTACAGGAACCCCTACTGCTTCCAGAGGAAGAGTGTTGCCCCTTGCCTATAAAAGGGGTAGAGGGGATCGATGATTTCTACTATTTATCATTGTATCATGTTGTATCTAGATGCCTCATGAGTCATGATGATTAATTTCTTGAGAGACATTTATTTTGATCATTTGATGTGATTTTCTATCATTCCATCAAGAACATATTTCAATATTTTCAGTTTATAACTTTATAGTCGATATGTGATCATGATCCACCATTTGACATCTTATGCATCTTATATATTAGTTGTATTTTAATATTTATGTGGAAATGTGTTTATTTGATGTTGTTGTTGCTTTAGATGTTAAAAAAATTGAAAAAAAATGTTTATTTTTGTATTTTTTAATGCAAAACGACATTTGCCGATATTTTCCGATATTTTCACCGTTGCTGCTGATAAGTTTCATTCCGGACCCTCGGCGATATATTTGCCGACACGATATATGTAACTTTGCTCCACGCAATAATCACATCACTGGCAAAAATAATTTCCTCTTCTGAGGAGACTGCAACTACAACTAGAAGTTTTCAGACAAAGAAGAGCAGGGTGGACCTACCTCTAGCGCTAAAGAGCAGTTATCGTGGCTGGACGAAGGGTCACTACTTCACAGTGTAAGGTAACAGACTAAGTTATCTACTAAACTGCCCGGGTGGGACCCCGTGCAAATCTCCTGGTAGATAGCTTACTGCTATGTCATTTACATGAAGCAATTTTTTAAGTATATATCATGGGCGTAAATAAAAAGGGTTGTGATTTGCTTGGAACCTGCACGAAAAGCCCCAGCACAGTCCAGTTCGAGCACCTGATTTGATTTGATTTGCTTGGGGGTTTTCCTAGGTTGATTTGATTTGATTTGCTTGGGGGTTTTCCTCAGGTTGATTTGATTTGTTTGGGGGTTTTCCTGTCACCTGATTTCATTTCTGAGCTTAAAATCACCCAACAAACAACAAAAATTACAGATTTTGTAGATTAAATTCACCGGATTCCGGCAAAAAGTCAAAAAGTCCCCTAGTTAGACAGTTCCATTGGTATCAGTCTTGTAAAGTATTAAAATAGTCAGGATTATGTTGATTGGATGCTGAAATGTGAAGCATTAGAAAGCATGGAAATAAGGGCGGGAAAGGTTGGACATTGACATAGCCCTGTTAGAAAGAAAGAAATGTCATTTGATCTGTTTGATAACTTTGATTGACTTTATTGTGTACAGCCTTACCATAAATAAAGTATATGCACAAACTTTGAATAATTCATAGTGGCGAAAATTAATCAGCCTGCGGCAGAGCAATGACTGCTGCCGCACAGCAATGATTGCTGTGGCACAGGCTCATTACTGGCGGTTGAATCTCAAGGTGTTAAAAATCCAATGGCCAGCAATGACCCCGAGGTAGTAGTCATTGCTAGTCATTGCTGTGTGCCTCAGTCTGATTAATGATGGTCATAAGTTAAAAAAAAATCATCATATCCTCCAGAACCTCTAATTAAAAAAATGATTCACAGGATTACATGACAACATCAAGACCACTTACATTAGGAAACGGTTCTATAATAACTATCCCAAAAAATTAAAGCACTTGAAAGATACATATCTAAGCAAATATGGTCAGCTTTCCCATGAAAGATACATATCTAAGCAAATATGGTCAGGAATTAGTTCATTACAACACAACCAAACAAAATCACTTTACCATGGATACATGAAAATGCATACCATATGGTTATCACGGACTAAAAGACTATGAAGGAAAGTCGTGACAAAGGCTCAAATCAAGTTGGAAAATGTTCAAAGATACACAATGTCACCTGAACTCCGAAATTAGCAACTATTCGCACAGAGCATTTTTATAAATACGATCAAGGAATAGCTATATTGTGGAGAAACTTTGATCTAGAACTAAACATCATGTATTGAGTACAAACATGTATTTACTATTGACTACAAACGTCACATGAAAAAATTGTAAATACAGTTGTCATTGCCCTGAAAAGACAAATCTTCTATTGACTCATCGAATTTCAATTTAAACTTTTGAAAAAGCTTCCATCATACCAATAGCCCAGCTTTCATGGGATTAAAATACTTACAGAAAATACATTTCTTAATAAGGATGCACAGATAACGGTCGCCCATAGAAAAGCACCTGATAGCATGGCTATAAATGGGTAGGAAGTCAAGACTGGTATACTTAATACCTGCACTTGAACAATATTGTGATATTTCTAAGCACTTAACATTGGAACTTAAATTCTCTACATGAAATGACAAATTGCTTATTCTCTAAATTTTATTAAAATGCCCACGTCTACATTCAAGGAAATATCCATTTGGACCAGGGAGAGATCATACTGCTGCTAAGCGGGTTATAAGAATAGCTCCAGCATAATTCACCAATGGCGGGAAGACAAGAAGCTGGAAGATGAACACCCCGACACCTTCAGTAAGAAACAGCAAACAAAAATAATCAATAGTTTGTTATTTATCTGTATACTCAATGCTTCAAAATTTAAAATATAAAAATTAGAACAAATCAACATTTAAACCTGAAAATTAAATTTTCAATGTCTTAGAAAGAAAACATATAACTTCATGGCCATGTTAATCACATTCTTAAATGTATTATCAACCATTATAGATCCATCTTAACTCGGATTTATCAAGTACCCAAAACATCAACCATTCTAGATCCATCTTAACTTAGATTTATCATACTACCCAGAACCAAGAGAGATCCTTCTTGGTGCAAATCTTTTTCACAAACAATGTAAAAAGTTGAAGAATGATTTGCAACTCAGATTCCATCCCTCTAGATGCTTAAGGTATGAAGTTAAATGAATAGTGATTTATACATTTTTATTGAAGTTTATTATTTATTTTATTAATTTATAGCCAATTCAATGGATGCATCACTATTATTATTTTCATCGATGTTTTTTTTTTTAAATTTTAGAAATTAATTTTTGACTACATAACATAATATCAATGTTACCCATGGACATCAAATTGTTCCACTGCCAGTTCATTAATAGAGTTACAGTCACAGTCTAAAAGCAAAAGAGGTCACGGTCTCATCTTAACAGCAGTAATAAATCATGGCTCCAAATCTGGGAAGTCCATGAGAGTTACACCTGTTCTCAAGGTCACTTCTCAGCAGAGAAGATCAGACAATCCATAGCCTAGTCAAGGAAGACTTAAAAAATTAATGTCCATCCCTTAAATGGTTTACACAATCACGGTTTAACCCTAGTGGCTTCCAACAAGTCACACCCCAGTAGGAATGAGTCAACACAGTCATAAAATAGCCCAAAGGTAATCAAAACAGCCACGACCTGTTGAGAGAAGGGTTAATCACATTCTTAAATGTATTATCAACCATTCTAGATCTATCTTAACTTGGATTTATCGAGTACCCAAAACATCAACCATTCTAGATCCATCTTAACTTAGATTTATCAAATACTACCCAAAACCAAGAGAGATCCTTCTTGGTGCAAATTGTAACACCCCGGTTTTGACCTTGTTCGCATTAATACATATGTTGTAAATAATCATGGTGAGGAGCTAAGGGCAAAGGCCCCACCATTGATTTAGTTATGTTATGTTTCGGATTGGAATGGTCACCGATGGTATATCGGGACATACGGCATATATTAAATTGTGGCATCATGTAAACACGCATTTTAATTAAATAACCCAACCAGCTATGTTCACTACAACTAATTTGAGAAGGGTCATGATTCCAAAGGATAAGGAAGGGGAATGTTGAACATTGAGTCATGGGGGAAGAGCCATGTGTCACCACTCCCTTTTGCTCACCACCACCTTAGTTATTCCGTTGTTAGTTGGGGGCAGCGATTCGCTGACAGAAGACTACCACGCTCACACTCTCTCCACGACGTGCCTTGGGGTAGCGGATTGTCTGTCCACTATGGGGATCGAGAGTCTGTTCGTTTCCCTCACGCTGGGCAGAGTTAAAAGGTTCCACATTCCATTGTTGGGGGTTTGCCTTCCCTCTCTCACGCCGATGGCTAGTCTGTGAGTTTTCTTCTCTATTCACACAGAAAGATGGTTCTCCTCTGCCTCACGGATTTGTTGGCCTGTGGATCAATTCGCTCCTCTGTTCACACATAGTTTTGTGTCTTTTTCCGCCATTGTTAGACTGCATAATGGTTCTATTATTTCCATCGCTGAATCGTGGCTGTAATGGCCTCAAAGGTTTGTGGGTTGCGTCTTTGTCCATTACGCATAGTTGGGAGTTGTTCTTTCCCCATTTTTAGCTTGTGCAATTTTTCCAGCGGTTGCATTGAGGATCAGGTGTTGTGGGTTCATAGTCGTTTGTGGGCTACTATTTGCCCACGTTTTACTTGGCTATGTTTTCCCTTTTTGTGGTGGTATCGCTTGAAGAATTGCTGAGAGTTCCTACATTATGGTTGATTGTGTTTTTCCCGTGTAAATAATCATGGTGAGGAGCTAAGGGCAAAGGCCCCACCATTGATTTAGTTATGTTATGTTTCGGATTGGAATGGTCACCGATGGTATATCGGGACATACGGCATATATTAAATTGTGGCATCATGTAAACACGCATTTTAATTAAATAACCCAACCAGCTATGTTCACTACAACTAATTTGAGAAGGGGCATGATTCCAAAGGATAAGGAAGGGGAATGTTGAACATTGAGTCATGGGGGAAGAGCCATGTGTCACCACTCCCTTTTGCTCACCACCACCTTAGTTATTCCATTGTTAGTTGGGGGCAGCGATTCGCTGACAAAAGACTACCACGCTCACACTCTCTCCACGACATGCCTTGGGGTAGCGGATTGTCTGTCCACTATGGGGATCGAGAGTCTATTCGTTTCCCTCACGCTGGGCAGAGTTAAAAGGTTCCACATTCCATTGTTGGGAGTTTTCCTTCCCTCTCTCACGCCGATGGCTAGTCTGTGAGTTTTCTTCTCTATTCACACAGAAAGATGGTTCTCCTCTGCCTCACGGATTTGTTGGCCTATGGATCAATTCGCTCCTCTGTTTACACAGAGTTTTGTGTCTTTTTCCGCCATTGTTAGACTGCATAATGGTTCTGTTATTTCCATCGCTGAATCGTGGCTGTAATGGCCTCAAAGGTTTTGTGGGTTGCGTCTTTGTCCATTACGCATAGTTGGGAGTTGTTCTTTCCCCATTTTTAGCTTGTGCAATTTTTCCAGCAGTTGCATTGAGGATCAGGTGTTGTGGGTTCATAGTCGTTTGTGGGCTACTGTTTGCCCACATTTTACTTGGCTGTGTTTTCCCTTTCTGTGGTGGTATCGCTTGAAGAATTGCTCAGAGTTCCTACATTATGGTTGATTGTGTTTTTCCCCTGTAAAAGCTTGAATAGTTGTTTGGCTGCTTGCATGCAGTGGTTTTGTCCTCGGACTGCATTGGAGTGGTGAATGAGGGCTTGAGGTGCTTGATAAACCTAGTGGGTTGAGAACCACACAGACAAAGCTACTGAGCTGGCTTTCTTCTCCACAACCCTTGAATAGCACTAGAAGGGAGATCAGGGTCTGAGGGACTGCGTTGCAAAGAAGGGACTGATTTCCTTGTGTTGGGTGTGTGTGGGTGTTCTAGAAGCCAGGTTGGTTCTGGTGTTGGTGTCTATAGCTCTTCAATGAGCTCACCATCTTAGCATTTAGCCTTTCCCAGCTCCTGGATGGCCTGATAAACCCAACTTTGTTGGCTTGGCTGATCTGTTGTTCGCCTGATAAACTAGTTCCTTATTCCTTGGGGAATCATGCCCGGCTCAGGGGTGGCAGCATTGCTAAGAGATTGAGGAGCACGCGGGCCTATGGTTGGGTGGAACATTGCAGCGACGTAGCTGGTTGCAGAACAAGTTCTTATTAAGATAAGTATTCTTGCCTAACTTGTGTCTGCAATTATGTTACCGTTGATGAATGATGATATACGTGTTAAATGCTGATCTATATATGCATAAGTATTGATTGATATGTTTTGCTTCCGTTGTGTATATGAATGATTATGCCTCGTAATATGTTTGATGTTTTAAGTATCATGCTTCAGCATTACATATATGTATGTTCATGTTCATTGGGCTAGATGCTCGGATGATTTGATGTATAGTAGCATCCTCTTCGCCAGTTGCAGGGTCGGGGACGTTACAGTGTGGTATCAGAGCTCTGGTTGCAGCATGGGCCTGAATGGGCCGTGAAGATGCAGTGACAGAGCTTATGTTGTAGCATTTGGGCCTTAGAGGGCCACGAGAAACACTTAATAGAGGCAGGTTGCCTACTGCCCAACAGAAATCAGGAAAAATGGGTGAAGACAATAAAATTCACAAAATTTTCAAAGTGTTTTGGCCGTCGGCACATCGGAACACTTAGACAGATGGATCGCCGATGCTTAGCTGATTGAGCGCCGCTGTTGCGGATGGCTAGACCACTATGCTTCCAACGGGTAGAGCCTCCCACCGTCGATGGCGCAGAATTTCCGAAATTTTTCTAAGTGTTGACTTCATCAGCCATCGGAGCACGTTAGTGGTATCCATCGTCGATGAATGGCAGAAGGAATTAGTGGTTCAAGCGTCGCCGTTGTGGCCACATAAGGAACTGATCACCCAATGAGCATCCGAGCGCTGGTGGCGCAAAAGACTAGTCGCTCTGACCGCCGACAAAGTCGTGAGCTGCGGAAGACATAGGAAGATTATGGCCCGCCGTTGCGGCTGCCGTGTGGACTAAAACACCGACTCGTAGCGCTTAGTGGGTCCGACCGCCGACAGAAATAGAAAGTTTCGAAATTTTTGTTTAAGTGTTGTGTTGAAATCATCGATGGAAGTTAGTTGATGAGACCACCAATGGACGTCGGCAGAAATTAGTTGATCAAGCGCCCTTAGTTGCGGAGGGCTAGACAACTATGCATCCGACGGGTAGATCCTCCGACCACCGATGGCGCATAATTTCCGAAATTTTTCTGAGGAACGGGATTATCGGCGATGGGAGGAGAATAGTCGTTGACATTGTCAGGGAATAGAAAATGGAAGAGCTGATACCGTGGAAGACAAGGCAAGAAGAAAATCCAAAATTTTCTCTAAGGCACGAGATCATCGGCCATCGGGAAATGTTAGAGGATCGGATCACTGATCGAAAAAGATTTAATGAAGGTGACCCGCCGTTGCGGAATCTTAGACAACTATCCTGCCGATGCATTAGTCTCTCCACTCGTCGATGCCGAGATGTTTAGTGAACAGTGGTTCCGAGTTCTGATAACATAACTACGGTGGCATGAAGTGCTCGGGAGTGCCGACGCTGCGGAAGAGATAGGGCTTGTGGAAACCGCTGTTGCGAATGCCTAGAGGACTAAGTGTCCGATGCCACTGTAGGATGCCTCCCCGACCGCTGACAAAGCTTTGGTCCATGAAAATTATAACGGGATTGTTGGCCGCCGTTGCGGAATGATAGACCACTGCAGGCCCAACACGCCGGAAGGAAATAGACCAGCAACTCGCCGATAGATGTTTGAGGAAACTGTTGTAAGATCATTTTCCACCGTTGCGGCTGCTCAAGGGACTGTGCACTCGATGAACAGTCGATTTTCTCGCCGATGCAGATCGAAAGTTTACTTGGTTTGCCGTCGAAACGCCAGAGAGAAATAAATGAATAGACCACCGATGAACTAGGTGTTTTGACCGCCGAAGAATCGGAAAGATAGCTGGGAAGGGGTCCAATTGGGCCTAAGGAAATTTTGGTTTTTCGAAGGATTTTCTCAGTAATTTTTCAAGCAGTTTTCGACTGTCTTTCAACAGGTTTTCAGCAAATTATCAGCGATCACCAAGCTGAAAAGAAAGAGAGAAAAACTTTGTGTTTTAAGCAAAATTGTGTTTTATGAATTTCCAGAAGAGGAAGGTAAGTAGTTTTGGTTTTATATTAATGATATGCATCTAACAGTTTGTTACTAACACATTGCAGAATTATAGACAACTTCCAAGAGCAGTACTCCAGAAAGAACAGTGTGGTAAAGCAAGAGGCGGTTCAGTCATGAGAACCCATGATGGGTATGATGCTCGGGATTCTTACGAGCGAGCAGAAGATGCCATGGGAGAAAATTTCCATAATGGAAATGATGACATAGAGTCTGTTACCACCTAAGTTGTACTTAGTGGTTTTTTATCAAGTGAGCCTGGTGAACCGGACAAAAATAACTTGTTTGGACTTCAGAAGACCTTTGGAAGTACTTCTGGGAAGTGCTTCTTGTACTATAACACATGTTCATACCCCATGAGGGAATTGTAATAAATGTTCTAGCATGATAGTGTCTGTAAAAGACTCGGTCTCTTAGACTTTATTTGTCAATCTGATCAGCCCAGGGTGTTTTTTCCCTTGGTTATTATTGGTTGTTGTATAAACGACTGATAATTTCTGAGTTTTCACTCCATACCTCCAAAGTTGGGGTGGTCGGCTTGGCATTTAGGCCTATTGAGGTTATTAGAGTCTATATGTCAATGTATAAACATGCTAGACATCATGGTCGAGTCATATGAACATGTCTAAGTCCCCCTAGGTTTTTCAATTTTTCAAATTTTTAGTTTTTTCAGTGTTTTTTATTAAAATTTAATTCTTCCAAAATGTAGGCTATTTTTTAATAGTTTAAATAGAAAAATTGATTTTGTAATAAAAGTGGGCCAAATAATCTGTTTTAGTCATGTAGGTGCTCATTTTCAAGCTAAGAGCACCATGTAAACCCATGGACCCACTATTTCCTAGTTTTGAGTGATTTTCCATCACTCAAGTCAGAAAGCCCCAAAAATCAATTATTGATTATTTTAATTAATAAATTGATGAATAATGGAGCAAATCCAAAATCATAGATCAGTGGATTCTCAGCGGATTTGATTGAAATCAATCAGATTGACTGGATCTGACAAATCCTTGACTGAAGGAGGTGATCAAATCAAATCCAGAGTTGATCTTCAGCAGTCTTTATGGGGAATTGCGCCCTCTCTCTCTCCTCCATACATGTGGACTCTCCTGGATGCTCTGTGGACTGATGTGTCAGTTTATGGGTGGATGTGTCAGCTCAATCAGTCCCCCGGTTGACAAGTAGGCTCAGTTCAGCTTCAAATCTGCATTGATTGACTCTCCATCAACTGATTTGATCTGTCTCCTTGGGATTTGCGCCCCTCCTAGGCTAGATCTCCTGGTTTTGTATATATCCAAGCATCAGCCTCCTCTTCCAAGCTAGTTAGAGCTAGATTGAAAGGCTTGCTATTGTAATTGTGTATTGATCATCATTTGTTGAAATAAAGAGAAGCTTTGGAGGCTCAATTGTGGAGTACCTTTTATGTGTGGATCATCATTATCATGCTGCATTTGAGGTGAAAATGCTATTTTTTCAATTTTTTGCACTTAACTGTTGTCTGCCTTAATGGTTATTGGAATCATAGGGATATATCATTGTAAGTAAGCTTACTTAGTTTGAATGAGTTAATATCTGTATGCTAAAAAAGATTATTTGCATGCTGTATCATCTACTTCTCATATGTATCTTCAGATTTAATGGTTTTATTTGCAGGATTTGTTGTGTAGCTTACAGGTTTGCCGTGATTGGAAGAGCTGTGGTTCAGGTTTGATTCCACTGGTTTTCCAACAGAGATTGCGAAGATTGTGCCCCTTGGTGCTTCACTAACAAGTTTCCTTTGCAGATCTGCTTCAGCAACAAGCACTTCTCTTCTCCTTTTCCTCTTTCAAAAATCTTAAATTTTCTGCAAACTAGTTACTATTAAGGAATCTTATTGCTTAGATCTGTCTCATTAAGAAAATTACATATAGATCTAGTTAGTAAGATCATTTCTTAAGTTTAGATCTCACTTTCGTTTTGCATATAAAATTATATTTTAAGAGATCTAGCTGAAATTATCCTCTTTTTGCAAGCATTTAATGAAAATTTGTAGCTTGCTTTTAAGGTAGTTTCCTTTGCTGTACTTTAAAATTTCATATTCTACAATAAAAGTGCACATCTCATTGGCTGCCCAAACAGCAAGCCAAGATCCCAAGCGCTTGGTTCCTTTTGCAAAACTAGATTACCCCAACTTAACAAAATTTTACTTAAGTTTTTTTTGGTAACTAGTGTAGTGACCCAAAAACACTTTCAAAGTGTGTTTGGGCACATTTGATTTTGATTGCTCACTGTTTTTAGCAGGTCTAACAAAAAAGATAAGGAGACTGCCAAATTTCTGACTCTTGGACGAACCGGAGCTTCCCAGCAGCTTCCCCCACCACTATGTTTTAATTCTAGCTTGTTGCAAGCTTGTTGTAAGCCTTTGGATCCCAGATAACAAGGACCAAAGTGCATCAATTTTAATTTGCTGATATTGTAAATCGCTGCTAATAAAGAGAAAATGTCCTTTCGAATAGGCTATTTCGAGCCTATTCACCATCTCCCGGGGGGATTTGCGTCGGTGTCAATTTTTTACTTTTTGTTCATCTCTTTTCAAACTAGTGTAGCTATAATCTGCAGGGTAGTATACTTTGATTTATTATCAATTTCATATTCCATATTTGAGATTTCAAAGTAATCTTAATACTTACCCCACGACTTCCCAATTGACCCGAAAGGGGAAAGAGATGCGTGGTAGGACTAATTAGAAAACCGGAATTGTGCATCTATGTTGTCCTTTTCATCATTTTTTTCTTCAGCTATTATAAAATTAACCCCTCCTTGATTCCCCGATTGAGATCCACTTGGATCGAAAAAGGTTCCTGGAGGGTTTTCCTTTTTAACAAGAACACCCATCTTAAAATTTACTAAAATTGACAAGACTCCGGTGTGTATGCTCTGCACTTGGCTGCGGTTCGTCCGATCAGTCAAGCTGTATCAAAAGCATTTGAGTGACTAGAATAATTAGGACTCACTCTCCCAAATTGACAAACCATCAAGTGAAAATCCAACACCTAGATCAAACCATTACGGTGGCAAAATACCCAAAGGAAGCGGGAACTCCTGAAAAGTGAGCTCGGGGCGCCGATCTCTGTCACACCCTAACAGGTGCGTTATGAACAATAGCCCCAGAGACTCCATTCAGCCCACATATTCCTTGCGAGTAGCCGTGAAAGTTTAGTTTTGGACATACTCCAAGTACTCTCGGGTATATCTGGAGTCCACCCTTTCACCTAATTTTAATCAACTCACATTTCACATTAACTTAAAACGTACCAAGAGGCAATTGCAAAACATTCACTCCAAGCACATGCAAGTACATTGATTATCTTTTGACTCCATTTTAGGGAACTGGTTATTTTCTTGCTATATATATATATTGTGTCTCAGCATTGTGCTTTCGTGCACTCATTTTGTATCTTGTCATCTATGGTTGTTTATGGTTAAATTTCAAACTCCTAAGTAATTTTTTCAATTTAACATCACCATACTAAGTAATTAGCGTTAGTAATCTAATAGGGTCTACCCCCCTTGGCTTCGTTAGGAGTTGAGCCTAAACGGAGGAGTCAAGAACAAGGTGACAGCCTTGACTCGAGACTTGCCCCCAAGGACACACCGAGTGGCTTGAAGATTTCTGCCACGTGACCCAGGTGTGTGAAAGGCAGCAACACTTTTTGGTGCTGTTGCCGGGGATAAATCTTTTTATTCCCGAGTACGACTTAGCTTAACTTTTTTCTAAACAACTAAAAAGATAAAAACTTTTGATTGATCTAGTCTTTAAAAAAC
>LPNX011107341.1:0-73707 GCA_001517045.1 Pseudotsuga menziesii
TATCATAACTTTGTAGAATGTTGTATAAAAGCTTTTTCCTTTTGTATATTAGCATCTGTATTATATTCCATTTATATATGCTGAAAAAGAAAAAGTTTATTTCCATCTACTTTATTTTAAAAAAAAAGCAAAAATATTTTCGGGTATTTCATCATGGCATATTTTTATCGTATACGTGGAACTGAGACACTTCTGTTTACATGCAGGTACCAGAGATTCTTGGATTCTCAGGCACTCTTTTTGATCAATAGATCAAGCAAGTACCTGTCCCACAGTTGGAGCCAGATGTTACCAACTTTTTTGTACCATAGTTGGGTTACATGAGGAGCCGCCAGTTGACAGACTTGTTCAAAGTCTGATTCTAGTGTATCAGTTGATCCGTCTGCGTGTCTAGCCAATATTGGCTAGCCACTTTTTTATTTTAATAATTTTGACCATGGCCCTGCGAGGTTTGTAATAAATGTGCTAGTAGGGTATTTTTTGAGTGGTTCGGTTTTCTGAGACGTAGAATCTCAAATAAGGTATTCTAGGGAGTTTTTTGCCCCTGACAATTATGCTTTGCCTTCAGCCGAGTATAATTGACGAGGTTTTCTCCCGCTTCCTCCAAAGCTGGAATGCCCGATGTTGAATTCTGGGCCTTGGGGGGTTTATTAGAGCCCAACTGAGTGTTATAAACCTACTAGACATTATTTAGGTAGATCATGGTCATGTCCTAAGTCATCTTGACACATAAAATTTTTTCGAAAAAATCTTTTTCAAACGGGGAAAAAATTATTTTTTAATTTTTAATTACTTTTCCTAAGTTTTTTGGGTTAATTTTTCCATAAATTAAATGGAAAAAACCCGTTCGTGGTAAGTCGGTCATCCGGACTTCGAATTCAGTGATTGAAGGCTCTAAGCTTAAGCCAAAAATCATTTTTGATCAGCCAGCGAGTCAGAACCAACTTTCAGATCAACAATTGGACACACAATGCCTTTTTTCTCAAAAAAGTCAGTTTTGAGTAAAAAAATGAATTTTTATTAAAAAATGATATTTTGGAGAAAATTAAAACTCTCTAAATTAATCCAAATTCAGTAAAATAAAAGGCTAAATGACATCTCATAGAGCACTTATGATGATTGGAGTTTTCATAACTCAGCTTCAGTCATCATTAAGAGAGCAATTAATTTATTATCAGTTAGCATACATGTCATCTCCAGCTAAAGAATGAGATGGAGAGCACTCATTGGTTCGGTGATTTGATCGAGGTGAAGACTGAAGCTTACACCATCAGTAGGCTTCCCAAACCTAGCTGAGGCTCCTTCCAGACCTAAAAGGTTGGTTTACCAACATTTCAGATGGCTCCTTCAACAGCTCACGCCCCTCTCTCTCCAGGTTGCGCCTCCCACACGTTGGCTGGATTTGATGGTTTAGGGTTGGAGTGGGGGCGCCTTGCCTGGGTGGAGGCCTCCCCTCAGTCCTGGTTCTCTGATTTAGGTCTGGCTCTTCTGTTTAGGTGGCTAGGCTGGTTAGGTTATGGGGATTGGTTTTAGGGTTTTAGCACTCTCTCATTGTATAAATAGAGGCTCCTTTAGCTCTATTCGGATGGATCTTTATGCAAAGAACCTCTGGTGAATCACTGTAATGGTTGTTGCTTTTGCAACCGTATAATAAATTTTAAGGCTTTGGAGGCATACATGGTGTGTGAATGTGGATGAACAATTGGCAAATGAGGTGAAATGTTTCAATTTTTGTCTTTTATTGCTTAGGATTGGATAATAGCTCATGCTTTAGAAGGCTTCTATAAGCACGTAAGATTGATCATTTGATGTTACAATTTGATCTTTTATGGTTTTGTTTCTATGAATTAAAGTAGCATCGATTATTCAGTTGTATGACATGCTCTTTATATTTTTATTTACCAAACATACATGATCTAATCCATTGTTTGCAAGTATTGAGTTGAAATTGTGCAGGTCATCTCATTGAAGCGAGTAGGAGTTTGAGCTCAGGTGCATCCTCTCCTCTCGAAGCCAAGGAAACTCCCAAATTTTCAAGATCCAAAAGAATCCAAACGCCATCAAAGTACCACAGGTTTGAGTGTTTCTTTCATATTATTCATCTCTCAATTTTTTATAAAATCTTTATTTCCTCGGGATTAGGGCACGTTTTGGCTAAAGTGAACATTCATTCACTTAGCCTTTGCCCCGGTTGGCTGCCTTGTTTACTTTTTGCAGCCTTTTAGGCCTTCTTTTTGCAGCCATTCCTTTCCTCAGTTCGCTGTCCACTTTTCCCCACTTTCTACCCTTTTGGACAGCCCTCTTTTGCCTCATTTTTCCACTTTTTGCAACCTCTTTCCATCCTCTTTTTGGGCCATCTTTTGGGCTGTACTTTCAGCATTTTTCACCGTCATTTGCAGCCTTATTTCTCTGATTTGCAATCCTCTTTCTCCCTTAGTTTCCAGCCTTCTTTGACTTGCCTTTTGTCCTCTTTTCACTCCCTTTTCCCCTCTCTTGCCTTGCCTTTCTCTTTCCTCTTCTCTCCCTTCTTTTCGGTAAGTTTGGGTAGTTGTTTTTATCTAGTTTGTAGATTTATTTTCAAGTTATTTTTTATCAACTAATCCTATAACAAGTGTATGTCTAGAGCTCTTAGTTTTAGGCAGGTGAAGGAGAGCCCAAAGGCCACAAACAAGCAAGGAGTGCAAAAGAACAAAAATACTCTCTCCCTCTTCTCTCAATCCCCTTCTTTACCTGTTCTTCCAAGAAGCAAAGAACACATCATCATTGTAAAAAACTAATAAAAAGGGCTACTATGAGCAAGTCTCCTTTCTTTTATACTTCTCCTATTTGGGGGAAGGGTGTTGTGTCATTTTTCAAGATTTTTTAGTGTAGTTTTCTTTAAGCAATTAGTTTAGTTCTTTGCTTAGTCTTAGTTTCCATTTTTTGCTAATTGCTAGTTGTTCCTTAGCATAAACACTAATTGCTAGATTTATTATTGCATTTTGGTATCTTGTTATATAATTGTCAAATCATAAAAAGAACCAAAATCTCTTGAATCTCACCGTAAGGTGGATCAAGAGTGCTCTTTGTCGGAGAGTTTAATCAACCACTTTCATCTTAATTGTTGTGCTTGTTTAATCAATTAATTATTTAAGACTCTTGAACTAGCAAAAACACAAGTCAAGAGCACTCTCTATCGGAGAGCATTCTAGGTTTGCACAATCCCTGCATTAGCTGCATATAGATTAGCTAAGTCTCTTGAACCACTGTCATAAGACGGGGTCAAGAGCGCTCTCTGTTGGAGAGTCTAATTAATTGTTTTAATAAAATCTTCAACACACATACCCCTTTAATTAATTAACTCCCTTCCCTCCTTACTGGAGTATGCTCTGACCGATCCTAGATCGGAATACCCAGAAATGGCATTGGATCTTTAAACCCTACAAGAGTAATTTAATAACCCTTAAACGCCCTTAACCAGCGCACCGACGTTGTAGGGATCCTTCCAAAGTACTTCCTATTAGAGGCGCCGGAACCTCCCGCTGTCTTAGATTCTCGGCTAGCTGGTCACTTGACAATATCAGCCTGGGATATTGGGCGGGGCCGACATGTCTTAAACGGAGGAAACTTAGAAGAGTGTCCCGGCTTTGACAAACTTTCGTTGACACCCTAATCAAGAGCTTTTTTAAAAATTCTTAAAATCTACGAAGAGCACTTGCAAAACCTAATATTCACTAGTTTAATTCCTAGACTTTATTTCACGCATTTATTTGACTCCATAAGGCACTGGTCCTTCATTATAATTGAGTAATCTTCTATCCTGATCAACTGTCTATGGTCTATTTTTGCTGATTATATCTGAATGCTTAAGTTACAAGTCTAGAATATTTGCTTATCTTTCAGTCTCTTGCTAGCAACGTGGATTGCTTTGATTTACGTGTCACATTCATAAACTTAATCATTTCTAATCACAAGTAACTCCTAAACAACACCCATCCGCGTCCAAAACATCTTAAAACTTAACTTAAACATTGAGCCATAGAAAACTCTTTGTTAGGGACTACCCCCCTTGGCTTCGTTAGGAGTTAGCCTAAATGGAGGAGCTAGGAGTAGGTGACAGTACTTAGCTCTGTGCTTGCCCCCAAAGTCACACCTCTCCCACTTTTTCAAGTGAGGAGACAGCTTTCGGAAGATTTCTGCTGCTGGTGTGCAATCGGCGGACAACAGGGTGTGCAGGTGCTCCCACTAATTTTGGTCTTTTCTTTTTCTATCCTTTGAGTTTCACTTCTATCATATTTTCTGTTGTTATTTTCAGTTCCATGGGTAGTTGCAGTAGTATTGCCTCTTTTGGATACAAGTGTATTGCATTGGATATAGTAGTTTGTCATGCACTTGCATCGTTGCTTCATTTTTTTGCCATATTTATATGATTAATAACTAGCAAGAAGTTGTAAATATGAATTTTGAATAAAATGGGGTTCTTTCTAAATCTTGTGTATGGAGTGTTAGTTTCTGAAATGAGAACTTATTTTGCTTTGCAGCTCCTGAATGAGTTCCCAAAGGATTTGGTGTCGCTGAAAAGAGCCCAGGTGCTTTGCTTTTACAATGGACAACCTGATCTTTCTCTTCAGCTTGTAGAGCAGGTATTGCTTCCTCTTTTTGTCAAGTATTATGGCTAATACAGGTTCTAAAGACCTTTAGGGTCCCTATAAGTTTTAGTGAACTATTATTACTAAGCTATTGCGATAATTGAATAGTATCTCAGAAAAAAAATATTTGGTGTATATCTCATAAAAGATGCATGACGAGTCAATTTGCTCACATGAAGTTTTCTACAAACTTGAAAATTGCTTTGGTGAACAGTTAAGAAATATATTCTTTCATTTCTTTCTAGTTATCTTGTCTACTATGCATGTCAGAAAAGAATTGGAAGACTAATAGAAGTCAGCTTGTTAGAGGAAAATTCTTTTACATTCCACCTTTTACAATCTGAAAATTATATGTTCAGAAGAGGCTGAGATTTTCTTTTCTTAGATTCTGACTTATCAAGGCAGGTTTTGCCAGCAAATCAAGGGGAGAGCTATATATATGGAATGCTTTCATTTCCTTTACTAGAGGTTGGGCGAATGGGGGATGCAGAATTGGCTGCAAGGAAAGGCTTGGCAATCAAGAGTGATGACCCATGGTCTCAGCATGCGGTATGTACCACAGGTCCACAACACAGCAGACACTTAGCATGTTGTAGTTTCTCCAAGATTAATGGCTTATTTTTTGCATTGCATTTGAAAAATAGTATTTTGTTTTGATCATGTGCACCTTCTTTATTTGTGTTAATCATTTCACAACATGTCTTTGATCTCTATTTGTTTTTGGTACAGTTATGTCATGTGCTTCAGCATGAATGTCGTTTTAAGGAGGCTGTCCATTTTATGGAAACATGTTTGGAATCATGGAATGCGTGTTGTTCATTCATGTACAGTACACTTTTCCCCTCTTTTATATTGTTTAGGGATCCACACATTACAGATGGTAGGTAGTTTGCAAATTAGGTTCGATAATGCATTGCCATTGACATGTTTTAGGGTTCCAGGTATACTCACAATTGGTGGCATCTAGCATTATGTTACTTGGAAGGCCATGCACATTTGACTAAAGTGCTACAGATATATGACTCCCATATCTCGGCTTCTTTGCAAAAAGAGAATGTTGATCCGTCACAGGTCATGATCACTATTACCTTTCTCGATTTGCCAGATTAGGAGTGCAACTTGGTTCCTGTTCAATTAGCTCTTATATAGATTCTCAGGATTACTTGCTCTTGAAGTTCATTTGCAACTGGCTGTCTTCTGGGTTGTCAGGTTTACTTGAATGCCCTAGGATTGCTCTTGAATATTCATGTGCATGGACATTCTGGTATTATTGATGATAGAATGAGAGATCTTGTGGATCGCCTTCTAGAGCAAGTAAGTACTTAAGATCATGATATACATATTGGAATGGGGTGGTCTGAAAGACATATGGTAATTTTTGACAAGTTGACTGCTTCTCCTTGCCCTACCTTATTCTGAATAAAAATGAGGTGAAATACTAGATGAGATTATGACTATAACAGACATCTTTTATGCAGATCTGACTTCATGATTTATATAGATTTTTTATGCAGATCTGACTTCATGATTTATATAGCAGACCAAACAATCAAATGGGCTCGACATGTAAATATCAGAAAAAATTATATAGTCATACACTAGTCACCAAAGAAACGGGTTCATTACAAACATAGGAAAAATAGGTTACAGATGAATGAAAGACATTTGGTTGAGTGAGAAGTTAAGAATGATTCAAGTGTTGCAGCTCCAAAAACTCATTAAAGATTAATTGACATCATGAAGTAACAAAAGGCAGCAGAACGCATCTAGAAAATAAGAAGTATCTGCATAAGCAAAACACATTCTCCAAGATAAGAAAGGCTGACTCAGCCCTGAATTGCAGGTTTTCAATCCTGAATTGCAGGTTTCAATGAATGGTGATCAAGGCTGACTTGAACATAAAGTCACAGTGCTGAAATTGAGAAGATGATCAGGGAAGAAGTTCCAGTCCTTCTTGGACAATTTAAACACATGGCTAACAACCATGAATACAACTTCAAAAGTGGAGATGATCAGAATGCACTACCACAACATACTTTTGTGAACACTCAGTTGGCACAATGGTACTAGCAGATAGTGAAAAACTTGAAATTTGGAGAGGTAATTGCTCTAAAAAATTCATGCCTATGCATTATATTAAAACACATTTGATGATACAAAATGTGTTCCAAAATTGGACACTAAAGCTAAAAAGGGATCTGAAGTAATCTATCAAACATAATTTTTCTCACATGAGAAGCATTTAAGATAACTTTGTGTCAAAACAGACTGTTAGCAATAGACAAATAGTTTTTTTCTTCTCATCATTTCCTCCTTGCTTAGAGGAAATTGTCCCTGATTTCTGCTGAAGATAGAGAAACTGCTCAAAGGGCAATATGTAGTTTTGGTTTTGCTATGGAGTAGAGCATCTTAGAGTCGAGGCAAAAACTCTGGAATGCTTGGACCAGTGGTGAATTGCCTGTCTTTCCACTTTTTTTCTATGCCAACCAGAGATGCCTTGCTTTCTTCACAAAAGAAGTATTCAGATACATATTTCAGTCCATACATGTCCCAGTCCAGATGGTTTTTCTCAAGGGGATCATATCTTACTTCTGAGTTGTCTTGCTTTATTGGTGCAACAAGCGGTAGGTAGAGATCCATAATATTTCTGGTTCCAGACCAGCATGACCTCAGGTTTCCTTTCAACCCCCCCTTCGGGAGGTTGGCTGATCTCCTGGCAATCCATGAGGAGCTGTTGTTTTAGGGCACAAATCGTACTCCACCAGAGCAACAAACTATATTTCCCCTCATTCAACACACTATTCCTTAAGTTCGTTTAAGTAGCTACGCTTCTTTTTGTAGATACTTCCCCACGGCCTTGGTTGTTAGGACAGTTGGGATTTCTTGCTTGTGTACCCCCAAGGATCTTCTAGTGAGGCTGTCTTATCCCTAACCATTCCTTGGAGAATTTATCCACTAATGCATCAACCCTTTCACAAGCATTGATTATTCCGGGTACCAGTAAACGTGAAACACTAGAGAGGGTTATGTTACCGAAGTTCAAACACATGATCTCAATAACACATGGAACAATATTATTATGAGATGGTATAGTATTACATTGAGGGTCCTTGCTCTTATAAAGAGTTTGAGGGACCAAAACCCTAATTGACTAAAACCCTAATACATAAACCCTAATAATTTCCTAAGTCACTAAGTAAATTTATTACATATGTAGCCAAGGAGGAGCCTCACAAATCTAACTGTGAAAAACAATAAAGACAACTAATCCTCATATAGAGATCTAGCCCAATCCCTCCTATAGTAAAATATAATGAAGTGAATTTTGTTAAACTAGCAGCAACAAGGAAGGTCTTCCTGCATGCTTGTGTCCTTGCATGCAGAAGACTTAAATTAGGAAGTCAATTGTATTTAATTATTTTGGAAAATAATTAAAGTGATCTAATTGTTTATTGAATTTAAGTGAAAGTGAAATTAGGGTTTTCACTTTACCTAAGGTTATAAAAGAAAGTTAGAGGACATAATTGCATTCCGACAGAGACAGAGGAAGAAGTGTGAGAGAGAGAATTTTGGCAAAGAAGATGGAGGAGCTCTAACTCAGGAAGGAATCCCTAAATTACAGAGGGGAGAGACAGGAGACTTTGGTAGAGGTACACCATACAGCAGCAGCACCGTACAACAGGGTCGTACACTGTAAACAACAAGATGCCTTGGGAACCGTGCCATCTCATAGGTTTTTCTCAGTGATTTTTGGGTGTTTTGATTTTGCCATTTAGGGCATAAATCGTTTTTCTGATAATGTAAAAGCTCTGTATTTTCTTGATAAAATATCCTCTCATACTGCTGCATCGATTTTCCCATCTTGGGTTTTGTCTGGGGGTTTCTACCCAAAAAGACTGTGTCATTTCTATTGATGTGATTGATGTCGTAAATGGTTCTCAGTTTTATATCCCACTGCATATTGTAAAAAAGTTCATGTGTGGTTATTTCAGTTAATTTTTAAATATATTGTTTAAGCCCTAGTTGTGCTTTAAAGGAAAATTTACATGGTATCAGAGCTCTGGTGAGTAAAGCTGAGAGATTTGTAGCAGCAGTGATAGATCAGGGGCAGATCTATTGGAAGACACAAACCTAGATATCCATATCTAGGGTTTGACAGGTGCACTTCAGCATGACCATGCAGTTGAGAGTTGAGGATAGGCTCCAAGGGGCACAGAACTTTCGTACATGAAAAGAGAGGATCACAAGAATCCTGGACGTCAATGATGCTGAGGAGCACATTGACTCCACAAAAGTTGCTCCCACAGATCCGATATTTTGGAAGAAGATTGATTCTAGAGCCATGTTGATTATCATGGATGGAGTGAAGGACCATATAGTCCCTCACCTTTTTGGTAAGAAGGCTGCAACAGAGATGTGGATGACTTTGGAGAGTCTGTACCAAAGTAAGAGCAAGAACTGAAAGATGGTGCTGCAAGAGAGGATGCGCAACACCAAGATAGCCAACGAAGGAGTGGTGCCTTATCTCACGAGGCTCACACAGATCAGGGATGAGCTTGGAGTTGTTGGCTCTAAGACAGTGGATGAGGAGCTAGTTTGGATAGCCCTCAATGGCTTCTCGAAGCCATGGGACACATTTGTCAAAGGTGTTGTGGCTAGGGAGAAACTTTTTGATTGGCAGAGACTATGGAGTGACTTTGTACAGGAGGAGACCCGCATGGTTCAAGGATCAGGCTCATCTAGCAGTGCTCCACAGATTGTGGATGAGGAGGCTCTAGCCCTTACAGGGAAGAGCAAGGGTAAGGAAACGAGGAAGAAGGATGGTAAGAAGAACTTTGACGTGTCAAAGGTTAAGTGTTTTATCTGCCACAAGCAGGGACACTTTGCCTCTCGGTGCCCAGACAAGAAGAAGAAGAGTAACACTCAGATGGCTGGATCTGCAGAGGTGGATGAGTTCAGCAGGAACTTCGATGAGGAGTTTTGCTTGATAGCTTGCATGGCAAGCACAACAGGGAGCAATATATGGCACATCGATAGTGGAGCATTTAGTCACATGACTGGACATAAGAGATTCTTCAGAGACTTGCAGGAGGATGGAACAACGATCCACGTTGAGTTGGGTGATGCGTGGTATTAGGGGCAGGGAGTTGGCACTGTTTCATTTGAGAGGGAGTTTGGCAAACCCCTCAGTTTTGCTGATGTGTTATATGTTCTAGGACTGACCAAGAACCTTATATCAGTCTACACCCTGGAGGACAAGGGATATCGGATGAAGTTCCGTGACCATAGAGAATATATCAGGCCCAAGGGGTTAGATAGGAGCTTGGATCGGGTGATTGGCAGAAGGAGCAGGAAAGTGTATAGATTACATTTTGAACCTACAAAGGCTCTACTTAGCAACAACATCAGCAGTCGGGGTGAGTTGTGGCATAGGAGGATGGCACACTTACACCATGGAGCACTGAGGCACTTGAGACATGCTGTCATTGGAGTTCCTCAGGTACATGAGGAGAAGCATAACCACTGCAAGGGTTGTGCTTTGGGGAAGAACATCAGGTCGCTTTTCCCACAAAGTGAGCACAAGTCTAAGGAGCCCTTGGACTTGGTGCATTCTGATGTATGTGGACCTATGAGTGTCCATTCGTTCAGTGGTTACAGTTACTGCATAACCTTCATTGATGACTATTCCAGGAAGACTTGGATCTATTTCTTGAAGGCCAAGTCAAAGGTCTTTGATAGGTTCCGAGAGTTCAAGACTCTCTTGGAGAACCAAACAGGAAAGAAGATTCAGGTGTTGAGAACAGACAACGGGGGGTGAGTACACCTCCAATGAGTTCATGGAGTATTGTTCGGCAGAGGGGATCAAGAAGGAGCACACTGTGCTCCATACCCCACAGCAAAATGGAGTTCCAGAGCGGAAAAACAGGACTATGGTAGGAGCAGCCAAGGCCATACGATTTGATCAGGGATTGCCACTATTCCTTTGGGCTGAGGCATACAATACTGTAGTGTACATTTAGAACAGGTGTCCCCACACAGTTTTGGGGAGGAAGACACCAGAGGAGGTCTTCACAGGCACTAGGCCAGATGTGAGTCACATTCAAATATTCGACAGTGTTTGCTATTGTCATGTTCATCCTGACAATAGGAAGAAGCTAGACCCTTCTAGAGAGAAGGGGTTACTTGTTGGTTATAGCGAGACTTTGAAGGCATACAAAGTTTATATTCCTGCTTGCGAGAGGATCATTGTGAGCAGGGATGTCCAATTAGACGAGGACAGGGCCTTGCGGATATCTATGGACTTACCAGTAGAGCAGCAACCAACATAGGACACGAGGGTCAAGTTGGAGGAGCTAGATGTACAGGTATAGGTACAGACACATGGCATAGGTTTTGGTAGTCAGAGGGAGTCAGGTGGACAGGATCCGTCAGTCATTGACTTGGAGGATGAGCTGCAGCAGGAGACGGACATCCAACAACTGCAACAGGAAAACACTAGGCCAAAGCCTAAGTGGTTTAGGGCCACAGTTCAGGATTCCAAGTAGGTTGATCCTCCATAGAGATCCTTTAGACGGAGTGTACCTCCAGAGAGGCTTAGTTACATGGCACTGATGACAGAGTTGACTAACTTTGAACCTTCCAGCTTCGGGGAGGCTGCACAACATGATATGTGGTAGGAGGCTATGGTTGAGGAGTATGACTCCATTATGAAAAACCAGGTATGGGAGGTTGTGCTGAGGCCACAAGGGAAAAAGGTGGTGGGATCCAGATGGATCTACAAGGTGAAGCATGCAGCAGACAAAAGTGTGGAGTACAATGCGCTTCGTGGCAAAGGGGTTTTCACAGAAGGAGGGTATTGACTATGAGAAGACCTTCGCCCTTGTTGCCAGGTATTCTTCCATTCACACCATTATCTCACTAGCAGCTGAGATGGGTTGGCGAGTCCATCAGATGGACGCCAAGATTGCTTTCCTTAATGGAGTGATAGAGGAGGAGGTATATATTGAGCAACCATAGGGGTTTGATGTGGAAAACAGGTAGACACATGTATGCAGATTCCATCGAGCTCTTTATGGGGCTCAAGCAGGCACCTTGAGCATGGTACTCGAGGATAGACAACTATCTACGAGAGATGGGATTTCAACGGAATGAGGCTGACCACAACCTGTACTTCTTGACAGGTGAGGTGCCTCTCATGTTGGTCTTATGTGTAGATGATCTCTTTCTTACAGGAGATGAAAGGTTGATTGGAGACTGCAAGTCCAACCTTGCAGTGGAGTTTGAGATGAAAGTCCTTAGTCTGATGCATTACTTTCTGGGCTTGGAGGTTTGGCAGAGAGATGGATGCTTCTTCATTGGACAAGGGAAGTATGCAGTAGAGATCTTGAAGAGATTCAGGATGGAGGATTGCAAGCCTATGACCATACCTCTAGTTTCCAATTGGAGGAAGATTGATGCATCAGGGTCAGACAGATTTGATCCTACCTTGTATTGTCAGCTTATCAGATCACTTATGTATCTCGTCAACACACAGTTGGACATCAGCTTTGCAGTCAACTCTTTGAGACAGTTCATGGTGGACCCTCGGAGAGTGCATTGGATGGCTGCAAAGCACATACCTCGCTACATCAAAGGTACAATGGAGTATGGATTGGTTTATGAGCGCAGGGGGAGTGTACAGTCAGCAGGATTCACGGATGCTGACTAGGTAGGATGTGTAGAGGACTGGAAGAGTACTTCAGGTTGTTGTTTCAGCAATGGATCAGGGGTTGTCTCTTGGTTCAACAGGAGGTAGAAGTCAGTTGCATTGAGCTCGACAGAGGCTAAGTACATGGCAGCCAACATGGCTACTTGTGAGGGTATGTGGTTGAGGAAGTTACTTGCAGGGTTGTTCGAGTGTGAGCTAGAGGCTACAGTAGTTCACTGTGACAATCAGAGTGGCATCAAGCTATCGGAGAATCCAGTGTTCCATGGCCGGAGCAAACACATAGACATCAGGTGCCACTTCTTGAGAGATTGTGTTCAGAGAGGAACCATCAGGTTGGAGTACATACAAACAAATGAGCAGGTGGCAGACATTTTCACCAAGGCACTTTGCAGACTCAGTTTTGTGAAGTTCATGGATAAGTTGGGGTCTATGTCACAGGGTTTGTCGAACCTGAACCTCTAGGTTCAGAATTCGACGAACCTAAAAATATTAAAAAAAATTCATCGAGGTTCGTCGAACCTCTTTTCGAACCTAAAAAACGAACGGGTTCCTTGAGGTTCGTCTATCAGGTTCGCCGAACCTGATAAAACGAACCCAAACAAAAAAAAAACATGTGCGGGTTAACTTTTTAGGTATCAGGCTTTTAGGTATCGGGCATAGGGTTAACTTTTCTCTGTGGTTTTTATCTCCTGCGAGTGCCGATGCCGGCAGTGGAATCCTCAAGCTGCAACTGCAAGCGGGGTTAACATTTGTCCTTGTTTTTTCACTCCCGCGAGCGACGACACCGAAACTTGGATGCTCCAGAGCTGCAACTACAAGTGGGGTTAACATTTCTCCGCTCCCACGACGACGACGCTGAGCTGCAACTGCAAGCCTCGACTGCAAGCTATCCTCCACTGTGGTATGTCGGCAAGCTATCCTCGACTGTAACTACACCGTCGGGTCAGTGGTCATTGCCCACTGGTGACTCGTGAGTCCGGGCCTTCGACAGGCGGCTACTAAGTGACAACGCCGACACTGGAATGCTCACCAAGCTGCCAACAGAGCCGCCAAGGTCCAACTTCCAACAGAGCTCGAGCTTAGTAGCTTGATTCTTGATTTTGACTCTTGAGTATCTCGACGCCGCCCATTGCAGTCTGCGCCAACCTATAGGCTACAGGTTGAGTTATGTGAATAATTTTTTAATTTTTTTTTTAAATTTCCTGATACAAATTCATGTTTGTTTTAAACCAATTTTTTTAACTGCCAATCTAAATTGAAACTTATAATTTATAATTTATTGTTAATGTAAATTTTTTTTTAAAACTTGAATTGTTAATGTAAATTTTTAATTAATCATGAATTATAATTTATTGTTTGTCACTGCAATTATGAATTGGAACATAATTTATGAACAAAACAACGTAGAAACCTTTGCCATGGCACCTCGAAGATTGATAGCAAAATGATGGAAATATGTGGACAAACTTGATGGGTCTGCTGGTAGGCATATGAAATGCAAATTATGTAATGCAGAGTTTGTTGGGTCATTGACAAGAGTGATGGATCACTTACTATCAATTAGTGTTGGCAGAGGAGGTGGTGTTGAGGGATGTCCAGGAGTGTCTACAGAACTCAAGGCAACTCTCCAAAAAGACTACGACATAATTAAAAAAATCAAGCAGACAAATGAGAATAAAAGACATCGCATTCAAGCAGAGTTGGGAATGAATTACAACCCCTTATCACGATTTTCTTCAAGCACCGTTGGAGATGGAAGTTCATCTCAGGTTTTGCCAACAAGAGAGACCATGACATTAAACCCTCTTTGGAAACCTGTACAAAAGTAGGAAGTTGACGATGCTTTGGCTGATTTGTTTTATGAATCTGCTATAGCATTTAATGTGGCTAGAAGTCCTTATTTTATCAATGCATGTGCTAAGATTGCAGAATTTGGAAAAGGATATGTACCTCCTAGTTCTGAGGCAACGAGGACCACTCTCCTCAAGAGGTCAAAAGAAAGCAAACAGATTGTTAATGATCAAGGAGTCTTGGAAAGAAATAGGTTGCACAATTTTATCAGGTGGTTGGTCAGATATGAATAATAGGCCACTGATTAATGTACTGGTTTACAACCCTAAAGGGATATTATTTTTGTAGGTAATAGATGCTTCAGGACACAAGAAAACTTCAGAATATATTTTCAAGATTTTACATGAAGCCATTCTTGAAGTTGGGGAAAAAAATGTGGTTCAACTCGTCATAGATATTGTCTCAAATTGTGTGGGAGTGGGGAAGATGATAATGGACAAGTGCAATACAATTTATTGGGCCCCTTGTGTTGCTCATTGCCTAGACTTTCTATTGCATGATTTAGCAAAGTTTCCATGGATTAATGATGTAGTTTGAAAGGGGAAACAAATCTCCCACTTCATTTGTAACCATCACCTCACATTGAGTTTGTATAGGAGGCAAGCATCCAAAGATCTACTAAGGCCTTGTGATACTCGATTTGCCACATATTATATTACTCTCAAAAGATTGGTTGAGGAAAAGATAAGCGTGAGAGGTGTTATTTGCAGCAATGAGTGGTATAGCTCTCACCTTTCAAAAGAACCAAAAGGAAAGGAGTTGGAACAAATCATCTTAGGCAATGCTTTTTGGGGAAGTGCTATGAAGGTTTTAAAAATATGTGAACCAATTGTTGACATGCTTTGGATGGTTGATAGCGACACTCCTTCTGTGGGTTTTGTTTATGAGGGCATGGACCGTTGCAAGGAATCAATTGCAAAATCCTTCAACAACAGGGAAAATGGGTACATGGAAACATGGGAGATGATAGATAAAAGTTGGAAGATGTTGCATAGTCCTTTGCATGCAACAACTTGTTATTTGGACCCCAGGTTGTTTGGGATTCAAAGACATAATGATGTTGAAGTAATGAGTGGCCTTTATGGTGCTATTGAGCGATTGGTTCCAAATCGAGAAGAATCTAGTAGGATTAGAGAGCAACTTCGGGCATACAGGATGGAAGAGGGGATATTTGGAAAGGCTTCTTCCATAGAGGATAGGATAAAAAATCCTCCAGGAAGATGGTGGAAATTTTATGGAGTAGAGACACTTGAATTGCAACATTTTGCAATTCGTGTTTTGAGCCAAGGATCAAGTGCCTTTCATTGTGAAAGGAATTGGAGTAGCTTTAATCACATCCAAACCAAGAAAAGAAACAGGTTATTATTTTTAAGGTTGGAAGACTTGGTTTATGTGCGTAGCAATTTACAATTGGCCTTAAGCAGTTTGGCCAAAGATTCTTCTAGTTCCTATCACCCATGGTTTAAGCCTATTCCTAGTGTAGAAGAAGATTTTGGCATTGATGGTGACAATGATGATGATCCTCGTGACGATGGCGCTCCATATATTGACAATGATGAGTATGAGGATCACAATTCTAGTGCCTTTACCACCCCATTTGCTCTTGATGATTTAGAGCTTTATGATATTACATGTAGGCCACAAGAATAGAAGTTTGATCATATTTTAAGTTTTGTGAAACAAGTTCACGACTGATAACTATTTGACATTATGGATTTCCTTAAATTTTGAAACATGAAGACTATTTATACTTCATTTTGCAATCTGTAGTTTTATAATGCAATTTATGTTTGGAGTTTGATCATGTGCAACTTTGCAAGTGTTTATGGGATAAAATGTTTTGCAATTTGCTGTTTCATAATGCAATTTATGTATAGAATTTGATCACTTCCAAGTGTTTATGAGATGAAATGTTTAGATCTTGATTATATTTTAAATTTTATGAATTTACAAGTATTTGAAAATTGGCATAATAGTTATCATGATTAAGCTACTCTTTGATCTTTAAAGGTTCATTATTGTTTATTTTGAAATGATTTATGCTATAATTCATGATATAGGCTATAGCAATACTAATTTCTAAATAGTGTGTGTGTATATATATATTTTGAAAAATGTATATAGACGAACCTATGCCGAACCCCATCCGAACCCTATCGGAAGATTCGAACTCGAATCAAACCTGAAGCTCACCGAACCTGAACACGAACCTGAACCTTGTGACATAGGTTGGGGTTGCTACCGAATTCCTTCCTCGTTGAGAGGGAGTGTTAAATTAGCAGCAACAAGGAAGGTCTTTCTGCATGCATGTGTCCTTGCATGCAGAAGATTTAAATTAGGAAGCCAATTGTATTTAATTATTTTGGAAAATAATTAAAGTGACCTAATTGTTTATTGACTTTAAGCCTAATTTCACTTTACCTAAGGTTATAAAAGAAAGGTCAATTGGTGTAGAGGACGCAATTGCATTTCGACAGAGACGGAGGAAGAAGTGTGAGAGAGAATTTTGGCGAAGAAGACGGATGAGCACTAACTCAAGAAGGAAGCCCTAAATTACAGAGGAGAGAGACATGAGACTTTGGCAAAGGTATACCATACAACAGCAGCAGCAACAGCACTGTACAGCAGGGCCGTACAACGTACAACAACAAGCTTCCTTGGGAACCATGCCATCTCACAGGTTTTTCTCAGTGATTTTTGGGTGTTTCGATTTTGCCATCTAGGGCATAAATCGATTTTCTGACATTGTAAAAGCTCTGTATTTTCTTAATAAAATATCCTCTCATACTGTTGGACCAGGGGTTTCTACCCAAAAAGACTGTGTCGTTTCTATTGATGTGATTGATGTTGTAAATGGTTCTCAGTTTTATATTCCGCTGCGTACTGTAAAGAAGTTCATGTGTGGTTATTTCAGTTAATTTTTAAATATACTGTTTTAGCCCTAATTGTGCTTTAAAGAAAAATTTACAAATTCTAGATCCACTTTTCTCTTCTAGAACAAATTTTAAATTACATACACAATAAGTTTCTTCTAGGAGGGCTCTCTTCGACAAATGATAAAATTTGTATGGAAGAACCTTGGAACGAGTCTTGATGCCACTTGTCACCTTCTTATACAAAATGCCTCCATGAAAGATCCTTCTTTGACTATGCACTAGGGTTTGTTGTGCCACATGTGTTCATTCTCCTTTGAGTGCTCTTCAAGATAGCCACTAGATAACCTCTCCGAATAAAATAATGAAAAATGCATAGTCAATGGGAGTGCTCCTCAAGGTAGGGCGTTCCTTGTCCTTGGGATGCTGCAATGATGCCAAGTGTCTTCGTTAGGGTTAGGGTGCTCCTCAAATAGTGAAAAAACCCCCTTCGCAAAGTGGATGTCATAGGTATGTGTGCCCCTATAATGAAGATCTCATAGGCCAATGTGCAAGAGACGGTCCATGATTCCATTGGTTATTATAACAACCCTCAAGGTAGAACATCTCCAAACCACGTGCCACATGTGTGGGTCCATGTGTGTAACTATAAAATAATCTCCAAAAAAGGTGTCAATATGGAGTGCTATAGGGATATGTGCCCAAAAGTGTGGAGCGCTCCCTCCAAAGGTGCAACACGTCATCAATATCAAAATCTAGGAACCCCTTCATTGATGGGTGTTCCTCTCCAAAAGTGTGTCAGTACAGGTGTGAATGCACTAATACGCCCCCTTGGTATATGTGCAAAAAAAAAGCAATGGTGGTTACAACCACACCTTAAAAGTAGGGCCCTCTTAGAATGTGTGCGTCAAGACACCCTTTTCCTTGGAACACTCATCGAGAGGACCACATATAAACCATCTCCAATAAAGTAATGACAAAGACCATGTGAACGAGATGTTAGACACACTAGGTACACAGAGAGGGGGGATGAATCTGTGTGTGCAGTCTTTATTACTTTTTCAATTTTAACAATCACCAACTATTTCATCAATGCATTATTCTACCATTTGCATAATCATTTCATAACATTTTATCACTTCATCATTTACAAATCATAAGCGTATGAATCATGAAGTCATAACCAAAACCATAGCACAAGAGAACACAACACCATATGATTTTGTAATCTTTTTGTATTTGTTTTGGAATGGCTACAACCGTGAGGTAAAATCAACACCTACTGATACAAAGAGTACCTACTCTTCATCCAGGACCCTGCCTGGTTTTCTTAGACCCTGCTAAGAAGGGTTTGAGGTATCCTAACCTCAAAAGCAAGGCAAGCTTGCATTTACAATTAAAAATCACTATCACATCATCTCATCAATCACATCAACGTCACCTGTCTCTTTAATATGTTCTGCTGTTGGTCAATCTTTGCGGTTCATCCTCTTCTTTGATCATCATTCTTCACTGCTGCTCATCCTCTTCTCCGATCATCGTTCTTCACTGCTGCACATCCTCTTTCTGTCCACGTCATCACTGTCATATTAAAGATCACTACTGCTGCAACACACTTCTGCTCATCACTCTCATCTTCTTCTTCACTGTCACATCATAGCAATCATTGTCAAGCTCATCTTATCTTTGTCATATCATTTCAAGATAAACTGTCCAAATCTCAGTCCTGTCACTATCATTGAACAACTGCTTTCACTATCATGTCACTTGTCAAATCTGTTGCCAAATCACACTCTGTCACTGAAGTTAGAGAGGCCTTCTAGAAACTCTTCACATAGACTTGTTAAAACTCAACCAAGCAGGATGTAACTAACTCAGACTGTTCAAACCCTCAAAACAGTCTGTTTAAACTTTATACAAACTTGTCAAGGCACTAGAACTAGGGCCTCAACCAAGATCTACTTTTGACAATTTAGGGACTGTAAATGATCTTACATTTTGACTGTGTGTAAGTGACTGTGGATAACCTTAAAACTCAGACTGTTCATGTCACTCTTCATCTAATCCCTGAGCTGTTTATTCAAGCTTGGATTTGTGCACTGGCTGTGTGGAACCTCACCACATCCAAAGCTTTATCTGTGTGTATGCTTGAACTGTACATGTTATGAACCCAAACAATGTCCAAGAGGACTGTGTATACAGTGAAGCAAAAAAACTTACACCATGTGCTGCTGGTGTAAACCCCAAATGGACTGATAGAACTTGGATGGCCTGAGATAAGCCCTAGCAAGGATGCCAAGAGTTGGGGTAAGCCCTAGCTGGGCTCGGATGAGGAGAAGTAGTTAAGCAATGTTGAAAAAGTTGGCAAGGGTCCCGAATACAACTTCTTGGCAACATCGGCGAAAAAATTGGGAAAAATTGGCAAAAATCGTCAGACATTAAAAAATACAAAATACATTCATTTTTTTTCAGAATTTTAAACATTTAAAGCAACAATAACATCAGATAAACACATTGGAACATAAATATGGAGAAAGCATTGGTATATATCATCATCATGTAGTCATGCCAAATGTAAAATGATACATCAAAGTCGATACTGTATCATGAAACATCATAGTTGTCCAATCAAGGACTCAAAAGTGGATAACCAATACAACATGACATCACACATATAAATGTATCCGAGGAAAACTAACATCTATCTAATATCAATGCTCTCTTCTCGAGTTTTCCATTCATACTTCATATTTTCCCTACTCCAATGATTAGGTTTATATAAGGTTTTCATAAATGCTTTTTATTTGTCTCTCCATCTGATGACTTAAATCTAATTTTTGAAAGGTATATTTTATTGATTTGGTTGTCAGCCATTAAACGTATTTCTTGTTTTGTATTGGTGATAAATCATAGATGTATTTTTCACTCCTCCCAAATTGAATTTCTGACATGAGCCTCACATTAAGCCCTAACTCATTTACCACTTGAAACATTGCTCTCTTTTTCCTACAATGTGCTATGATGATCACTCAAAATATATTTGCTCAAAAAATTCCCTAATAGTGAAAAAAGTAATTCAATTACCATTGTGATCTTTGATAAACGGATACATATTTTGATGGTGCTGAACTATAATTCAGCAATCTTAGAACTGTCTTGATGTCTTGATGATAGAACCTTGTTGCTTGATTTTGTGCAATTATTATATTTTATATCTGCAGTTTATGATGGACCTCAGTTACTTGATGAACTTCTATGGGCTGAACAGTTTTCAGCTTTTTTGGACTCAGCAGTTTGGTTTGGAACAACTTTGCATTTTCTGTTCGGATTCTGGTGCATTCATATGAAGATTTCTAGTATATATTTTTGTTTTGTGGGGAGTTTACAGAGGTTCTTTTTCACAGCAAATATACTATGCTTATATGTATTTCTCTCAAAATACACAGTCTGTGTATATTCTGAATGTAATTTTGTTTTCAATATGATGATATAAAATTACTTTTTTTTCCCAGGGAAAAAAAAATGATCCTTGCATGGTTTGATCTTCAAATACAACAAAGTTTTGAAATATTTATATAGTAGAGGAAAGGTGTTAGTATACAACAAAATGGCTAAAATGACAAATTTTTGGAAAATTAACCATTTTAGCCATTTTAGCAAAAATGGAGATTTTTTGGAAAAAGTCGGGACTTCCCATTTTTAGCCTTTGCGACTTTTCGAAAAGTTAAAAAGTCGCGATTTTTTCTAGCCGATTTTTTGGCTTAGGGAAAAAATCGTGACTTTTTAAATAGTCGGTGATTTTCGGAGAGTTTTTCAACACTGGTTAGGAAAACACGTTCAGCCTTTATGCCTTCAACTTCCAGTGTTGTATCTTCAAGATGAACCCCATGGATATCATTTCAATTCTTCAAAACGTCAAATCTGCTGCTAGTGTTGATGACCTCAATTTGAATTTTAACCACCATGAATTCAGATTAAGAAGGCAGCAATAACACATGAAAACCTTGGACTGTAAATTCAGGATTGTCATAAAAAGTGTGGTCTGCTACCACTTTTCTCTGCAATTTCGGGTTTGCAAAAAATTGCAGTCACTGCTCCTTTGCTATTGCGAAAAATCAGACTCTTACAACAGCAAAAGTTAGCTTCAGTGGCTGAGCTCAGCGAAGGTTTCCACCACCGAAATCTCAGATCACAAGATCATCCACGAAAATTACATCTCCATACTTCCACTGTTCACCCGAAATTCAGACCAATAACGAAAATCAGAGCTAAAAATCAGACCCAAAAAAATTGTCTGCTGCTGTGTTATTGCACCAGTAAACCCCCGAAATTCCTCAGTCTGCTGATGTCTTTTTCTCACCCGAAATTCAGAGAGGATCTCCACACTTTTTCACAATGTAAAATGAGGCAGACAAACCTTTATTTATATACTTTTTAAAAAAAAAATTGGGGCCGACATGTCTCCACTTTTAATTTTTAAAATTATATATATATTTTAATTGTACTATTTTTAATTTTTAATTAAAAAAAACTCAGCAGGCCGACATCTCATTTTTGTTTCTTCTTTTAGTGAGAGTGAATTTTTCAATCAACTTTCAAAGGCCATCAAAGACACCATGATCTTCATGAGTTCTTTAACAAGAGTAAGAGCTTGCATATCAAGTCACCATATGCAAGTTGTCAACATACCACGGTGTGTGTGGGTTCCACATAAGGACATCCTCAAGGTTCAAAGGACTTCATCATGTCAACCACGACTTCTTCAAGAAACTTGTGGGCTTAAGGACCATCTCCAAGGGTTCCAAGACCCCATCAACCCACAAACAACCACATCATCTCCTTCAAGGGTTCAAGGACCATTAACACACCAAGTGTGGGTCCAAGGACTTATTTGGGGCTTCTTCATCAAGCAAGAGGCTCATAGGCTTCTTCAACTACCTCAACCACACTAGGAGACCTCCAGGGGTCAAGATATCACCTGTGGGGTAGTTGGGCCTTCTTCTGGGGTACCATGACACCATCAGAGCATAAATGACCACAGAATGGGTCATTAATGCTTCTCCAAGCCATCTAGGGCTTCTCCAATTGCTGGACACAATGGCTAACTGAGAGGGGGGGGTGAAACAGTGAGCTTATACTTAATCCAAATTTCAATTTCAATAAAAAACTCATATCTTCATTCAGACATTTGCATCATTAACATATTCATCAATAACCTATATCATTAATCATTCATCAGTTGAACACATAATCGCCAACACATTGCACAAGAGACGTAAGATATAATCTTTGTATTTTAAATGTCACACAATCTACTTAGGTCACCACAAAAAAAGGTTGTGTGTTGTTGCACTAATCTTTAACAATCAACATGTCTTAGGGTTAATTGTAATCTAACCCAAGACCTCTTATGACCTCATTCTTAGGGTCATACTCCAACAAGGTTGCCCCATATACCATGTGCAAGGATTTCAAGTGCTTTCATGTTACCCTATATGTGTGTGGGTGCCCTCATCATGTTATCTAAGTGCGTCAAATGCAAGTAGTGGACTCCATGACCTTTGCAAGGGCATCGACGTCCTCATCAAGATTTCTAAGTCTTCATCAAGTCATCAAGGACCTCTAAGCCATCAGTTGTGCGTCCAAGGGCTTCTTCATCAAGCCAAGGACATGTTCATGGGTTCCATAACTTGTCAAGGACCATACAAGGTCACCAACATCATATAAGAGCTCCATGACCCCAACAAGGGTTGTAAGGTCATCAAACCACTAAGCGTGGGTCCAAAGACTTCTTTGGGGCTTCTTCATCAAGCAAGAGGCTTCATAGGCTTCTTCAACTACCTCAACCACACCAGGAGACCTCCAGGGGTCAAGATATCACCTGTGGGGTAGTTGGGCCTTCTTCTGGGGTACCATGACACCATCAGAGCATAAATGACCACAAAATAGGTCATTAATGCTTCTCCATTGTCTACCAAGGCTTCAGGACCATCTCCAGGGTCTTCAATGTCTTCAACAAGGTGGTGGCTTCAGGATCCAAGCTTGTGGGTACAGGGACCTTGTCAACTGGTTACAAGGTGCTTCAAGGCACAAACCCACTCTGTAAGGGGTCCAAGGCACTGCAGGTGGGACTCGATTGCATCAATGACAACCTGTGGGGCCACTGCAAGTTCATGTTGGCATCAATGACAATTTCATCAACAGGAGAGCGCTCTATAAGGAATATAATTATTTCTCCTTATGATGCTAAAATATGCCCAACATCCCTCTTAAGGCTAGGGAGATTCCTCCAAAGTATGCTTTGATCTTGGTTTTAGTGCATTTATGACCAACTCATCCTCGCTATAAGGATATGTGCCCAAAATTTTAGAGTGCTCCCTCCAAAGGTGCAACACCTCATTTATATTAAAATCTAGGAACCCCTTCATTTGATGGGTGTTCCTCTCCAAAAGTGTGCGAGTACATGTGTGAATGCACTAATATGCCCCCTTGGTATCTGTGCAAAAAGGTTGGCAATGGTGGTTACAACCACCCTCTAAAATTAGGGCCCTCTCAAAACATGTGCCTTAAGACACCCGTTTCCTTGAAACACTCACCAAGAGGACCACATATATACCACCTCTAGTAAAATAATGATAAGATCATGTGAAAGGGAGTGATCTACAAGGAGTATAATTATTTCTCCTTGTGACACTAAAATATGGCCAACATCCCTCTTAAAGCTAGGGAGCTTCCTCCAAATCATGCTTTGATCTTGATTCTAATGCATTTATGTTGGAATATATTATATTCCTTGGAAGGTAATAATGACTTTGTATTATGTCGGAAGTTGTCTACAATCTTATGTAAAAGAGTAATACATTTAACCCATAGTTATATGGTGGTGTATTTACTTGTGTAGAGTATTTGTCCATGGTATTGTATTAAGAGATGTTATTTTGGAGAATTATATTATCCCACATGCAATATGTGAGAGTAATTCCTCCTCATCTCTTAGTATATAATAGGGTCAAGTGAGTCTCTACATATCATGCATTCTTGATGTAGTAGTGGTACTATTGTGACACTATTGTACATCATCTATAGTCTTTGGGGTATTTGTGTTTTGCTCTCTTGTAAGATTGGAGAAGACATTCTGGAGATAATAGAAGACTACCTTCTCGTGGATGTAACCCATTAGGGTGAACCATGTATATCGGTGTTCTCTTGTCCTTTTCTTTTCATGTTCTTATATTTTATGATATGTTGTTGGTTGCTTAGATAGGTTAATTAGTTTAGCTTGACTCTACTATTCTAACATGGTATCAGAGCAGGTTGCTATGATCTAGTACCTTCCATAGCTTTCAATCGATAACGATTATCATTTGGGCATTGCCATTTTGTTGTAGATTTTCTTTCTATCTGGTAGCCATTAGGCTTCTCTTTAGATCTGGGCATATTTTTGCATTTTTTTTTACCCTAACCCTAACTTATTGTGTAAGATTTTTGCAGAATTATTTTAAGGGTTTCTTGATGTTTTTTCTGTAGATCTACATGATTTGGAGACTTTCCTCAAGGAGATCTTTCTTCTGATTATAAGAACGACAGTTATAAAAAAGGGTCGTAGCTTGGTCAGTTTTTACCAGAATTTTTATTATAGCTTGTTTTTGGAATTGGAAATGCCATTTTGGATCCACCCACGCGACCAGAACGGAAAACGGGGTATTTTTGGGCTTCCTTTCGGTAATAAAAACAACAGTTATACAAAAGGGCCGGAACTTGGTTAGTTTTTACCGGTTTTTTATTATAACCTGTTTTCGAAATTGGAACAGCCATTCTGGATCCACCCACGTGGCCAGAACAAAAAACTGGGCATTTCTGGGCTTCCTTTCCGTAATAAAAACGACAGTTATAAAAAAGGGCCGTAACTTGGTCATTTCTTACCGGATTTTTTATTATCACCTGTTTTTGGAATTGGAACAACCATTCTGGATCCACCTACGCGAGTAGAATAGAAGAGTGGGCTTTTCTGGGCACTTTTTGTCAAAGGGTTGTAAATAAAAGTTTCTCTTTCCTTTACTGTTTTCTAACTGTGTTTTTTGCAGATTCAGATCAGTACGGTAAAGTATTTAAGTTTTCTGTTATTCATTTTTTGCATTTAGGTTTTGCTTCTAATCATGTTTATTGAGATATTATTTCTTGTTCTTGCTATATATTTGTCTCACATTTCTATAAGGAAATATTGGCATCTTTTAAGGACATGGATCTCTAGTGTTTTGTCATGATGATAGCTATAAACCATCTAATGCTTAAATTCTGGATCCACCTACTCGACCAGAACATAAGACTGGGCTTTTCTGGGCACTTTTTTTCAAAAGGTTGTAAGTAAAAGTTTCTCTTTCATTTATTGTTTTCTAACTGTGTTTTTTGCAGATTCAGATCAGTTCGGTAAAGTATTTAAGTTTTCTGTTATTCATTTTTTGCATTTAGGTTTTGCTTCTAATCATGTTTATTAAGATATTATTTCTTGTTCTTGCTATATATTTGTCTCACATTTCTATATGGAGATATTGACATCTTTTAAGGACATGGATCTCTAGTATTTTGTCATGATGATAGCTATAAACCATCTAATGCTTAATATTTTTTAAATTTACTTAATAATTAATTTGTTCTTTTCTTTGTTTTGTTTATAAAATACAATTTTATAAGAACAATCTCATATGTGTTATCTAGTGATCATTATTTACTTTATTTATATGTTATTGCTGACCTTTGTGTAAAAGCAATTTCATTCTTTTACAAGTAATATCTTTATGATCATTATATGCTCTTGCTAATTAAATTCTTAAGTAAAATCATATTTTTTAATCTATGTGATATCATATTTTTTGGCTTGTCATAAGTTATTTAATTGGGATATAGTTTCTTTTTCATGTATTGCAGAGATTGTATCTAGTTCCTGCGTTATTTGTCTCTAACATTCCAATATGAAAGCATTGACATTTACAGGGCATTTCGTCTCTTGCATATTTACATAGTGTTAACAAGAAATGAACCCATGATTAAGACCATTAATGACTTGTCATTTCATAATTTTTTATAAGTGATATCATGAGTTGATCATAATTTGCTATATGTTGATCATATTAAACATTTTGATTTATCTATATCTCATGTCATGTTTATTTCGATCATCTTTTACTAAATATTTATGTGGCTTTGAGCAATCTTTAAATCTTGAACTATTTATCCTGAGCACCTTGTTCTTGTTGCAATGAGATTTCTATTCTTATGATTGCAGAGGTTATCTTGTTCCTACTTGTCTCTAACGTTCCTATATGGAAGCATTGACATTTTGAGGGCATTCATCTCTTGCATATTAACCTCATACTAATAAGAAATGCACCTATGCTTCAAATTAGTTGCTTGATGACTAAATTTTTATATATTTAAGTGAAATATTTGGCTCACTATTTATATGTTGTGGCTGACACTTAATGTGTAAAAGTAACTTCATTTTCCTTAATGAGCAAGTTAATCTTTTATTTGATCATATTATGTTATCATTTCTTTATATGATGTTTGCTAACCTTTGGTATATAAGCATTTTCATTTCTGTATGAACAATTTTGTTTTATGATCTTTATATGCTTTAATCTTGAAAGTTCTTGTGCATATAAGTTCTTTGTTTAGGCTTTCACCTTATTCCAGAAGTAATGAAGCACCATCTTCTACTGTTAACGTCATGATGTTCATGTGTATGATATCATTTTCGATGTATAGACCATTGGGGTCTTGTTTCTTCGATGTTTGAGGTCTTCTACAGATATTTATATTACACCTTTATTGGAAGAATGTCTGCTATCTGCATGTGAATTGGCCACCTAGGTTTTTTTGTACATTGTTCTGGTGTTCTTAGCCACATGTTCTGTTGTATCGGCCGTCAAAAGGTATCTGTACGCTGATGTGGATGTTATATCAGAGTTCTTCAGCTATCATGTATGGTTGTGATGATCTGGGCATCTTGCGATTGGATTACGTCACATGTTCTTTGCATTTTATTGTTGGGTATTTCATCGTACAACCTGGTTCTTGTGCACTTTCATGATTCAGTGAGAAGTGGTTGTTCATCGTCAAATTCCATCAACTGAAGTGTTCTTTTTCAGCTTTGGTTCTTCTGGAAGTTGTCATCAAGGGAGAGCAGTAATGACTCCTTCCTTCCTTAGTGTTAGCGTGGGCCCTTCTCCCAGCCATTATTAAGGGGGAGTGTTGGAATATCTTATATTCCTTGGAAGGTAATAATGTCTTTGTATTATGTCGGAAGTTGTCTATAGTCTAATGTAAAAGAGTAATACATTTAATTCATAGTTATATGGTGGTGTATTTACTTGTGTAGAGTATTTGTCCATGGTATTGTATTAAGAGATGTTATTTTGGAGAATTATATTATCCCACATGCAATATGTGAGTAATTCCTCATTTCTTAGTATATAATAGGGTCAAGTGAGTCTCTACATAATCATGTATTCTTGATGTAGTAGTGGTACTATTGTCACACTGTTGTACATCATCTATATTCTTTGGGTTATTTGTGCTTTGCTCTCTTGTAAGATTGGAGAAGACATTCTGGAGATAATAGAAGACTACCTTCTTGTGGATGTAACCCATTAGGGTGAACCACGTATATCGGTGTTCTCTTGTCCTTTTCTTTTCCCATTCTTATCTTTTATGATATGTTGTTGGTTGCTCAGATGTAGTAGTGGTACTATTGTGACATTGTTGTACATCATCTATATTCTTTGGGGTATTTGTGCTTTGCTCTCTTGTAAGATTGGAGAAGACATTCTGGAGATAATAGAAGACTACCTTCCTGTGGATGTAACCCATTAGGGTGAACCACGTATATCGGTGTTCTCTTGTCCTTTTCTTTTCCCATTCTTATCTTTTATGATATGTTGTTGGTTGCTCAGATGTAGTAGTGGTACTATTGTGACATTGTTGTACATCATCTATATTCTTTGGGGTATTTGTGCTTTGCTCTCTTGTAAGATTGGAGAAGACATTCTGGAGATAATAGAAGACTACCTTCCTGTGGATGTAACCCATTAGGGTGAACCACGTATATCGGTGTTCTCTTGTCCTTTTCTTTTCCCATTCTTATCTTTTATGATATGTTGTTGGTTGCTCAGATGTAGTAGTGGTACTATTGTGACATTGTTGTACATCATCTATATTCTTTGGGGTATTTGTGCTTTGCTCTCTTGTAAGATTGGAGAAGACATTCTGGAGATAATAGAAGACTACCTTCTCGTGGATGTAACCCATTAGGGTGAACCACGCATATCGGTGTTCTCTTGTCCTTTTCTTTTCCCGTTCTTATCTTTTATGATATGTTGTTGGTTGCTTAGATAGGTTAACTAGTGTTAGCGTGGGCCCTTCTCCCAGCCATTATTAAGGGGGAGTGTTGGAACATATTATATTCCTTGGAAGGTAATAATGTCTTTGTATTATGTCGGAAGTTGTCTACAATCTTATGTAAAAGAGTAATACATTTAACCCATAGTTATATGGTGGTGTATTTACTTGTGTAGAGTATTTGTTCATGGTATTGTATTAAGAGATGTTATTTTGGAGAATTATATTATCCCACATGCAATTTGTGAGAGTAATTCCTCCTCATCTCTTAGTATATAATAGGGTCAAGTGAGTCTCTACATAATCATGTATTCTTGATGTAGTAGTGGTACTATTGTGACACTGTTGTACATCATCTATATTCTTTGAGATATTTATATTGCACCTTGATTGGAAGAATGTCTGCTATCTGCATGTGTATTGGCCATTTGGGTTTTTTTGTACATTGTTGTGGTGTTCTTAGCAACATGTTCTGTTGTATCGGCCCTCAGAAGGTATCTATATACTGGTGTGGATGTTATATCAGAGTTCTTCAGCTATCATGTATGGTTGTAATGATTCTTGTGGTGATCTAGGCATCTTGCGATTGGATCACGTCACATGTTCTCGACATTTTATTGTTGGGTTTTTCATCGTATAACCTGGTTCGTGTGCACTTTCATGATTCAGTGAGAAGTGGTTGTTCATCGTCAAATTCCATCAACCGAAGTGTTCATCTTATTTGCAGCTTTGGTTCTTCTGGAAGTTGTCATCAAGGGAGAGCAGTAATGACTCCTTCCTTCCTTAGTGTTAGTGTGGGCCCTTCTCCCAACCATTATTAAGGGGGAGTGTTGGAATATATTATATTCCTTGGAAGGTAATAATGTCTTTGTATTATGTCAAAAGTTGTCTACAATCTTATGTAAAAGAGTAATACATTTAACCCATAGTTTTATGGTGGTGTATTTACTTGTGTAGAGTATTTGTCCATGGTAAGAGATGTTATTTTGGAGAATTATATTATCCCACATGCAATATGTGAGAATAATTCCTCCTCATTTCTTAGTATATAATAGGGTCAAGTGAGTCTCTACATATCATGCATTCTTGATGTAGTAGTGGTACTATTGTGACACTATTGTACATCATCTATATTCTTTGGGGTATTTGTGCTTTGCTTTCTTGTAAGATTGGAGAAAACATTCTGGAGATAATAGAAGACTACCTTCCCGTGGATGTAACCCATTAGGGTGAACCACGTATATCAATGTTCTCTTGTCCTTTTCTTTTCATGTTCTTATATTTTATGATATGTTGTTGGTTGCTTAGATAGGTTAACTAGTTTAGCTTGACTCTACCATTCTAACAATTTATGACCAACTCATCCTCAAAGATGATGTTCCCTCAAAATGAGTGCAAGGGGAGGAGCGCTCCTCAAGATATGCAATAAACTATAAATAGGTGGCATCATAACCTAGGGAGCTCAAACTATCCAACCTTTTTCTACATGATGTGACAATGCCTCCAAATATGTGACTATGCCTCTAGAAGTGTGAGATGTGTTTTTGCCTACATCCGCACGTGAATGTGAGAAAAATCTCAACTCATTGAGAGCGGCCTTGGGGGCAAGTCATTGAGTCGGGTGCAACTGACACCACAACACTCGACTACTTTATTTAGGCCAACTTCTAAACAAAGCCAAGGGAGGTAAACCTTAAGAGATATAAGGATGATCACTTTCTAAAAAATGACTTAGGAGTTAATTAAAACTGAGCAATTAATCTAGCAGTATATTTGACAAGTAAATCAAATGTGCAATCGCAAGATCAAGTAAATCATAGCTTATAGCATGTATAATAATATAATAAAGATCAATGCTTTATCCATTGGACAAAACATATATGATTATGAAACTTGAAGTAGCTTGTAAGCTAAACTATGGATTAATTTACCAACAGAAAGGGAAAGCTATCTAATTACTAAAAAGTAGAAGCAGAGTCAATTGTGAACTTGCTGGAGTGATGATTGACGTGCTTGTTAAATAGATGAACAAAAAGGAAAATGGGTCATCGAATTGTGAACCTGTTTGATGCAGGGATCGATTGTTTGTTATTAGTGGATTATTAAAGGGAAAGGGGAGTTTTCAATATACACAAGATATGTGGAAATGAGTCCAGGTTTAGTGATGTCAAATGTTATGCTACATGAAAAGGGGTACCAGATTGGACTCGTTGGGGATGTCCAACATAGTATAGTTGAAAAAATTGGCATCAATAAGGGTTCAAAAAACATCTTCTCGACAACATCGACGAAAAAATTGCGAAAAATTGGCAAACCGTAGAAAACATTAAAAAAACACTATAGATTCATTTTCTCATACTTTTAAACATATAAAGCAACAACATCGGATAGATACATTGGCACATAAATATGGAGAAAGCACTGATATATACGATGTAGTGGATGCCAAATAAAAAATGATACATCAAAGTTGATAATGAATCTTGAACCCTAAAAGTGATAGCTGTCCAATAGTAGTCAAAAGGGGACAACCAATGGTCCAATACAAGATGACATCACAAAAAGTCACAAAACTAGCTGCTAACTATCTGTCTTTGATATCAATTCCCCTTCCCATTTTACAGGAAAAGATCATGGGATGTTTTCCAGGCCTACCCCTACTAGTAGAAGGTCCTGACCCTACACTAGATGTCGAATGGTGACTAGTGGGTGCCACTGCCAATTTGGGACTAGATAAATCGACTGGTGTAGAACGCGGTGTTGATGCAGGCACATTACCCTCCATGAAGTCCTCAACTCACTCCTCCTCCTCCTACCCTTGTTGCTGCTGCACCTCCTCTTCTAACCATGCATGTGCCTCCTCCATGATAGGAAACTCAGTCTCCACCCTCCACTTGGACAATACATCAATATTGTCCAAGGAAATGGTATCCACATCGAGCGTTTTCTCCACTTTCTTCCTCCACAGTTGGAGATTGTAATGGACATATACCAAGTCATTCAGGCATGGGAAATCCAAAAGTAAGAGGGCAATAAAAAGATTTGATGAGTCTTGATTCTCGAGGCCCGAGGGAAACAATATGATTGAGGATCTTAAATTATAATGAATATAATTGTTTTGTTCAAATTCTTACATGTTGTGCTTCTTTGAGTGTATTTTATCAAATACATTCCAATTACACTCACATCTAGAAGAGCTACAGGTTTGGTTGAGGACTTAGATGGATTTTTTTAAAAATTTGGTGCCCTTACACCATATGTTCTCCACCAAACATCTACAACAAACAAGAAAGAAAGAGAATCCGATTACATAATTCAAATTTCAACTTTCAAATAAAATTCTAAAACACAATAAAATTTTTAAAATTTAAAGTTCTAAGTTCTAAATTCTAATTTGTAATCACTTACTTGGCATCAAAATGATCTTTTCATGGATAGCATCGACAAAGCCAAATAGTCCATTTGCCTCCTGATACATCTCCATCTCATGAGTAATACTTTGTCGAGTCTCAACATTAGGTACCATCCTATCAAGACATGAGATAAGCACTTCCAATACCTCGCCATCAAAATCAAATTTACACTTGTAGGAAAAGGCAGCTGATGAAAAGTGTAGCAGCATGAATGGGTCAATGGAGCATCCCGGTCCATCGACTATGAATGGAATCCCATAACATCATGTGTCTATTGTATCCAAGGTGGATACCCTTTCCCACATAATAAGATCGAATAGTCTCTTTGGCCCTATCCATGGCCTCATACAAATAGCCCATAGCTGGCTTATCATTGTCAACTAATCTTAGAACCTTTACCAAAGGTTTGCTAATTGGGCACACTTCTTCCAGTTCTGCCCAAAAGGAGTTGGTGTACACCAATCTAGTGATGGCTTTCCCATCCTCTCTCCTGCTATACGTGCAATCATGCCACTCATCACAAACAAACATTTTCTTCAACTCAAACTGACATTGAAGCAAAGACTGAAGAGAGATGAAGTGGGTGGCAAACTGTGTGATTCCAAGATGCATCAAGTCCTTGTTTCTTGTGCATCTCCTTATGAGGCTAAGAACAAAACATGGTTATATACGAATTTGGTGACGCTACTAGCTTGATCAATGACCTCCTTGATGAAGGGAATTCCCCCCACTTCCTCCAGCATCAAATCAATACAATGTGCAACGCATGTTGTCCAAAACATGAGGGATGCTTCTCGATAAACAATCTACCAACAACCACATAATTAGCTGTATTATTTGTTATGATTTGCACCACATTATGCAAACCGATCTCTTGGAGGACCCCATCCATCAACTCACATAACAATGCTGCTTCTTTTACATGTGTCGATGCATCAACGGATTTGATAAACATGGTACCTTTAGGGAAATTTACCAAGAAATTGAGAAGGGTCCTACTCTTCCCATCTGTACAATCATCAGACATTGCTGTGCATTTGGAGGTCTCCCATGACAATTTGAACTCTTCCAATCTAATGTTGATGTTCTTCTTCTCTGCTTGAAGAATTGGCCCCTAAATCTCCTCATATGTAGGGCACTTGTAACTTGGGCCAACAATAGCAATGGAATCACACATTGGTTGAAAAAAACGATTGTTTTTTGTGAGGCTGAGGCAAGTCACTCCAGAAAAGCATCCTCCCCATAAGCCTATTTGCTTCTTCCTTTTTTTTAAACCATCGACCTGATGGAAAGTTGTGCATCACTTTTTGTTCGAGGAACAAAGAAATATGAGGCGGCCCTCGCGGTACGTGAATCCATGGTCGTGGATCCCCTACCACTTCCCTTAGTGGGATGATCATGACCATATATCCCTGAAGTTCTAACCACTCCACCAACTGCAAGTTTGGCTTTATGCAAGTTTGGCTTTATTTGCAGCTGATTCTCCCCTTTTTCCATCCTCCAAGTGAATTGCATCATGGGCAGTTCTCATAATCTCGCGGGTAACCTCACTACAAAACCCCACATCATGGCCAGGGAGTTTTGCCAAATGGTACTTCAACCTACTAATACCTCCTGTCATATATTACCCACACAATTTGCAATTCAATCGTTGTCGGTTTGTTCCATCTTTAGGGTCAACTTATTGCCAAAATGGGTCCAATGCCTTTGGCATATTTGCAATGGAAATCAATACTAATACCTCCCGTCATATATTACCCACACAATTTGCAATTCAATTGTTGTCGGTTTGTTCCATCTTTAGGGTCAACTTATTGCCAAAATGGGTCCAATGCCTTTGGCATATTTGCAATGGAAATCAATAGCCTCATAAATCAAACTCGGGGCACCAAAAAAACAAAAAATGACATTAAACCCCCAATAGGAAAAAACTAACAGTGGGCTGGTTAAAAAAATCGAACTTCTAGATTAGATTATTAGGGATGAAAAATGACAATAAGAGGGCTTTTAGATATCAAACATTCTATTCCATAAAAAAGACCCTCACATTGTTTCATGGGGTTGAAAATCATTGCAAAATTACAAAACTAAGATGCGAAATATTTGGAAAAATAAGAAGCAAGCAAACTCGCATACATCAATGGAGAAAATAGTAGTAATATGGTGGAATTTGAAAACCTACCTAAGATTGGAAAATTTTAAATTTCAACACCGGTTGGCAAATGAGGTTGAATCCTTGCTCCATTGAAAAATCTTTGATGGTTATGATGATGGTTCTCTAGTTGCCTCCATAGTGATTTATGATGTTCTCAAACCCTCTCCCTTCCTTCTCCAAAATGCCCGAGTCAAAATAAGGCAGAAAAGACCAAAAAATGTCTTTAAGGCCGTGAACCAGCTGGAGTGGCGATGTTTCCTGTCCTGGTGCGATTTTTTCCAAAACATTGCCAATGTTTCCTAAAAATTGTGCTATTCAATGTTTACAAAATATCGTGATTTTTTTGCAGTGAAAAATCGACGGCCCAAAAAACTACCTGATTTTTCTGGACATCACCTATTATTCAGTGATTTTTTCAACTATGGAATTAAAATACACCAAACGAGGGTGTAACCCGACGAGTCCCGATCAGTGGTCACTACCTAATTGGTCCCTCCACTGTAGAATTTGCCCATAAAATGACGATCTCCTATGGATCTTTCTAGACGTCGGAATGCGTACCTAGGGAAGATTAATTTTAAGTTAAGTTAATGTAAAGTGATCAGAATGTTAATTAATCACAGTATTACAACATGCATGAATAAAATAAGAAGAGTATACTAGCATGTGATGGGGTTCTTTATCTAACTGAAAATAGATGTGATGTAATTGCTACTCAAAGCAAAATAGAGCAAAACTTTGAAACTAAACAGGTAGGATGCCTAAGTTAATAGGTGAACCAGTGCTTGTATGCAATGGACAGATGCAAAATTGTCATAGAAAGAGCAGGGGGCAGTGAGAAACTGAATGATAAAAATCACTAAGTTTGACTGAGCTGTTAGTCTCTTTTGAGGCTGCCTTAGATGCTTATTGCTGATCCTTATGGTCAAGACTCAGGGTTTTACAATGTGGATTATACTGCTTCCTTTGAGGACTACGTGTTCGCTGTCCAAAAATCAGTGAAAGAAATGTTTGGGACAGCGGTATAGAATGCGAGAAAATCCCCCTTTGTTGCTTCAGATGATGGCTTTCACTTGTAGAATCAAAATACAACTAAGACCAATTGTTAGGGGGCTTAGTATGGCGAATAAACAAGGATCTAAGTGAGGTTTCCTTGCTGTCCAAGGACTGTTCGGACAGCGGGCAGCGAGCTAAAGTGCTCAAATATGTTAAAAATACCACTGCTCACTCGTAAAATAAACATGCATCTAAGTGCTAAATGGTATACTTTCACATCCATGTGTTTAGAGACACAAAATGAACAAGATCTAGCCAAAAATTTGAACACTAAAGCTATTAGATCTTTATGCATGTAAAACTAGATCTCAAAATATGAGTTATTAAGCTATGGATCTAAGAATTCAAATGCATGTAAGAAGCAAAAATAAAGAATTTGAGGTTTTATGAAGAGGAAAGTTACAAGAGAGAAGAAGAGTAGAGTGCCCCTTTCCTGATGGGCAATGAAGTCATATAGAACTAGCCATGAGGGCTTTTGCTTCCATGAGAAAGGTCACCAAGAGGGGAGGCTGAAATCAACAAACCACCACCTGCTTGATGAGTGAAAGAGAATAGTGTAGAATAGCAAAGGGAAAGATGAGTCTCTCGTTTCCTACTTTCCCTGGTGTATCCTACAAAAAAGAGATAAGAGCTGCACAATCCAGACAAAGATAAGGTGCACACAACTAATTATCTTTAAAGCAAAATACAATGAAAGTAAAGTAGAAGTTAACTGACAATCACCTTAATCCAATGAGTCAGCAATGCCTTTCACATAGCCTAGCAATACAAGAAATTACAAAGCAAACATACACTATTACCTCCAACTTATGAGCTTGAGAAGCATAACATTATTCCACACAATGAAAGACTAATCCACTTGACCTCTATAGTCTTTATTCTTTATTATCAAAAAGCTTAAAGCAACATTATAATCACTCCTCAAGCAACCAACACAAATGAGAGAGAAAGAGCCTTTTTAAATAGGAAAATGCAACATTGGGAGATTTTCCATGCATAGGAAGATAAAGCGCCCCCTTTGGAGGAGATCCCAAGGTAAATCAAAAGGAATGCACTACATGAAGGAGTTAGCTCCAATACTCCAAGAGTGCACCACCTTCGGAGCTAATCTGAAAGATAGAATGTGCCACTCGTGGAAGGAGAATCTCATGCTATGATAGATGCCACATTTACTAAGAGAAACCGATGCTTACAAAGGGAGCCGATGCCATGACTTGGAGATGACTCATGAGTTAGGAGAGGGCGCCATCCTACTCCCATGAATGAGGGAAAACACTTGAATGAAGGTGGCCGCTACAACATTTTGAGGGAGGAGGTGCTAGGGGCTTAGCTTAGTCCACAATTACGGTCATATCGTTTTAATGAGGGGGGTGCTATAGCTTTTTGAACCCATTGGAGCTTCAACATGGGAAGGGGCATATGCTAGGAATATTCCCTTTTTAATATCTGACCCCTTTAACCCCTTTTTACATAGTTTTTGACATTTTTACCCCTCCAAGGGACCTAAAAGGCTATGCATTTTGCTAGGGACATGGTAACTGACTCAAATTTTGACATTAGACTCTAAGGACTTAGACACTATCTCGTGGCACCTGTATTATAACGTACTAAATTTTGACGTCGGACTCTAAGGACTTAGACACCATCCCGAGGCACTTGCATTATAACATACTTTGGCTTTGGAGGTGTGAGTGAAAAACCAAGATAAATTGTGGTCACTAGGATCTAAGTTTATCTAGGTGAAAAAATTACTCCAAAGTTGCCATAATATGAGTGACTCACTCTGGCTAGCCCTTTTACACATGTGATGGATGTCAAGATTTTACAAACAACTTCCTTTGACCATGACAAAGGAAGTGCAAAATGCAATTGGGAAGAAGACTTCTTGATTTGGATGAGGAATTGAAAGGTCCCTGGCTAGTTGATGTCTTCTGTCTATTGAACATCTTGTGCAAATTGGGTGGTAATGAGATGCATCCTCAATAAACAGATATGCATGAAAAAATGTCAATAAGGGCTCCAAAAGGTGAAAATCTTCCACATGCCACCATGCCTCAAAATATAGAACAATGCCTCAAAAGATGATCATCAGTGAAGGAATAGGCATCGAAAGTTGCAACTAAGGCCTCTAAACCAAATCATCCACAAACAACTTGCTGGAAAGGGGCTTCAATTCCAGTACAAGTCTTTGTACATCACGAGTGGTAATGGCTCATGGGATGAAAGAGAGATTGGTTCTCATCCTGAAATTCGTTCCCAAGTCTCCTTGGTCTAACACACCATATGTTTCTTTGATATATTCAACAAACGACATACTTGCATCATATTTCTCATAACTTTCGAGCAATAAAAAACCTAAGTGTTGAGATTTGTATCTCAGGATGTCCTTGATGTGTTTATGCCTAGCATGAAGGGACATTATCATGGTAGGGATTAGTGTATGGTCCTTGGGGGCAAGCCTTGAGTTAAGTATTATCACTTGATCTTGACTACTGCGTCTAGGCCAACTCTTAGCGAAGCCAAGGCGGGTGGTTCCTAACAAAAATACTATAGCTAATTAAGCGAAGTACAAAAAATAAATATGATTCTAGGAGTTAAAATAAAATTCCGAAACAAGAAATTGCAAAGCTAGATTTAGATCAACAACATATGAAAGTATATTCCATCCAACACATAAATTCACTTAGATAAAGGTGCGATTATTGCAAGTAGATCAGTGCCAATTGAGTCATATAGCGCTGTTGTCACGGGAAAGTTTTGCAATTGTCTCGTTTGTCAATTTTAATTATTATTTGATGAATGGATTAAGGAGTGGGTTCGTTCTTAGTTTGGTCCTCTAAGAACTTATCTCCTCAAACTGAGTGCAAGAGCAACTACACCAAGTGTCCAACGGGGTGAGGCATAACTTGCTTGGAGTAGCCCCCTGATTCTATGGTATTGTTCACTGCGACCTTCCGAGTTTTTAGAGATAATTATTTGCTGGATTTCCCTATTAAGCTAGTCACTTAGTTCCCTTTCTGATTGTCCAGATGGTCAGGCAAAGCCTGCATCCACAGCATACGAGGAAACTAAGTTGGATTCGTTGCTTTTACAATAAAATAAAAGACTTGAAATAAACTAACTATGCAGACAAGTAAATGTTGTCTAATTACTAAACTACGAATCTCGTCTCTGGATACCCCCTACTTAGGGAAACCTTTTTAGTAGTATCGTACTTCGGGAAAGCGTAGTAAAAGCAAAAGGAAAAAAGTTCGTTACTTTATTATGGAAGTAAAAATGCGAAATTAAAACACAAGAAAAAGTATACCGTTTTTGTGTGTGCTAGTGCTTACAAAATGTGAAAATGTTAGTAAAATGCACACCACGAAAAATAAAACAAAGATCCCCCCAGGGGGGATGGGATGTGGTGCTGGGTAGCCCATTTGCTTGTCTTTTATTATGGATTGTCACAATGGTTTAAAGGAATGCTTGTGATCCTTTGAAGAATAGGATCACTAAGCTTACAAATTCATGGAAAAATTGACTTAGAAGATGAAGGAAGCGTCCAGGGTGCTCTGGATGGTTCTAAGTTCAAAAATTCGCCAGAGTTTCCTTCTATCTCTTAGTCAAGACTCAAAACTATAAAAACAGCAAGCAATTAGTAACAAAAGATGCCCCAAAACACTTTGAAAGTGTCTTTGGACAGTCCTAAAAATATCCCAAAAAATTACTAAGTTTTTCTATAGTTTAAAAGCAACAAAGTAACCAAAGAAAGCAAGATTTCCTTGGGGTCTTAGCCTGCCTTTTGGGGAAGCCATTGAGAGGCACTTGAAATTTTCCGAACATTACTTTAAGATGCTGAAAGTAATCCTTTCAATCAAGCCTTTAGATCTAACTTTAAGAAACTTGCAAAAGGAAACTTTTCTTGTGCTAGATCTAGATATAAGATAATCCAAACTTTGTTAAACCCCTGAGATCCAAGCATCAACAAACTATAACTTAGATCTGATTTGAAATATTGCTTTAAAGAAGGAAACAGATCTAACTATAGCAAGAGTAACCAATAACCAAAGATTGATATTTTTAGCTTTTGAGAAGGAAGAAAGAACCAATGTGGTGCTGGAATCTTGGGTAAAATGGGATCCTTCAAGTGGCACTCAGAGGGAATATGTTTCCGAATATGTTGAAGGTGGAACAGATGCTTGCTCGCTCGACTCCTCCTTCAAACTTGATACCTGCAAATACTTAACATTCTTGCACAAGAAAGTGATTAAAAGAAGAGGTGTTGCCAGAAGTAAAATCTTGGAAAATATGCAATTTATACCAAATAGACATGTATTTCAAAGAGATTTACTGCAAGCAAACAGTAAGAGGTTTAAATCAAGCATGAATAAACCCCTACCTCACTGGGAGGTACTTCCCCTTTGTAGGCCTACAACTAAACCACAAAAGATGCAAGAAAAAATTAAGCAATATAGGTTACCTCAGATATGAAACAATGGGCATCCACACATTTGCAAATGACACTAGATGAGACCTCCGAAGCCTTTATTCCATTCAAAGTAGTACACCAATATTACAAATACCAGCAGGGGTTTCACACTTCCATCCCAAACAATGGAGAAGTGCCTTGCTTAAATAGGAGAATGAGAGCCCAAGAGGGTGCATTAGCTTTAAGGAAGAGATAAGGATCAACTTGCAAGATAAGGATGAGTTTGATGAGTAGGCACCACCAAGGTAAGTCAACTTTCTTCCAAAGTTTAACTCAAAAATCTGCCTTGCTTTAAAAGAGATGTGTCCCCTGGAGAGATGCGCTCTCTTCTTTTGGAGAAAATTCCACTCGCTTAGATTTGAAAGGATTCATCCGGATTTGCTTTTTAGTTACTTTAGAAAGACAATCGCTTTACTTTTCCAACTAAGACAACATGTTTCTGACATGTTTCCTTGATTTTATGACATGCTGATTTTCTCATTTTTTTCAAATTGTTTTTTTGGCCTTGTTTTTCACTTTTCAAGAAAAAATAAAATTAAGTGATAAATAATCACTAATTTTATTTTTAAAGTTGGTCTATGGGTAAAGTGGGTTCTCTGGGTTAGAAGATGAGCACCACCATGGCAAAAACCACTTCCTAGAATCACTTTTGTGCCTTGGTGATTTTTTTTAATTAAAACAGGCCGCTCTTTTACGGAAAAATTAAAAATTAACAGAAAACTAAAAACACCTAGGGGGGACCTGTCACATGTTCATGAGTTTGATGAGTAGGCACCACCAAGGTATGTTTTAACTAAAAAATCTGCCTTGCTTTAAAAGAGATGCGTCCCCTTGGAGAGATGAGCTCTCTTCTTTTGGAGAAAAATCTACTTGCTTAGATTTGAAATGATTCATTTGGATTTGCTTTTTAGTTACTTTAGAAAGACAATCGCTTTATTTTTCCAACTAAGACAACATGTTTCTGACAGGTTTCCTTGATTTTACAACATGCTGATTTTCTCATTTTTTATTTTATTTTATTTTTTGGCCTTTTTTTCACTTTTTGAGAAAAAAAATGAAGTGATAAATAATCACTAATTTTATTTTTAAAGTTGGTCTATGGGTAAAGTGGGTTAGAAGATGAACACAACCATGGCAAAAACCACTTCCTAGAATCATTTTTGTGCCTTAGTGAATTTTTTTAATTAAAACAGGCTGCTCTTTTACGGAAAAATTAAAAATTAACAGAAAACTAAAAACACCTAGGGGGGACCTAACACATGTTCATGTGGCTCAAAAATAATGACTAGCATGGTAATATACATTGACACCTAGGTTTTAATAACCTCCTAAGGCCCAACCACCAAGACAATGTAATGTCCCCTTTTAATTAAATCACCCAGAGACACTCGTTAACTTATTTTATTCCCATAGGTTCGAGCGGGTATTAAAGAAAAGGGAATAACTGAGGACTAATATCACTAGGAGCATAAAGGAACACCACTTCAGTGTTATTAGATCATCAATAGATTACACAAGGCCATTGGAGTAGATATCAACAAGCATGTGGGTCATATTTCTCCTTGCATGTGTTAATGAGCAATTAGGTTTGCATGCATGCAAAAATAAAGTCATGCAAACCCTAAAAGCTCTATAAGAAGACAAGTCAAACCAAAAAGGCATCCAAGTTTATTATTCACTTTTGAGATTGGTTTCGAGAGCTCGGCAACAGCAACAACAATGAGTTGGGTTGAGGGCATGGGTCCCCAGCCAACAAGTGTTTTCGGCTGCTTTGGGAGATAGATCATCCAGTTCTATCGTTGAAATTCACAATTATTCTCTATCATTGTAGCAACAACATGTCCAGGCATAAGAATCTATATCTCACAACTCCAGCAGCATGAAGAGGACGCGTTCATTGGGCAACAATTCGCTACATCACTGAAAGTGTTCATTTCTCTTGCATGTCTCTCCCATTATCATTGGAGGGGTCATATTATCCTACTTGGTGATTTTAGAGACTTTTCTTGCACATTCAAAGCAGATATAAGAAAAATTGTGTGGGATAGAGGGTGCCCCCTACTGTGAAGAAACAATTCGCTATTGACCTCAAAAACTTCAGAAGTTTTGCATGTGCACACCAAAATATTCAGAAGGATCATACTCCATTATCTAGGAAGTTTCAGCACTCCATTCCAAGTATTGAAGCGGTTACGAAAGATCAATCATCAAGGGAGGACATATTCATCTTGCATGGGCGAATTAGCCGGAGAAGGTGTTGCCGCCTTTCACACACCTGGGGGGGACGTGGGAGAACTCTTCAAGCCACTCGGTGTGTCCTTGGGGGTAAGTCTCGAGTCAAGGCTGTCACCTTGTTCTTGACTCCTCCGTTTAGGCCAACTCCTAACGAAGCCAAGGGGGGTATGTTGAATTTTTAGCATTAGCATAAACTTAAAAATTTTGCAGATCTACTTAAACAAATCAGCAGTATAGCAGAAACACAGTTATCACATCAGCACACTTGGACACAATATTTTCATTGGGGAAACCTTCAGAGGACAAAAACCCCCAAAAGCATTAATATCTCATCTCGCAAATGAGATGGCTTAAGAAATTCTTCAAAAACTTCCTCAAATTCCAGATCGGGAATTTACTAGTCACAGAAAATTTTATCAGAAAATAATCAGGGTGATACAAACGACATATTCCAGAAATGCAAAAATTCCTCAAAACAGGAATTTCTCTCTCCTGCCCGAAATTCTTAGACTGCCCTGCCCAGATCTGACTTTTGCTGCTGCCCGTTGACTGTTGACCTGCCAGTCTTACCTTTCACGTTTCCCGTGACCTTTTACTCTGCCCAGCTAATTTATTAGCAGCCCTGCTATTGGCCGGAGGAGTTTCCAACCCTGCCCGTGGCCTATTAGCTGCCCGACAGCCTTTTGGGCAGTCCCATTGCTGCTTGAAAGGGCTAGCAGACTAAGCCCTTGGCTTAGGGACTGGCCCGAGGGTCTGTGGAAGGCTCGGTAGCCTCACGACTGCCACAGGACTCGGACCCTCACGGGTTTGCCTTCGGGCTACCTTGAGCTGTAGGGCCACGGCAGCCCTCACGGGCTAGGCTGCTTGAACAAAAAGAAAGAGGGTAGTGCCCTAAACAGTTTTCTCGTAAAACTGTGGCAGCCCGAGAAGAAATAAGAGGTTGTCTAGAACTTTGCTGCCCAAAATTCAGAGAAAAATAGAGCTGCCCGAAAAATGGAAGAGGGGCTGCCCACAAAGTATCTCAGTTTACCCGATCTGCCCACAAAGAATGAAGACAACGAAATGCTGAAGGTGGCTGTCCAAAAACATTGAAGATGAAAAAAGCCCTAGTTGAGGGTTTTAACATAAAACAATCTTCTTCACCTGTGGGAGCAAAAACTTGTCTTTGAAATGAGAAGACTTAATCTTCTTTTACAGCCTTTGTTCACCTGTAAGTGGACAAGATTAGGAAAAATACAAATAATAATATTTTTATTCTTTTCCTGATTTCACTTTCACATTTACCAAAAAAGGTACTTTTATTTTTCCTTTGACTTTTATAAGAAGTCCTCATTTATTTTAATTTTTGACTTTGGTCATTTTCCTGTGGTCACAAAGTCTTTATTATTTTGACTTTTGACTTTGGGCTTTTTCCAAGTGCCCCTATGGTCATTACTTGTGGTCTTTTTGATTTCAAAAGTACATCAGCATAAACCAAGAGAGTTATTAATACTTTTATCTCACACTATGTGACACCTAGATCTGGTACCAGGGTAACTTGACCAAGGGTAGCTAATCCTTGGAGAAGCACACCAAGCCCATAGATCAAGGGTCAAAGTGCCACACACATGCCCAGACCCAGTCTAGGGCTTACAGTGTCTTCATTCTCCCAGAGAATGGCTACTCAGAACTAAGCCGAGTCTCCCAGTCCCAAACTGGTCTACATCGTGGTCCCGGACCAGATGTCTACTCAACACATGGTTGAGTCTACCTAGGGCAGATCTGGGTCTATATCATGGTCCCAGACCAGATATCTACCATTCAACAGAATGGTCACTCAACACTGGGTTGAGTCTTCACCGTGGTCCCGGACCAGGTGGTCCCATTCTCCGAAGATAAGGGCTCTCGATGCTGCTTAGAAAAATCAACACCTTCTTCTCAGCGAGAGAGGCATTCTTTGCCATACCAAGCTTGTCACGAAAGTATACGAACTTTGATGCTGTCAGAGGCTTGGTCAAGATATCTGCAATCTGTCCATTTGTACAAATGTACTGCAACTTCAAAGCACCTCTCTGCACTAGGTCTCTGATGAAATGATACCTCATTTCAATGTGTTTCGATCTGTCATGAAACACTGGATTATCTGAAATCTTAATGCAACTTTGATTATCGCAATGGATGATCGTTGAGTCAAGCTTTCCCTCGAATAGATCAGATAACAACTTCCTGAGCCAAACTGCTTCCTTGCAGGCATCGCTTGCAGCAATATACTCCGCTTCAGCTGTACTCTGAGCTATGGAACCCTGCTTCTTGCTGGACCAAGAGATCATTGTTGATCCCATACTGAAGCAATAACCAGAGGTACTTTTTCGGTCAACTGCACTGCCAGCCCATTTTGAATCTAAGTATCCAGATAACAATACTCCACTGCTGGAAGTATACCTGAGCCCATATGTGACAGTACCTCGCACATACTTGAGTACATGTTTAGCTGCTACCAAGTGTATGTGCTTCGGATTTGACATGAACTAACTTGGTGCATTCATTGTGTCGCAGATGTTTGGTCTCGTATGCACGAGATACATCAGGGAACCAATGAGCTGTCTGTATAGAGTAGAGTCCACACTCTGTGAACTAGAGGTTGAATCCCGCAACTTTGTTTAGTTGGTAGTCATTGCTATGCTCATGGACTTGCAGTCCTGCATCCCAAATCTTTGCAAGATATCTACTGCATACTTCCTTGCGTCAGGAAGATCTCACCTGGATTTTGCCAGACTTCTAAGCCAAGGAAGTAATGCATCAATCCGAGATCTTTCATCTCGAATTCAGAGGTAAGCTCCCTCTTACACTGGTCAAACAACTGTTCGTCACCAGTAAGAAACAAGTCATCTACATATAGAACAAGGATCAAGACATGATTATGAACAACTTTAAAGTTTACATACAAGGCTTTCTTCAAGGCTTTCTTCAGTTTACATACATGGGTCTTCTTCCCATGAGTAACAAAGCCTTCAGGTTGTTTAATATAAACCTCTTCCTCAATCTTACCATTGAGAAAGACTGTCTTTACATCCATCTGTTGTAACTTTCATCCGAATACTGCAGCAAGTGAAATGATGGTTCTGATGGTAGTGTACCTGGCAATAGGTGCAAATGTCTCGTCATAGCCAATGCCTTCTTTCTGAGTGAAGCCACGAGCTACGAATCTGGATTTATACTTCTCCACACTGCCATCTGTACCATGCTTGATCTTATAAAGCCATTTGGAAGTCACCACTGCCTTTTTTGTAGGTCTGGGAACAACTTCCTAAACATTATTCTTCATGATTGACTTATACTCTTCAATCATGGCATCAACCCATACCTGTTTACTTGCTGCTTCTTCGTACGATGAAGGTTCTGAACTGATAAGCTGACTCATAAGACCGGATTACTTCTGTGGTCTTATGCTTTCTCTGAAAGTCCCTGGAGGAGCTTTATGCTTCTCGGCTTCTTGTACCGTTTCTCGGTACCAAGCAGGTCTCCTTTTGGAAGGAGGAACTTCAAGTAGTTCTTCTAGTGGACTTCCAATGTTCTCAGGAACATCTGGAGTTTGATCATCAAACTCTTCCTCCCTCTGAATTTCTAAATCTGGAAACTCAAGTGGGGCAACTTATCTTCCGGTGAAAGCCCTCGTGTTTTACGAAACGTCGCTTCCTCATGGAAGATCACATTTCTGTTCACCTCAATGTACCTCTGTCCAGGTATATATACTTGATAAGCCTTCGAGCAATCACTGTACCCAACAAATAAGCCTTTCTTACCGGAAGGCTCTAGCTTGGCCCTCTTTTCTTTTGGCACATGAACATACACAGGAGTACCGAATATCCTCATGTGATCAACTGTAGGTTTCTTCTTGGTGAAGACTTCTTCTGGAGTCTTCTCACCCAAGATAGCATGAGGGCTTCTGTTTTGGATGTACACAATAGTCCTTGTAGCTTCTTCTTCCTCTGCTTCTGCAGCAGATGCCTGAAATCTTCTCTTGGGTTTCTTCTTGTTCTGCCTGTAGTCTCTAGCATAATGTCCAAACTTGTGACAAGTATAACATTCAATCTTATACATGTCAGAAAACTTACCTTGAGGTTTCTTCCCTTTCTTTTGCTGAGGAAAAGGTTTCTTGAACCTTTTGGTCTTTGCTGCAAGTGCAAGGTTATCCTACTTGATTACCTTGTCAGTGTTCCTTGCTTCTTGTATGCAATCATGCTAAAGCCTTTCAAAGGTTGGCTGATTTTCTCGTCCACGTACGGATGCCATGAAGGTTTCCAAAGAGCTTGGGAGATCATCAACCACTGTTTGTACAAGATCATCATCATCAACAGTAACACCAATAGCGAGGAGTTGATCTCTTACCTGTTTGATCTTGGTGAGGAAGGAACCAACAATTTCATCTTTGCTTAGCTTCAAAGTTCGTAGCCTCTTCTTCAAGACTCTCTTTTGACTGGGAGCCTTCTTTTCATAGAGGTTTACCAATGTATCATAGCATTCTTTAGCAGTCTTCAAGGATGTGATGTTAGGCATCAATTCTTCTTTGATAGAATCATAAATAACTCTTCTAGCCTTACCTTGCTTCCTCTTATAAGCAAGCCTACCAGTATTTGTAGTTGGCTCATCAAGAATGGCTGTCAACCTGGCTTTCTAGGAGTTGAAGTTTGCTAAACCATGGAGCTTCTGGTTTGAACCCACTGGTGGCCATCTCTGTCACTTAACCAAATGTTAGATTTGCAAATCTTATTCCAAGATCTAGTGAGAAACAACAACAGTGTCCCTTTACTACATTTTCACATGCTAAGCTCTGATACCATGTTGAATTTTCAGCATTAGCATAAACTTAAAATTTTTGCAGATCTACTTGAACAAATCAGCAGTATAGCAGAAACACAGTTATCACATCAGCACACTTGGACACAATATTTTCACTGGGGAAATCTTCAAAGGACAAAAACCCCAAAAATCATTAATAGCTCATCTCGTAAATGAGATGGCTTAAGAAATTCTTCAAAAAGTTCCTCAAATTCTAGATCTGGAATTTACCAGTCACATAAAATTTAATCAAAAAAATATCAGGTTGATACAAACCACAATTTCTAGAAATGCAAAAATTCCTCGAAACAGGAATTTCTCTCTCCTGCCTGAAATTCTCAGATTGCCCTGCCCATATCTGACTTTTGTTGCTTCTCGTTGACTGTTGACTTGCCTAGCTTGCCCTTTCACGCTACTCGTGACCTTTTATTCTGCCCGATTGATTTATTAGCAGCACTGCTGCTGCCCGGAGGAGTTTCCAACCTTGCTCGTGGCCTGTTAGTTGCCCGACAGCCTTTTGGGCAGTCCCATTGCTGCCTGAAAGGGCTAGTAGACTAATCCCTTGGCTTAAGGACTGATTCGAGGGTCTGTGGAAGGCCTAGTAGTCTCATGGCTACCACAGGACCCTCACGGGTCTGCCTTCGGGCTACCCTGAGGGCCTGTAGGGCCACGGCAGCCCTCACGGGCTAGGCTGTCTGAACAAAAAGAAAGAGGGCAGTTCCCTAAACAGTCTGCTCGTAAAACTGTGGCAGCCCGAGAAGAAATAAGAGGCTGTCTGGAACTTGGATGCCCAAAATGCAGAGAAAAATAGAGCTGCCAGGAAAATGGAAGAGGGGCTGCCCACAAAGTGTCTCAGTCGGCCCGATCTGCCTAAAAAGAATGAAGACAACGAAATGGTGAAGGTGGTTGTCCAAAAACCCTGAAGATGAAAAAATCCCTAGCTGAGGGTTTTAACATAAAACGGTCTTCTTCACCTGTGGGAGCAGAAACTTGTCCTTGAAATGAGAAGACTTAATCTTCTTTTATAGCCTTTGTTCACCTGTAAGTGGACAAAATTAGGAAAAATAAAAATAATAATATTTTTATTCTTTTCCTAATTTCACTTTCACATTTACCAAAAAAGGTACTTTTATTTTTCCTTTGACTTTTATAAGAAGTCCTCATTTATTTTGATTTTTGACTTTGGTCATTTTTCTCTGGCCACAAAGTCTTTATTATTTTGACATTTGACTTTGGGCTTTTTCCAAGTGCCCCTGTGGTCATTACCTGTGGTCTTTTTGATTTCAAAAATACATCATCATAAAACAAGAGAGTTATTAATGCTTTTATCTCACACACTGTGTGACACCTAGATTTGGTACTAGGGTAACTTGACCAAGGGTAGCTAATCCTTGGAGAAGCACACCGATCCCATAGATCAAGGGTCAAAGTGCCACACACATGCCCAGACCCAGTCTAGGGCTTACAGTGTCTTCATTCTCCCAGAGAATGGCTACTCAGAACTAAGCTGAGTCTACCAGTCCCAGACTAGTCTACATCGTGGTCCTGCACTAGATGTCTACTCAACACAAGGTTGAGTCTACCCAGGGCAGATCTGGGTCTATATCATGGTCCCAGACCAGATATCTACCATTCAATAGAATGGTCTTTCAACACTGGGTTGAGTCTTCACCGTGGTCTCGGACCAGGTGGTCCCATTCTTCGAAGATAAGGGCTCTCGATGCTGCTCAGAAAAAAATCAACAGGGTAGACCCTATTAATTGCTAAGGCTTTTAGGGCTTTAGTGTTTTATGGTGATGAAATAAGTTACTTAGGAGTTTTGATAAACAAATTTAACTCAAGGTATTTGTAAGATTTATTACACCACAACAGCATAAAAATTAATACTTGATAAGCAAAGGCGGCAACATTGGTTTCTTTATGCCAATAAGAAACATATGATAATATCAAAAAAGAGACCAGTGCCAATAATGGAGTCCAGAAATGAAACTGCTGTTGAAATGCGAAAAGAATGTAGCAAGTGCTCTTGATCAAATTTTAAGTTAACGTGGGATGAGTTGATTACTTAGGGGGAAAGGGACTCCCAATATACTGAGGGGGTATGGGGAGTATGTTCAAAACCTTTAACTGATATGGCTCCCCGCAAGTTATATGTAGGCTAGTTGGAGTCTTGGAAACGATGTTCAACATTACACCGCAAGGGTGTAGCCTAAATGTGTCTCGAGGTCACTGACTAGTTGTTCCTGCTTCCTTTGGGTAATTTGCCACCACAACGGCTTAAATCGAGGCGTTGGATTTTCGCCTGGGGAGGTTTATTGAAAAATGTGAGAACTAATTATTCTAGTCACCCACGCTGCTTTTGATGCAGTCGGCTGATCGAACGAACCGCAGCCAGTGCAAAGCATACACGATGGGGTCTTGGTAATTTTTAAGGATTTTAAAAATTGTGTTCTTTGTTAAAAAGAAAAAACCTCCAGGAATCTCTTTCGGTCTAAATGGACCTCAATTAGGAAAGCGAGGAGGGGTTGATTTTAGATAACAGAAAAATACCAGAAAAATTCACGGATTATGTAATTAGTCCTACCATGCATCTCTTTCCCCTTTTGGGTCAATCGGGATGTCGTGGGGTAAGTAGTATGATTACTTTGAATTTGTGAATATTGAAAGCTTGTAATGAAAATTCAAAGTATACAATGCTGCAAAACACAACTAAACTAAAAAAAGTGAAAAAAGTGCAAAAAACCACAAAATGCAGAATTCTCCCTAGGGGGATGGGGAGTGGACTTGAAAGAGCCTACTCTGAATCTTTTTTATTAATTGGTTACAATACTTTAGAGGAAATGCACTTTGGTCCTTGTTATCTAGGATCCAAAGGCTTACAAAATAGTAAGAAAAGAAGCCTGGCTGAGGGGGGAACTTCCTAGAAGCTCCGGATGGCCCGCAAATTGGTTTTTGGGCAGCGTATCCTCCTCTTTTCGAATAGACCTGCTAAAAACCAACAAACAAAGTTTAGTAAAAAGTGCCCAAAAACACTATAGAAGTGTCTTTGGACAACACAAAAATACCCCCAAAAAATTAAAAAAGTAAGAAAAAAGAGCAAAAAAGAACCAAGGAAAGCAAGCTTTCCTTGGGATCTTGGCTTTCCTTTTGGGCAGCCAATGTGATATGCACTTCTATGCTAGATATAACTTTAAACTTTGAAAGAAACAACTATTGCATGCAAGCTATAGATTTCTCTAAAAATGCCATGCAAACATTGATTTCTTTATGCCAGATCTATTAAAAAAGGATGAACATTGCTTACTAGATCGGATAAAAAAAACTTGAGAACTAGATCTAAGTACAAGATTTATACTTTTTAATGCAAAGATCTTAAGTAAACAAATTGGGTAACAAGGGGGAAAAATATTTTTTAAAGATGAGAAATGAGAGAAGAAGAGTATTTTTTGCTGCTGGGGGTTTCGCTTTGAAACACTTTGTAGTGAGGTGCCGAGGGATTGTGTCTTTCGTATTTGCCTTGAAAAGGGTAGCATCAAACTAGATCCAAACGTTTCAAAGCTAGGAAACCTGCAACTCAACCAAAACTCAAACAATACCCGTGAGATCTTGAAATCACATATAAAAAGAGGCTAAAAATGCATGAAAATAAACTTATTTAGCATGCAATGTTGGACCTCTAAGCACACAATGATAATATAGGAATTAAAGTACTCTTACTTTCAACTCCTATTTCTACTAGTTCGGAGAAACCACCATAGGCAACATCTAAACCACAAATACTGCAAAAAAATTGGAAAAACACAACTTTTTACCTCAATAATGCATGCCAATCTGAATCCACACAACAAAGCACACCACCACTAGCCTCCAAAGCTTTATTTTAATCCACAAAAAATAGCAATAGCATATAGGTTACAACAACATGCACTCTCCTACTCCAAACCAAACTAGTTTGTGAGAGAGGCAGGGGCTTTATTTATAGCTAGACTGGTCAAGAGGGGTGCATGCCTGACTGAAAGAGAGACTCTAGTTGATGGAGAGTTAAGCTGAGTCTGATCTGAAGGTGAACCGAGTCTAACTAGACTGGAACTGAAAACCTGATTGACACCTCTTCGAGTAGACTAATGGAACCATCACAATTGCCATATCAACCCACATGTGTGGAGGAGAGAGAAAGAGGGTGCGACCCTCAAACATGCATGAGGTAGTTAAGCTCCTGATCAGCCCTGATCAATGCCTTCAATCAAGGAATGATAACTCCCAGTCAATCCAAAGCCGTTGAGACTAATTTCAATTAAATCGGAGCAAATCCCACTGATTTAGGAATTTGGGAATATTCTCCATTTATTAATTATTTTGATTTTTTAATTAATAAAATGATTTTTTGGAGATTTTTGACTTAAGTGATAAATTTATCACTTAAAACTTAGGAAAAGTGGGTTTTTGGGTTAAACGGGTGCTCCGAGTTAGAAAATGAGCACCCCCATGTCCAAAACTTATCCCTAACCACACTTTTATTACAATCTCAATTTTCCCAATTAAATTATAAAAAAACAGCCTAAGATTACGGGGAAAATTTATTTTTACCAAAATTTAAAAATAAACGTAGGGTGACCTAGCACTTGTCCATATGACTTAATATTAATGCCTAGCATGTTTATAAACATTGACACATACACTCTAATAACCCCCTAGGGCTAAATACCAAGACGACCACCCCAACTTTGGAGGTATGAGTGAAAAACTCAAATTATTAGTCGTTTGTTCAACAACAAATAATCTCTAAGGGAAAAAACACTCTGGGCTAGTCGGATTGATAAATAAGTCTAGGAGACCGAGTCTTTTACATACACCACCATGCTAGCACATTTTATTACAACTCCCCCAAGGGGGCATGAACATATGGTACAAGAAAATTTAAAATTTTTTCCCAGAAGAAGGCTAAATGACTTTTGAACTTTGAATAATGAACAGTGTTTGTTCTCACCACCTGGCTCACTTGATAACACCAACTATGTATGACCTAGTAGGTAACATAAGGCATCACGTTTTGGAGTTATGTTGGATGCTTGGCGTTCATGTCTTTTTTATATTGATCAACCATCCCAACTATTATTATTGGTATGTCTTTGCATTGTAATTGAAGTTGTTTCATTATTTATATGAATCTTTATCATATATGGGATTTGTGCACTACTCTACCTTTGCATGCAAAAACCATTTTATATGTTATCCACATCTTAAAATCCTAAACCCATAAGCAAGTACCATAACCAAGAAATATAGAAGCAAAATATTAGTCTGGGATATTACAGTGGTATCAGAGCATGTTCCTCGCTAGTTGTGGGCTTGAACATGAACAATAGATGAATCTAGAAGACACTACTTTTGTGACATACAGAAGAAGAAGGGGCAGGTCCTCAAAAGATCCAGATCTAGAAGAAATCATTCTAGAGGATACGTAATCAGAGGATATGACAGATTCACAGGCTGATAAGGGAAAAGGCCCCTCAGAAGAGGAGGATAGAATGGCATTTCATAGTCGCGTCAGTGCTTTAAATGACTTGGCCAAAGGACAAAAAGAGATGATACAGACAATAAACAGGTTGGTTGATAAACCAAGGCAAGATCAAAACAAGCTATACGCATAGGGAGACAATGTATCCACTAGTAGCAGTGGGAGACATGATTATACTACTATGTAGAATACTCCTTACATATACAACAAGCCTTTCGGACCTACCATGCCTCATTTTTTAGAGAATTCCACCGCAGGACCGATTATACCGGTGAAGCCAGAGGAGCCATTTGGGGCCTATCTAGAAGAGTACAAGGCACATGGAGACGACTTTCACTCAGCCATGGCCTTCTCAGATTTTTGCAAAATGAAAAGCAGGAACCTGCCAAGAGGGTTCAATAGAGCATTTAATTAGAACATTGAGCTACAACGCACACTGGGGAAACTAATTATCCCCAACTTTGATGGGACATCCATTTGTTCAGCCAAAATTTGGGTATAGAAGTTGGACACCTACTTCCAACTTAACCCCATGACGGAAACAAATGCAATCAAGTTGGCTACTTTACATTTAGACGGGGAAGCGCATGAGTGGTGGTACCACAGACTGGTGACACTGGGTCACAACACTATCACCTCATACAATGACTTCACAGAGAGGCTCATGGAGCGTTTCGATAAGAAGGACCCAAAGATTCATTTCAGGGAGCTAGCCTAGCTCAAGCAGACAAGCAGTGTAGAGACCTTCATATTCGAGTTCCAAAGAGTTGCAGTTATGGTATCTGACATGTTAGAGAGTCGGTTGTTATGCTAGTTACGGAGGCACTAGTAGAGCCACTTCGTGGATGGGTGAAGGCTTACATGCCAGTTACTCTGCAAGATGCTATCAGTAGGACTCAGGACCTACAAGAATCTGTGCCCAAGAACAAGCCTCCACAAAAACCTACTAATTCGCTGGAAAACAAGGAAAAGACAGTTCCACAGAAGGAATGCTTGAACGAGGACACAGGATGAGATTTGAGAAGGAAGAACTTATGTTTCAATTGCAAATAACCTTGGGTACTCGACCACAGATGTATGGGTACAGGGAAGGTACACCTCATCGAAGTACATTCAAATAGCAGTGAGGAAGATGAATTGGAGCAGAAATAGTATGGAGAACTAGATAGTACAAAAATGGAACAATTGCCACATATAGCAACTATTGCTACCCTCACAAGAGTCCCCACCTTCCATACTATCAAGATCAAGGGAAGTATCCAGGGACAGTGTGCCATTGCTTTGATTGATGGTGGGGCCACCCACAACTTTATAGACACCTCTTGGGTAGGGGAAAATATTTCCCACTGAGGATTTTGAGGGCTTTACTGTTGTCATGGATGGCAATCACAGGATGAAAAGCACATTTTCAACGACTTTTATGTGGTAGATGTGCTAGACACGAGCATTGTTTTGGGAGTACAATGGTTGTACTCAATTAGGAAATACTTGTTGCCTCCTTTCACGCACCTGGGGGGTTAGGTTGGTGTGGCAGAAATCTTCAAGCCACTAAGTGTGTCCTTTGGGGAAAAGACTTGAGTCAAGTACTATCACTTGATCTTGACTCCTTCGTTTAGGCAAACACCTAACGAAGCCAAGGGAGGTAGACCCTATGAGTTACTAAGGATGATTAAGCTTTAGATGGTATTTTATGATTAAGTTGTTTAGGAGTTTTTATGAAAGTGACGCAAGAGATTGCAATAGTGATTAAGACAAATTAATCCATCCACATAAGATTCACTTTAAGCGAAATGATTGTATGATGTAGACCAGTGCTGAAAATGGAGTTTGAAATGGAGTGCCGTTGGAGTGCTGACTGTATTGCAATTGTTCTTGGTCGATTTTAAGTCTATGAATTAATGAATGGATTATGTGTTGATTAAGTTTTCATTGATGCCAATGGTGTATGGTCATTGATGCCAACTGTTCAGTCCTTGGTGCCCCTTATAGAGCCCCTGAGGGTTAGTGTTTAGTTTGTGGTTTTCTGTGTCAGAGGAGCCCTTTTGACCTTGTTCAAGCCCAAGCTTGAAGCCCTTGGAGGCCTTGGAACAATGGAAAAAGCCTTGGTTACCCATTGACTTGGTCAAGTGCCCCTAAGTTGTATCATGGTCCCATTTGAGTCCATTGTTGAGTTCCTTGCTCCTAGTTGATCTTTGGTTACTGGTCTTTGTGCTACTTGTTATGCTTGTACTTGTTTTGGTCTCTTGATTGGTTGTTGGATGGATGATGTGGCTCATATGTGTAAGTCCCTTGATGTGTTGATGCTGGATCCCATTGCTTGCATTGGATGGTCGTGAGGTTGTTGAGTTCTTGTGGGGTCCTTGAGTCCACAACCTTAGATCTTGATCCTCTTGCATGTGGAGACTTGGGTATTGGAACCTACACTTATGGTGGTATGTTGGAACCCATTCTTATCGGGTCCTTGGTGTCCTTGGAAGTTTGGGTCTTGAACCCACACATATGGTGGTTTGATGGCCCTTGGATGCTATATGGTTATTGGCATGTTGTAGCCTTGTGATAATGCATAAGAGGACCATAAGGTGTTTCAAACTAGTGGTGAGGTCTTTGTACCCATCTTTTGGGGTGTTGGTACTCTTATGGTGATGAAGTTATATTGTGGAACCATTGGATATGTTTTTAATGATATGGAGACCTTGAATATGATGATGATATTCTTGAAAAAGTCTTTGTTCCCACTTGATATTGGTGGTGTTGGGGTCCTTGATACCCTTGATATGATGAGTATATGGTCGTGCCCTCCTCCTTGTTGATGTGAAGTCTATGGATGTGAAGACCATCAAATCCCTCATGCCTTTGATGATGTCCATTGAAGCCTTTGACCTTGGAACTTATGCATAAGGTAACATGGTCTTTGGCACCTTTATGTGTGGAATCTTTGAAGTACTGAACAAATTGAAGAGTTTAAGGGTATGAGACCATGAATTTGAAAATTAACCCATCATAGGGAGATAGTCCTTGTCAAGCAATTTCGTTGATATGTGGAGCATCTTTTAACTCCTTACGATTGAAGAGATATGAATTTTTGAAGGTGGTGTACCCCACCTTTTTGGGTCAACAGACCAAACAAAATAGAATTTAATTTTGTGTAATTTGAATTGCTTGTCGACCAAGTTTGAGGTACTAACTTTCCTCCACGACCTATATAAATAGAATATCAAACATTTCATTTGTTCATGAATCAAGTCTCTCTTTGGTATTTCGCAACTCTTGGAGAAAAGTGCGGAACTTTGTGGAGGAGAAAATTTTGGGCTTCTTCACTAAAATTGGCATAACTTTTTCATATGGAATCAAAATTACAAAATTCTTGGCTCGTTTGAAGGCTTGTTACGAGGGCTATGTGATGACATGATCTAGATTTTATTTTGGTTTGTCTATTGTTTCTTCATCTTGTGATCTTCGAAAAAGTATGGTTCATGCTTCTAGGTTTCTCTTGTGATGGCACATGTCTCTCATGGATAGAGTTCATCTTTGATCTTAGTATGCGAGCCTCTATATTGGTATATCTTTTTGAAGTCATTGGATATGTTATGGAGGCTATGGTGAAGGTTATCTTGGCATGTATCTTGATGTGATCTTGATATAGATCTTGATGTGATCTTGATATAGATCTTGACGATTATCTTGGATATTATTGGCATAGATCTTGGTGTTTATATTGATTGTTAATGACAACCTTTGAGAGTATTGTAAATGACTATTTGCTTGATATTTGAGTGGAGTGAAAAATCCTTTTGTGTCTAAGAGCTTATGAGATTGATTGAGTTTGACATATTTGGTTAAGTCTTTTTTATCTTCTTGGTTGAGGTTAGTTGGTTGAGGTATATCATGTTTAATTGTCAAGTATTCCTTGACTGTAATTGAGGTTGGTTGTAGTGTCATTGGGTTGAGTGTGATTGGACAAAGTTTGGTTGACCATATGTGAAGTCTCTTGGTTGCTCTAATGAGTCTCTTACTTGATGAACTAGGCCAAATAAGAAGGGTTGGTTGACTGTCAGAGCACTTGATTAGATTAACACAAGTATATGATTGATTTGGCATAGGTACACAAGCAACTTGGTGCAGGTTGGTTCAATTGAGTAAGATTGGCACAGGTTGGTTCAATTGAGTAAGATTGGTACATGTTGCCTTATGTGCAGTTGGTCTGACTCAGATTGGCTGAGTTGTATGAGCAGTTGGTTTGACTCAGGTGGACTTAGTTTGGTGTGCAGTTGGTGTGTAGACTCAGATTGACTGAACTAGATGATGTGTGCAACTTGATTGTTTTGCACAAATTGATTATACAGATTGTTTTGCACAGTTTATTGGTACAGGTATGGTGCAGTGGTCAGTCGATGAGCAGTGGTCAGTTGATGAGCAGTGATCAGTTTATGATCAGTGATCAGTTGATGAGTAGTGACAGTGATTGTGCAGTGTGGAAATTAAACCCAAGCTTAGAACAATTGAACTCACAAAATTGCTTGAAAACTATGCAAGAAACACTTAGAAAGAGACCGAGTATGTTGAATAACACAAACTGTTGTTGATATTAATTTACATCAACCATCATTAAATAGATATAGGCTTCTCATGATGTAGATACTCCAAGGATTCGAAAGCTCAAAAATGCTATTCGAATCAGTACAAAAGTAGGTTTACTAAACTAGTCAAAATCCCCCATAGGTGTATAAAGAACTTTCCAAACCAGTCAATATGCTTACGAATTTGCTGAATGAGTAGGTACAACTTATAAGTGAAGGAAAGTGGACTTTATCATGCTTTTTAGATGAGGAAAAGAAGGGAGGTGAGTTGGTGCAAAAACAAGGCAGTCTACCTTAAAACTAGCTTTAACTTTTTCCCTAAAACTATAGAAAAGCTGGAAACTCCTGAAAAAGCACATCTGGGCACTTGCCAGTATGGGAAGACTTTAGAGTTGTCAAAATCTTATTCAGGATCTTTCTAAAGCACTCTAGGAGACAGTTTTGGCAAGTTTGACCACATAAATGAAATTGGGTGCAAACTAGTTAGTGTAGTACCTAGGAAATTAATCAAAAAGATTAATTATTTTATCCTAAGTCTTGGGATGGGTTTTGATTATTCCAACATGCAGTGTAGTACATATGTTGGTTAGTAGGTCCGCATGATCAGTGTGGTAAGTGGTTTAGTTGTTTAGTTTCTATCTTCATATCAAGGTGGCAGGACTAGGCAAGGAAAGGGGGTTGTAGTCTCCTTTCGGTTTTAGCCGGCGAACTAGGGAATTAGAGCATCCTTCAGGTTGTATCCTGTAAATCAGGGGGTTGTAGCCTCTTTCCAGTTGTAGCTGGAGAATTGAAGTCATTGTAATAAGGGGGTTGTTGCCTCCTTTCGGTTGTTGCTGGAAAACTATTATTATAAGGCTTCTGTGGTTTTTCCCCCAGGTCTTGGGTTTCCACGTAAAAATCTTGTGTACTGTGTTTTGCTATGCTTCTTATGTGATGATGATATGATGATGAGCTATAATTGTTGATATAATGATAAAAACGTGCTCTGCAAAATATTGAATAAGCTGCTGTTGATTGTTATTGTTGAAAAAGTAACAAAAGCTATACACACTGTTCACCCCCCCTCTCAGTGTGCTCGGTGTGTCCAACATTATGAGGGAGGGGGATTCTTGATATACCACAAAGGTACAGGGAATATGTCCAAACTCACTAAGTGTGGTAATACACGCGAAAATGTGGGATGAATGGAGTCACAGGGGGATGTCCAACACTACACCAACAAGGATGTAGCTTGACGAGGCTCTGCAGTCACTTTTCAGTTGTTCTTGCTTCCTTTGTACAATTTTCCCACACAAAGCAAAACACAAAGCTGGATTTTCGTTGTTGGGAGGTTAATTGAAAGTGTGAAAGCTAATTAGACTAGTCACTCAATCCCTTTCTGGATATGATCAACTGGTCGGCCAAAGCCGCCGAGATCCAGAGCATAATGGGGACTGAGTCTTGTTGGTTTTAAGTGTATTTGAACAATGTTTGCTTGTTTAATAAGTCCCCAAGAGTCTCTTTCAAGTTATAAATCCTAATCGGGAGAGCAAGGGGAGGAAATTACCGGTAAAGTAAAAGCAATACAAATAAACAAACACAGATTATTTAATTAATCCTACCACGCATCTCTTTCTCCTTTTGGGTAACTCGGGAAGTCGTGTGGTTAGTACTTGTATTACTTTGCAATGAATGAAATTGAAATTTGAAATAATAAAGTATACTAATATATAAAGCAAAATTACACAAACAAAAGCAAAAGCATGAAAAAGTGCACCGACGTAAAACCCCCCAGGGGGGATGGGGAGTGGGCTCTGAATGAGCCTACTCAAAATATTTTATTACGGTATTTACAATGCTTTTTTTGTGGATGGCAATGGTCCTTACAGATCTGGATCCAAAGGCTTATAGGATTTAGGAATGAAGCAAGAAAAATGAATGTTGCTCTGGATGGCCCAAATCTTCAATTTTCTAGCAACACTTCTCCTTGTCTTGTCAACAAAAGACAAAACTGATCACCTATCCTGCACCAAAATGTGCTAAATAACGTAAGTACTGAATGATCAAAAAATATGCACAAGTACTTAACAATACCAGATCTATTCTAAGAACGATGCTTTATAATTCTAGATCAAGAAACATGCTTAAAAAGATCAACCTTTTGATATTCCTTGAAAGAGAAACTAATCTACTTAAGCATGTGAGTAACCGTAACCAAAGGGGAAAGTTCGATTTAACTTGGGGATGCTTGGGCTATGAAGGCTGTTGGTGGAGAGCGAAGGGACTATGCCTCTTCAACAATGAGTTCTTGGAGAGTGAGAGAAGCAAGCAAGATCTCACACAAATCCAAGAGAAGCACCTGTAAAACACCTTCACACTGTTAAAGAAATGTAACTGAAGAAGATATTCTATTTTGTATTATTATTGTTATTACCCCTTCCGGAGATGTTGTTCCTCTGATTAGGGATGTCATTGGTGTAATTGGTCATGTAAATCCTTGAGGTAAAACCGGTTTTTCATTCTGAGGATTTTCACTTTTTAACCTACCACTTTTGCTGGGAGAAACTAGGGCATCAAAATTTTCAAGGTTCCATCCTAAAATTTCAGAAAAGCAAGATACAGTCTAGCTCGCCTTGGGGAGGCGCATCTTTTCCTCTAATAAGATCTACAAGTGATCCTAGTTGGAAAATTAGGGTTTTCCAGTCAAACCATAAGTCACCCTGAAGTAGATTCCAAAAGCATTCATTATACTGATAAGTTCTATCCTCTATATTTCCATTTGAAGTTCTCATTCATTAAAGATGACAAACAACACCAAGCTTGATGAAAAGCTTGAGGGAGCAGAGAACTTCAAAGCATGGAAGTACATAATCATGCTCATCCTTGAAGAATAGGACTTATATGGCTTTATCAAAGAAGAGGTCAAGGAACCAGAGGGACAATAAGCAAAGGCCAAACACAAAAAGGATATGATCAAAGTAAAAAGGATCATAGCTAATTCCATCAAGGATCAGTTGATCCCCCAGGTATCTTCAAAGAATACTCCAAAAGAAATGTTTGATGCACTAACTGGTATGATTGAAGGTAAGAACATCAACATAAGAATGATTTTGAGAATCCAACTCAAGGGTGTGAAGATACAGAAGACAAAGTCCATACAATCATATTTCTCAAGAGTATCTCAGATCAAAGAACAATTAGAAGCCATTGGTGATATAGTTGAAGAAGAAGTGGTGATGACCACCCTGAATGGTCTCCTTAGAGAATGGGATTCCTTCATTAGAGGAAGATGTGCTAGAAGAAAGTTAACCAAGTTCAACAAGCTATGGCGAGAATGTGTACAAGAAGAAGGAAGGATAGTAAACAGAGAAGAGAAGCTAAATGATAATGAAGATCAAGCTCTAGCTACACACACCAAGAATGGAAGAATCAAAAGGAAGATTCAAGGTTCATCTCCTAGAAGATCACCAGACTTCAAGAAGAATAAGAAACCTAGAAGGGATTATTCATCCTTTGAATGTTACTCATGTCATAAGATGGGACACATTGCTAGACATTGTCCTCTTAAGAAGGATCAGTTCAAGAAGAAGAACCGAAAGTACCATGCCCATGCAGGTGAAGAAAAAGAATCAAACAAGGAAAGGACCACAGAAAATGAAGACTCTAGTGAAGAGTATGTCCTAATTTCAGCTCTCACAGGTTCAATCACTCATGGAAGTGACACTTGGCTCATAGATAGTGGTGCTTCCAAACATATGACAGGACATCAGGATTCACTCTCTTGTCTTACCCAAAAAGACTATTCACATAAGGTACAATTTGGAGATGATTATCAGTACCCCATCAAAGGAATGGGAGAAGCCTCTTACAAATTAAGAACTGGGAAGTTCATGAAGATGAAAGAAGTCTTATATGTTCTAGGCAGTGTTTTATAAATCGGCTGACTCCGAGTTCGAGTTGGCCGAGTAAGCCGAGTTGACTTGGCCTGCAACTCGGCTCTGGTGGCCGATTTTATATTGAGTCGGTTGAGTTGTGGTTTGAGTTGGTCGGGTTAGGGTCCGAGTTGGCCGAGTTGACCGAGTTGCAATCCGAGTTAGCCGAGTCAGCTGTGGCAGACACCCACACGCAGGTAGATTAAAAAAAAACATGTTTATTTTTTATTTTTAAGATTTTTCTTATTCTAACCCTAACCTGAGGCCATAAGAAGACCCTCTGCCCCTCTATTTATCTCACACTTATGCTATAAGATCTTTGTGAGCATTTGATATTATTGTTGTTTGGATTAATGGAGGCTTGGACGAGCGTCCAACAGTGAAGAACAATCAACAGGATTGGAGGAGTTGGACTGTTGGAGACCGGTTTTCTGTTACCCAGATGTAGGTTAGCTGCCAACTAGGCAGTGCTTCTTTTTTTCTCATTAAATTGACAAATATCAGTCCCGTTTTCTATTGTTTGCTCCCAAAATAATAAGAATTTTTTTATTTTTTCTTTGCATGTTTAGATTTACTTTGCATTTAAATTTTAGATTGGCCCCAAAAGGAAAAGATTAGGCATGGATCCATGTTGATGCCATTGAAGGGAAATTGTATTACAAATATTGCAAGAAATGGATTAAAGGAGGGGGCATTAATAGACTTAAACAATAGTTGGTTGCTATTAGAGGAAATATTGCCCCATGGGGAGCTGATTTAGAATTGGTTGGAGAGTTTAGGTTGGAGTTGCAACAACAATTTGATAAATTTGAAGAGGAGAAGGCTAAAGAAAAAGAGATCTATGATCATTGACATATGATGTAGTGGCATCATAACATGTTGTTTTTTGGACTGTAAAGGCCTTTTCGACCTCATTGATTATGTTTTTTGTTCTAGATATGTATTGCACAGTACACTCGGTGCCATTTTGATATATTCACCCTTATATGGTATATACCTGAGTAGACACTTGATATTTTGCCTCTAATGCGTTGCACGCATGGATTAAAATATTTAAAATATTGTTTTTTTTTAAATTTAGTATTTTATGTATTTTTTAAGTAATTCGAGTCATTAAATTCAAATCGGCCGAGTCATTACCGATTCATTATCGATTCTGAGTCCGAGTCTGAGTTGACCCGTAATCGATTCCAAGTCCGAGTCCGAGTTTTAAAACATTGGTTCTAGCCTTCCAGGTTTAAAGAAGAATCTTCTTTCCATCGCAGCTCTAGATAAGAAAGGGTTTAGAGTTGCCTTTGTAGATGGTGAAGTTCTTATGTGGCCGAAAGGAAAAACAATAGATGATGCTACTGTAATTGGTGTTGAAGAAGGAGGACTCTACAAATTGAAAGGTCACACACATTCAACCCTTACAGCCAGCACCATCAGTCCATGTGAATTATGGCATAGAAGACTTGCTCATGTAAACTACAAAGCATTGCCAATTGTGAGCAAGGTTGTCACAGGTCTACCAGAGATCCAGATCGATCATGAAGGAGTATGTAAAGGATGTGTTCAAGGAAAGGACACCAAGAATCCATTCCCAAACAGTAACAACAAAGCAAAAGGGATTTTCGACATTGTACACTCAGATGTGTGAGGACCGATGTCAACCACTTCCTTAAGCGGGTATGTATATTATGTCTCCTTTATTAATAATTACTTTCATAAGACTTGGATATACTTCTTAAAAGGCAAAGATGAAGTATTTGGAAAATTCAAGGAATTTAAGGCTTTTGTGGAGAATCTATCTGAAAAGAAGATCAAGACCTTAAGATTAGACAATGGAGGAGAGTTCACTTCAAATGAATTCAAGGACTTCTGTAAGGAAGTTGGGCTTAAGAGGGAGCTTACCACACCCTATAATCCACAACAAAATGGAGTAGCAGAAAGAAAGAATAGATGCATCATGGAGGCAGTCAGAGTAATGATCCATGATCAAGATCTACTTATGTACTCATGGGCAGAAGCAACAAGAACTGTAGTCTATGTTCAAAATAGAATATCTCGTAGTGCTCTTGGAAACAAAACCCCAGAAGAAATGTTCACTGGTGAAAAGCCCAAAGTGAGCCACCTAAAGAAATTCGGTTGTCCCGTATACTTACATGTTCCAAAGGAGAAAAGATCAAAATTGGACCCTTAAGGAAAAAAGGGAACATTTGTTGGATACAATGAACAGTCAAAAGGTTATAGAATCTATATTCTAGGATTCCACCAGATCGAGATTAGTAGAGATGTTACATTTGATGAAGATGCAACCTTCACCAAATCCAGAAAGACCCTTGCAGATGAGGATCATGAAGAAGAGGAGGAGGCTCCTAGAACCACAAAAGGTACCAGACCACCAGTTAGAGATATTGAAGAAGATCCTAAACAAGGAGATCATGACCTAGCAGAACCTCAAGGACTCATGGAAACACCCCAAAAGATGATCTCAACAAAAAGAAGACCAACTTGGGCTCGTGATGTAATCAAAGAAGCAGAAAGATATGGTGCACCAGAAGGAAGCAAAAGACAAAGAACATATTCAAACTATGTGGCATTAATTAGCAATCTTGTTGATGAAGAACCCACATGTTTTGAAGAAGCTTCGAAGAAGAAGGAATGGATGCAAGCCATGATCGAAGAATACCAATCAATAATAAAGAATGATGTTTGGAATGTGGTGTTAAGACCAAAGGACAAGTCAGTAGTTTCTTCAAAATGGATTTTCGACACAAAGCATTCAACAGATGGCAGTATTGAAAAGTTTAAAGCAGGACTTGTCACACTAGTTTTTTCACGAAAGGAAGGGATTGATTATGAAGAAACTTTTGCACTAGTAGCAAGATATACTTCTATCAGAACTGCCCTTGCCTTGGCAACCAAGATAAAATGGAAGCTACATCAAATGGATGTAAAAACAACTTTCCTAAATGGAGTCATAGAAGAAGAAGTACAAATTGAACAACCACCAGGATTTGAAACCCATGACAAGGAAACACATGTATGCAGATTAAAGAAAGCTCTATATGGGTTAAAACAAGCACCTAGAGCATGGTATGGAAGAATTGATGGATTCTTGATGAATTTGGGCTTTACCAAAAGTAAAGTTGATTCCAACCTTTACTAAAAGGTTGAGAATGATAGGATCATGATATTACTATTGTATGTAGATGACCTACTTTTGACAGGAAAGGGGAAGCTCATCAATTAATAGAAACTTGCAGCAGAGTTTGAAATGAAAGACCTTGGCACCATGCACTATTTCCTAGGTCTTGAAGTATGGCAGTTTCCTGCTGAGATTTTTGTAAACCAAGGAAAATACTCAGTAGAGATTTTGAAGAGATTTGGGATGTTAGATTGCAAAGCAATTAACACTTCAATGGTGACAAACCTGAAGCTACTTGTCACGTCCCCGCCCCTCGGCCTGATGGAGAGGACGCGACTGACAGTAACTAACCCGGGCAATCTAGCCCCATGAACATCATATTAAAATGCATTGAAATAAAAACATTGACATATGTATATCATGCAATTATATAGCGGAAGCATTCACGTTCAACCAATACATTCAACATGTTCATAATAATTAATAATAAATACACTAGTAGAGATCAACACAGAGATACTTATCTTATGAAGAAGCTGGTCCTGCAACCAGCTATGTCGCTGCAACGTTCCACCCAACCATAGGCCAGTGCGCTCAACAATCTCTTAGCAACAGTGCCGCCCGCTAGCTGGGCATGATTCCCACAAGGAATAAGGGAACACTAGCAAGCTCACACATAGCCAAGGTTTATCAAAAGTTCAGCCAAGTCAACACAATTGGGTTTATCAAGCTATACCGGAGCTGGAAAGGCTGACTGCTAAGCTGGTGAGCTCAATCCAAGAGCCATGGACACGTACACCAGAACTAGACTAACTTCTAAGACATCCACACACATCCAACACAAGGAAGCATCCCCTTCTCTGCTATGTAGTCCCTCGAGCCATGCCTTCCCTTCCAGTGCTATTCAGGGGGTGTAGAGAAGAAAGTTAGCCCTCTAGCTCTGTTCGTGAGGCTCCTGCACACACTAGGTTTGTCAAGCAAGCTCAGACCCTGTTTCCACTCCAAAACAGTCCAAAGACCAACAACGGTATACACACAGCAAATAACATCTCTGTGATTGGAAAGGAGAACACCATAGACGCTGAATCGGGTAGGGCAATGGAATCACACAGCTCAGACTATGACAGTCGACTTCCATAGTCGTTTATGGCCCTAACGTGGCCAAAATGACTCACAACACCCAAAATTCATGGAGAAAACAACAACGATTTCCCAACTTGCGTAGAATGATGAGAACGACCCCAACGTGAAGGAAAATCACTCACCAGACCAAATTGTGAAGGGAAAAACAGAACGCGACTGCCTAAGGAAAAACTCCCTGCCCGCGTGAGTGTAGAATGGGGTTCCCTGCCCACGTGAGGAGCTGAATGTGATCTGCCTCTTTGGGCATGCATATGGTCAAAGGACCGACAGTCCTGCCAGAGATGACGGCTGCCCATGCATTCGTTCCCCAAGGGCAATAACTACCCAACCAACTTTTCGGGAATTAATTCGGTTGATGAATAAGACAAGGAAAGTAGTTGCCCCCTCTCTTGGGTTCTTTTGCTGACATTTGGCTTTTCCCCATTGGCTCAGAGGTTAAACAATGCCCCCCCCTTATCCTTAGGAAATCATGCCCCTTCTCATTATTGTTGCATTGACATAGCTGGTTGTGGGTATTTATTTAAATTGCATATTTACATGATGATGTAAAAATGATAACGTGCCTGGCTAGCACAAAATACCATCGACATCGATTTAATCGCCAAAACATAAAACGATAATCCATGGTGGGGCTTTTGCCTTTAACTCCAAACCACGATTAATTACAATATATTTATCATATACATTTTAATGCAAACGAGGTCAAAACTGGGGTGTTACACTACTGAATGATGACTCTTCAGAACGAGTAGATGTCACATCATACAGATAGATTATTGGCTCATTGATGTATTTGAGAAATACAAGACCAGATTTATGTTTTGCTGTGAACACCTTGAGTCAATATATGGTGGAGCCTCGACATGTTCATCTAGTTGCAGCAAAACATGTGATGAGTACCTAAAAGGTACATTGGATTGTTGCCTCTAATATACAATCAATAGTGAGTTCAAATTGCGTGTCTATATTGATCCGGATTGGGCAGGAAGTGCTGAAGATAGAAAGAGCATTTCAGGATGTTGTTTCAGTTTGGGATCAGGTGTGATCTCATGGCTTAGCAAAAAGCAAACAAGTGTTTCCCTCAGTACAACCGAGGCTGAGTACATTGCAGCATGTTCAGCTTGTAGCGAAGCAGTATGGCTTCGCAAACTATTAGCAGGATTGCTCGATACTGAGATGGATGCATCTGAAATTTATTGTGACAACCAAAGTTGCATCAAGTTAACGGAGAACCCGATGTTTCATGATAAGTCAAAGCATATAGAGATAAAGTATCATTACATTCGGGATATGGTGCAGAGAGGAGCTGTGAAGCTCCAGTATGTTCTTACAGAGGAACAAGTTGTTGATGTGTTGACTAAGCCTCTATCTCGTGTAAAGTTTGAACACGTTCGAGACAAGCTTGGTGTAGTCCGAAAGGACCTCCCTAGAAAGAGGGAGTGATGATGAGATTATTATTGAGGATGAGATGGCAGTGATGCGCCAGTGCAGAAAAGGCCAGTCGAGTTTATCAGTGCGCCTGCAGATGTTAATGTGGTTCGACATTCACTTGTGGATGATAGTATCCTCCTAGAGGATGGTCTTGCTGACAATAACACTTTCCTGTTGAGAGTGGTCCTAGCCCTTACCGGTTGAGGATGGTCCTGTAGACGATAGTACTCTCTTCTGGAGAGTGATCCCGCATTCACTTATAGGATGGTCTTGCGAATAAGAACACTCTCTTGTTGAGAGTGGTCCTAGCCGTTACCAGTTGAGGATGGTCTTGCAGACGATAGTACTCTCTTCTGGAGAGTGATCCCGCACTCACTTGTAGGATGGTCTTGCGGAGAAGAACACTCTCTTGTTGAGAGTGGTCCTAGCTCTTATCGACTGAGGATGGTCTTGCAGACAATAGTACTCTCTTCTGGAGAGTTATCCTGCACTCACTTGTAGGATGGTCTTGCGGACAAGAACACTCTCTTGTTGAGAGTGGTCCTAGCTCTTATCGACTGAGGATGGTCTTGCAGACGATAGTGCTCTCTTCTGGAGAGTGATCCTACATTCACTTGTAGGATGGTCCTACAGACAAGAACACTCTCTTGTTGAGAGTGGTCCTAGCACTTACCGGCTGAGGATGGTCCTGCGGACGATAGCACTCTCATATGTTGAGTGGCCCTGCATTTAGTTGCAGAGGAGATATGCATTCAGTTGCAGAAGACAGTATCCTCTTTGAGGATGGTCTTGGGGGCAAGAACAATCTCTTGTTGAGAGTGGTCCTATCACTTATCGACTGAGGATGGTCCTGCGGACAATAGTACTCTCATATGTAGTGGTCTTGCATTTGGTTGCGAATGAGATCTGCATTCCTAGGCAGACGACAGTATCCTCTTTGAGGATGGTCTTGCGGACAAGAACACTCTCTTGTTGAGAGTGGTCCTAGCACTTACAGGCCGAGGATGGTCCTGCGGACGATAGTACTCTCTTATGGAGAGTGGTCCTGCATTCACTTGCGTACGAGTTTGTGCATTCAACACCAGAGATGATGGTGCTCGAGATGATGCTGATGCTCGAAGAGATGATGCTCGAGATGATGCTGATGCTCGAAGAGATGATGCCAAAGATGATGATGCTCGAGATGATGCTGATGCTCGAAAAGATGATGCCAAAGATGATGATGCTCGAGATGATGCTAGAGATGATGATGCTCGAGATGATACCATAGATGATGATGCTCGAGACGATACTAGATGATAGAGATTTCTGTTATGATGATGTTCCATAGATGATGATGATGTTGATGTAATTGTGAAAACTTCCTATGAGATATAGATTCACCCGTGAGTTGTACAGACGTTTTGTTGTGTTATAGAATACCTTCCTTGTTAAGAGGGAGTGTTAAAGAAAGGTAATTGCGGAAGATATTCTATTTTGTATTATTATTGTTATTACCCCCCCTTCCAGAGATGTTGTTCCTCCGATTAGGGATGTCATTGATGTATTTGGTCGTGTAAAGCCTTGACGTAAAACCTCTGTTGTAAGTCGGGTCAGAAGTACCGACAAAAGTATTATTAAAATGTATTTTTGAGTCTTCCAAGGCAAGTCGGCCTGGGGAGCAAGGAGAAGTCGGCCCAGTTAGGTTATTAGGCCTCTCAGCTGATTAGTATAAATAAGAGAGGCGTTTCTCTCATTTGGACAAGTAGAACACTCAAGCAGTTGCGCTAGAGAGAGAAGAGACAGTCCATCTGGAGGAGAGGAAGCAATCTAGTCTTATTCTTTGGGTCTTACACTGTACTCGGTTGAAGGCTATATAGAGGAAGTTTTGCTGGGTTTTCTTCCCCACGAGGGTTTCCTAGGGTAAATATTTGTGTTCTCTTTTGTTTTGTTGTGCTTGTTATTCTTTTAGAGATCCTTTTGTTTTGGTATAACAACTTTTAAAATCTTAACACACTTGCCAAGAGACTTGTCAAATCCAGTAAGAAGTCATGCTAAAGACAAGAAGAGCATACCCATAAGAAAATCAGCATGCAAATTCTAAATCTTGAACATAAATTAATTAAGAGAGCAAAGAAACTACTTCATTCATTCCTACCAATTAGTACTAATCCTTCAATGAAGTTAGATTTGACAAGGAATAGCAAGTGCATAAAAGAAATTCTATAGATTACCTCAACAAAAACATGAGACAATGATCATCCAACACTTAAACCGTGCACCACATGAGACCTCTAAAGCCTTTTATTATTCCCAAAATAATACAGTACAATACAACGAGAGCAGACCTCTGACCATGAGAAAATGAGGAAAGGATCCCTGCTTAAATAGCAAAAAAGACCTTGGGGGGGTGCTACCTACACTGGCAGAGGGAGTCTAGTTGAACTGAGTTGATCTTAGTTAAAGTGTTGTGGGATTGGAGAGGTAGATGACACGTCTCTCACCCAACTCACCCAACTCTCCATCATGCGCCAACACATTCAATCCTCCATCATGCGTGAATCTCCATGGGATTGGCATTTGTCCTCTCACTCGCCAACACATTCACCAAACTCCATCGTATATCCACCAACCCATTCGATATATGACCACACTAAAACTTAACCAAAGTTTTTTACACTTCAAAACATGGAGAGGGGTCCACCCTATATGCCAACGCAATCCTTGATTGGTGTTGGTGCTTTCTCTTATGATAGTTGACGTCACTCTCAATTCATATCATTCTCCACTTACATTTATCACCAAAGTTTTTTAAAAACCTTTACATGGAGATTTAGCTGTCTTTCTTGGACACTGCACTAAGATTTCTGAAATCCACACATACCCTGACATCACCTGTCGTCTTTCTAGATGGAACGGGATTCTAAAGCCATTCCGAATACCTTATCGGGACTATGATCTTGGCTTCCACCATCTTTTCCAATTCCTTTTTAACCAGCGGAACCAACTTCGGGTTCATCTTTCTTAACTTTTGTCGATGTGGCTTTGCATTTTCTTCTAGAGGTATGGCATGCTGAATAATGTTCTTATCATAAGTCTTGAGCTCATCATAGGACCAAGCGAACACATCTTTGAACTCTCAAACTAGGTCAATCACTACCTTGTTTTCTTGTGGACCCAATATTCTACCCACCTTGATCAGAGGTGGATCTTTCTGAGAACCAATATTTACTTCTTCGTGCTTGGAATTCAGAGTTGTTTCTTCCTTTAATTTGTATTGGTCACTTATGACAAAATTCTCTTACAACGAGACCGTCTCCATAGGAATAGGGTTGTACTAAGGTTCTTCCATAGATCCTTCTTCTCTCCAGTGAATTTGATTACTTGCATATTCTTCCGCACTGGCCATGAACCTGCAAATTTGCTTGTCATTGTCGAATATTTCCCAATTATCAAAGTTGTCTAGAGTTGATGGATGAAATATCACCTATACTTTGTTCGTATCCTGAACTGCATTGGTTGGGCCAAAGGTAGAATCGAAACTGCAAGAGCATCTGTTGTTTGACTTTGTTCCCTTGGTATTGCTTGTAAAGATAGAGCTTGGAAATCTTCATTAGCCATTCTGACCACATCTTTGTATCTTTTTAGTTGCATCTTTTTTCTAGAAAAAATGCCTTTTACTTGACATACAGCAAGGTCAAAATCACCTATAACATGTAACAGTTGAATACCATAATCCTTTACAATATTTAACCCAAGTAAAAGACCTTCATATTCAACAACATCGTTTGTGCCATTAAATTCTAATCTGAATGAAAAACAATGCTGCTCATGTTTAGGGGAAATCAATACAATACCTATGCCCATACCTTCCTAGGACTTAGCCCCATCGAAATGTATAGACCAAAACTTGTCGACGTCCGTCTGAGGAGAAAATTATGTGGCGAGTACTGCATAAGAGTCAATATCGTTTTGGTAAATGTATTCATTCTTCGATATTGTAGGATCTTCTACATGTTGTTCCTCATTGTTTCCCTTTGCAAAGTGATGTAGCTGCCTTCCGGAGTGTGGACCATAGCGTAAGATAGGTCCATCTGTAGGCTGCCCACCAGGTCTTGTCCAAATTTTCTTGATAAGAGCATTCGTGTTAGCCGGAAATACACACCTCCTGCGGACAAGAGCTGGTTCCCTAGTCTGAATGGTTCAGATCTAGAACAAAACACAAACACGGAATGCTAGACTTTCCCTAGATCTAGTTAATCACTTGAATGGAATGCCGTGATGCTTCTCTCCAAGGTTTTTCTCACTATCCTCGCAGAAGAACCTGTAAAAGATGGAAGACAACAAAGAAAACATGATAGCATACAATATAATCAACTAGATCTATGCTTGTGACCAAGGAATCAAGCAATATAAACACATGAAACAGTAAATATGGGAAAGAAAAGACATTCTTTATTAATAAATGATTGGAGAGACTACAACCTTCATGCCTTGGTGTTGAGAGTTCCTTCCATTAATAAATGACTGGAGAGACTACAACCTTCATGCCTTGGTGTTGAGAGTTCCTTCCAATGGCTCCTTGCCTCTAACTTCACCTTGCCTCCAAAGACTCAAGAATGAGTTTGACAGAGTTTGGGTATGAAACACAATTCTTCCTCCTTTTGTCCCATGGGGGATGAGCTAGTATTTAAAGGCATGGGAGGATAGGTATGGTTGAGGATCTCATGGGTGAGGTGGAGATTAGATCCTAAAAGGGAGGATCTCGAGCTCCAGCTGGTCCTAAACCATAGGGATGAACCATAGGGATGAGGCTCCACATAGGCAAGCATCGAGAGAATCCTCTCGAAGCTTCTCTTTTTGCCTTCAAAACTCGAGCACCGCTTTTCCAAAGAAGCAAACAGGCGATGATAAGGGGGCATCGCTTTTGGCAGTAAGGGAAAGAGCGATGGCACCTCTCTTTTCTCGTGTATTAGGAGTGGTGTTGGCTCTTTGCTTCTTGGGTAACGCTTTTGGTCAATGGGGAAAGAGCATTACCAACTCAAAAGAGGGAAAAATTACAAGGGGTTAATTTATTCCTTCATTTCTCTAGGGAAATTCTGAGGGATTGGAGCAGTCAAGGGGATACCTATCTCATAACATGAGGGTGACGAGATTTCGGTATAACAATTCCACATGATTCTGGTAGATCAATAACTACTATATCCATTTTTATCGTTATGCTAGAATGGACAACAAATCGTACTAGGACCTCAACCACCACGCCACAAACCTTTACTTCTTGGGAATCCATAGTGCAAATATTTTTGTATGTCCTTGAAACCTGCAAATCTAACCTTTTCATCACGGCTAAGGCCATAACTTTAGTAGACGCACCTGAATCAAACATACAATTATGTAGAACTAAGTTACCAATGCATAAAGAAATAAAAAAGGTTCATGTCTAAGATTGTTATTCTCAGTTGGCAGCATGTTTGATAATATGATCGGGGCGTCTTCGCACTCTTCATCTTGGTTAATTCTTGATTGTTTCTCTTGGGTCTTTCCTTGAAGGTGCAACAATTCAATAACTTGCTCCCTTGAGTGAATCTTGACTATGTGGCGAGTTGGTAAAGATGAGGGGCGCATCTCTCCAGGAGATAGCGCACCCTCCCTCCCCACACTTGGCATACACTCGTTTTGGTGGAGAATCAATCTAGGTGATGGTGCATATCTCATTGGAGATGTGGTGCCTCACCCTTCAAGTTAACTTATGCTAAATCCCACAATCATCTCCTCTAACTTGACTTCAACTCCACTTGGTGGATGCACCCCCCCCTGTGGTTTTAGCTATAAATAAAGCTTGCCTCTCTCCTTTTGAGACTTGTTCGAGCTATATTAGAGAATGCATGCTATTGTAATGTGATTATGCTATTGGTATTTTGTTGATAATAAAAGGACGCTTTGGAGGTTATCATGTGTGGTGCAAAATTGTGTGGATCCAAATTGTCAATTTGATATTGAGGTAACTGTTTTAGTTGTTTTCTTGCTCTTTTATTTCGTGAATTGGGCCTTTGAAGGATTATTATAGTTATTAGGAAAAGAAGTAGTAAGTTAGTTTATTTGCCAGTTTTTTTTATACGTGTATGTTTAGAGGCATAGATCGAACATGTTTTATAAGTTTACATGCATGTTGTTCTAGTTTCTTTTTATATGCATTTCCGGTTCTCATAGGTATTTTGGTGTGTTTGTGATTAAGCTTTTAGGGATCTCAGCTTGAAGGAGGATTGGAGCTAGTTTGCTTCCTCTCCATCTTCAGCACTTTCAAGACATTTTCCCTCATCATTCTACTAAGAAGTTTCTTGGGAAAATATTTGTTGGGCAACAAGCTCTTTTCTCTTTCTCATTCTCGTCTTAAAAAACCAATTTCTTCTTTTGGTTACTTTCCTTGTTTATGTAGATCTATCTTGTTTAAAAGTTAAATTTTTCTTTAGATCTCATATGCAAGTGTTTTAAAGCTTAGATCTTAAAGTTCTTTAAAAACTCTTATTTATTCTAGTAGATCTAGCTTAGGAAAGCTCTATTTTCGCAAGTATTGTTGAGTAGATCTTGAACTTGCTTGAAGTAGTTCTCCTTATGAATTTTAAAGTTTAAATTTTGCAATCAAGTGCACATCATTTGGCTTCCCTAAAAGAGAACCAAGATCCCAAGGAAAGTTTGCTTTCCTTGGTTATTTTTACGTTTTTTATCCTAGATTTTGTTAAAAATCAGACCTCTGTTCACTTACAGATTTCGTCAAACACTTCATAAACCTTCGATATCAGGCCTCAACAGTAAACCACAATCAAGCACATTAATTAACCATTCAATGGAACTATCCTGTAGGCTGATATACTGTTTATAAAGCACATTTAGCAGCGGAAAAATTAAAATATCAGCAGACTGTTACACACATTTAAAACACAGTATTTTGGTCAAATAGACCCTGGAAAAACCCCCTCAACCCCTGGGGGAAAACCAGCATGCAGGAGAAAATTTTTATTGAGCTTTTAAAAAAATATCAGACATCAATTTACAGTCAAAATATAACTTATCTTGACCAACGCAAATAACCCAGTAAACTGTTTTGGTTTCCGTGCTAATGCTACCTTGATTTCGGTGCAAATCCCTTCTCGAAAAATGTGCAGAAATAAGTCACTAACAGTCCTCGATTTCAGTGCTTGAGAGCATTAAATGCAGCCCTCGAAATCTGTGCCAAAACAGTCAACAAAAGTACTGTACGGACTGCATTAAATGCATCCGTACGGCCTCAAAAAACGTGCTGTTTTACCTTTTGAAAAGTGCCAGATTTCTTCCTCGAAATCTGTGCCTGATATTCTTGAAAAACGAGCCCAAAAACGTACTGTACGGACCTGTGCTTTCTTCCTGAAACTT
>LPNX011107342.1:0-18325 GCA_001517045.1 Pseudotsuga menziesii
GTAGTTGGAATAAGCTAACCAAGTAGAGAAGCTAGTCATATATTATGGCAAGGATGTAGTATTCCCATTACACGCCTATCTGATTCCATGATATTGGCCGGTTACTAAGGATCAAGGTAAGTCTACATAGTTGCCTACGTATCAAAGGCAGCTTAGTCTTTTTCGCTATATTAGCAGAGATCTACGTGTTTTGCTATGAACATAATAGTTATGTGATATCATACACGCACGTAATTTCCATAAGCTTTTATATGCATATAATCTGAGTGATTAGTGGAGCCAAACCCTTATCCTAATATATTAAATTGAGGATAAGATTATCACCATATCTACCTAAGTTATATGTATGAGGTTATGCAGAGTGATTCGGCGCATAATGGTGAAGCATTATTTCATGCTGATAAGTATATATATATCAGAGATTTATATATATATATATTAAAAGGAATATGTGGAAAAATATATATAAATAACTTTGCATACACGGGAGCGTATCCATGTAATTGGAGATTATGTCGGAAAACAATTACATATATGGATGTATGTATTATTTCCTATATGATCTATCATTTATTGAATTTCCTCTGATTGTGGAAGTAGGCGAGAGGTGTGGAAAACCTTTACGGCCACTAATTATGAAACGACCACTGGTTATGCAGGCACTACGGCCACTAATTATGCAGTCATTAATTTATTTCCAAGTTCTCCTTTGACCTACAAGAGACGTTGGAAAACCATTACGGCCACTAATTATGCAACGGCCTCTGATTATGCAGGCATTAATCTCTTTCCAGGTTTTACTTTGACCTGGGAGACACGTTGAGTATCGGGGGTTTCATCTTACCCTGAATCATAGTCGCCTGCTAAGGAGGCGTTACCAGAAATCCATAATCATTAATTATGGTTCTACCATGATATATTTGGGCAGTCGAAAAGGATTGGGGGGGATGGTTTTCAAATCTTAGGTTTGAGGAAGAAAATAGAAAGAGAGCTCGATGTTTATTAGCGGGGATGTATCTTTGTGTATGGAAAAAAAAAGAAGGATCTCTACGCCTGTTTAGAGGAGTCCAACATGAGTGCTGAAAGCCTGCGATTTTGTTGTGGCTGGATGTGTTTTGGGGAAATAGTGCTCTCGAACTAAGTTGTTTCTTTCTACATTGGGAAAGGAGGGAAGGAACCCATGTTTTGTTTGGATAGATGCGGTTGATAAAAAGAAAATGAACCTGAAATTGTTGCAGCCGCTGTGTGTTTCATTGTCTGCGACTGATTGGAGAGAAAGGTTAGGTCTTAATCTTGTTGCTTGGTTATGCAAGTATGATTCTACTTGAAGCATTTGAACATATTACGGCTTAGATCCTACTTATCTGATAAGAAATTTCACATGTTCATAAATGAAAGCTTACGCCCTCTGCGTGTCAGTTTGAAAAGACTACCTCTAGGTTTTGATTTCAGTCGTTTGTGTATTTGTCACGTACTGCGTGCTGGTTTGGAGTTACATCCGGGTTCTATTGGAACCATACGTCTGTCGTGTGAAGTCTCTTAGTGTAGCAACTAACGGCTTCAAGCTCTCTCCTTCACTGTCCGGTACCATGCTGTTTAGACCTGTCGGTGGTTCATTTTCTCACAAATTTCATTTCCTCACAAATCGTTGCTGCACGCATTATGTGATCTATTAGATTTAGGTCATGGCCTAAGGCGTTGAATTTATAAGTCCGATGCAGACAGCAAAAGCGTTGACATGTATATCAAGAAAGGCCGAGTAAATGATTGTTTTGTTATTATAATCATAAAAGGGAGAAAATCAGAGAATTGACATGATTATAACTCGCAAGATCCAGATCTGAGATTTGTGAAAATGAATCCGTTAGGTGAAAACTTGCTTGAGGGAAGTTTCTCCTTGTCAATCGGTCATACACCGAAGTACACCAGAAAATGCCTGTCACATTTTCTTCCATGCTTAGGGTACTGTATTATGAATCCGTGAACCATTTGCATGAAATGGATAAACCTCGGGTAAACCACGACCATACCCAGCCTTTTTAAGAATGGGAGAGGGGAAAATCGCCTTACTGGCCCACTGTCAGAAGGGTTTTGAAAGGAATAACTGTTTTCTTCAATAAACGCTCTTTTATGGAATAGCTTGTGATTTGACTCAGTAGTTCTTTAGCAGTTTTTAGAAGACAGGTGTACCTAGCCTAATCGCTGAAGTCATTGGGTTATTTTCTTTCTGTGTTGATTAGTTTATTCTTTGAAGTATACAAACTCATGCCTCCATCATTTATGGTCTGCGCAAATTGGAGGAAGGAATGGCAATGGAGCTGAGTCCTTGCATTTAAAATTCTGTTGCTTACATATAACTGATTGTTGTGAATTAACCAGGTTATCGGGGAAGCATCTTATACTTTAAGTAGGAATGGCAATGGAGCTGAGTCCTTGCATTTAAATTTCTGTTGCTTACATATAACTAACTGTTGTGAATTGACCAGGTTATCAGGGAAGCATCTTATCCCTTAACTAGGTCTTCATGTTTTTGTTAAAGACCTTATAAGCTAAAGGAAGGTTACGACCTAGAAACTGTTATAAGCTTTATTCTATTCATACATAAGACTGAGTTTCAGTGTATTGATTCATTACCAAGTTCTGGTAGCTTTGTAGAGAGATGCTCTGGGTGAAAGAGTATGCAGAAAAGATAGAAAAGTATGGCAACATTTATGTTGTGAGATTGTAACATTTTAATGAAATAAATGTCACAGGAGGTGACAGTTTGGTGGACGTAACCCAGGATTGGGTGAACCACGTAATCTGGTGTCTTTTATGTTTGCGTCTTATGTGTTTATCTTCTTTTAATATTCTGTATTGATGATTGGATACGAGTTCCATTAAAACGGTATATTATGTGTGGTAATGACTAATCTGTCCTCACAATGCTAGTTTAGTTGTTAATGAAAAGATTTGTATTTAAAGTCTCTTACGAAGTCACTTAGATTGTAATGCGATGGCAATTTTTGAGTCTAATATGTTGGGTTGCAGAACATGGTACTTAAATATTTTCAAATTGGAGATAAGTAAGGCTAAAGGCACATGTACAGGAGGATCTCCTTATCAGTTCTTTAGATAAAAATAACTCTTGTATATGATCAAATGCCTATTAAATAAATGTCTCTCTCATTTTTATTCATAAAGGGCGTACTAAAAGAAAATGAATTTATCTATACCCTGTTATTTTATTGATTTATATATTAATGGACATGCGGGGATCTGACATATGGTATCAGAGCCGGAGTGACAACACTCGGGCATATTTTGGGTTCAACATGAAGTTGGTGAGTATGAACATGTTTAAGACTAACTGGCATAATAATTTTGTGGATGCATGGCAATAACGAACGAGGGAACTGAATTATCCAAGTGGGCCTCAAGGATCGAAGGAGATAAATTAATTGAAGACTCAAGCTACTCATCAGCGGTAGCTATTTTTCAGGAATAGCATGACAGCCAAAGGGTATGCAACCGCGTATGCAACCGTAATGAAATTCTCATATAATATTTGGTAATTAACCTGCTAATTATTATTAGATTATTTGAGATTATGGGTTTGGTAAACTTAGCTATTAAGTACAGTGGATGTTTTGCAATGCTCTGTAAACACTGTTAACTTTTTGGAGAACTTTGCTTGTTTATTTGAGGGTGAATCTAAATTGATATGTTCTCAATTAGACCTCATTGTTGATTTAAGATAAACCTTAGGTGCATTTTATCCAATTGTTACTGCACTATGCATTTTGATTTGAGATCGCTGGGTAATTAATGTGAGTATCGATCTGTTCATTGTATAGTTTCGATGGATTGGAATCGTCCACGATGGATCGGAACTTAGCTGTGTCTTTTATTATTATTATTGATTCTCCATTCTTTATTTTATATACTTGATGGATTTACACCATTTAGGGTAGATCTGAATTGTCCTGTGATTTTGAGCTTTCAATCAAAGAACACCCAATTGCATTTGGATTCCAATGGGATACTACCAAATGCAAGTTAATCCTTCACTACGTTTTGACTGTTTTAAATAGTACTGGGTTCCTTTTGGTCCCATCACAGATTGGGAAAAATCCTGTGGTTTTATGTGTCTCTTAGACTGCATTTTGACCAAGACGGTGCATGGGTCGGGACACTCGTAGCGGGGCAGGGTAAACTGATCCAAAAACTTACACATCAAATGATTGGGATCATGATGATTTCTATCGCTGGTTGCTTTAGGTAGATTTTAAAACGTTGTGTCATATGACTTAGATCATATGTGAAACCTCTGTCCATGCTGTGTAGATTGGGACTTTCATTCTCCTTAAATTTTCCTGATAGATATCCAACTCTCGACTGTGTTTCGTTACCGATCATTCTGGTGTTTATGTGATTTGGATATCGATTTAGATCTGAGTGTTATTTGCTTCAAGATGGGAGTGCATTTCATTAATATGGAACTAAACTCCCTCATTGTTTTGTAAACTACGATTTTCACCTTGTCGGTATGCGAATTTGGAATTTAGCTTATGTGGTTGTTGATTTAGTCCTGACCTATATGTTGTTCCCATCCCGTGACCTTATGAAAAAACCTGGACCATGCAGATTAGAGTTTTTTCTTTCGTGCAATGTTATCTAGGCTGTGTTTTTATGCCTTTAAATCTTGCGGGTCAAATCTAGTATGAAAATTGGGATAATATCTAGTTCATGATCCTTTTAAATGTGGACTCTTCCCTTGGAAACTATTTACAAAAGTTAAAGGCTTACTGTATTATGACTCGACGCAATATCTATTATTGCAAAATGGTTATGTCTGTTAGGAAAGTATTGCGTTAAATGTTATATATTTGACAAAAGTAAGATGTTTAAATTGATTGTATTTCCCTTCATATAATCAAGTTGAATTCCTTGAGCTTACTAAGAGTTGTGTTCCATGCTGGAGCATGCTTACTAAAGATACCTTTAATTGTGATATCATGAAAATATTTCAGTCGAATGTGTTTTGATTGCTGAGATGGATATACTGAGGGTACTTGTTTTCCTTTACACAATATAAGCAGGGTAAATTGTACATGTAGAGAGGTAATCATCTTCTCAGTTCCAGAGGGATAAAACAAACACTTATGTATGAGTTTGAATGCTTATTAATTTAAAGGAATGACTAGTTTATGATTAAAGCATCTTAGTTTTTCGTACTAGACAAAGATAGTTTTTGCTAGGTTTATGCAAAATTTCTTTGAGGTAACCTCGCACTATTACAATGAGGAGGATGGATGTTATCAACGGGTAAGTACATCTCGCACATACTTTGAATTATTATCACAAATATGCACAGGAATAGAGACATGAAATATGCGAAGCATCATGGATGCAATTTATGAAGAAAATCATCATTCTTGAACTCAAAAAAAAAAAAAAAAAAATTTACCATGATAAAAGTGACCTATTACTTGTTTATGATAATTGTTGTGGGTCAATTGAGGAAAAATGGTATTTTAAGCCTACTGCTAACCTCAATGAACCTTATCTTGGCAAAACATGTTTGCCAGTGTATGCATAGTTGGCTACAAAGGAGGGTGCCTACACAAAAAGATGAGTCCTTTTGATATTTATACCGTTCCTCTAGAAAGATACTAATGGGCAGAAAGAATCAGATATCATAAGATTGAAGTGTCCCTTCGCTCATAACTATCACAAGACATATGTGTAGATATGTTCGATTGCTATTAGTATTTGAAAGTGATATACTAATGATGCATTGTTATGCAAGGAATTCTATCAGCCAGTATTGACGATTAGTAAAAATATTTACTGGTTTAAATCATGAGGTTAGAAATGGGTGATGGTTTTTTTTATTTTACTTATTATAAATTGACGAATTCTGAGGTTTTATAAACCAAGGATTAACAGTGGAATGTGATGTTTATATACTGATATTGCAGAATTTCACCTCGAGCTTAACCGTGGACATGATCCAGGTACACTATGGTATATAAATCCACTTGCATGTACAAGTTGCGCTCGATTACTCAGAAAATGAGTACGGAGTTATTTTGGATGATTCACGGCGTGGTATAACTCATAAACGATGGTAAAATCGCTGCAACTTATGAAATGCTAAGGACTAATTAATGAAATTATGGTTTATCAATGACTTATTTGACCAACTGTTTAGCCGATTCAGTAAAGTCATGCTAAGCACCAAGGAGTGTGCGTTACAAATGGTCAAGGTTAAAATTTATGCTAAATACGAATGAGAAAAAAAAAATGGAATGCCACGGGAGCACCGTGGTGTTAGGCAAGTGATTGCCGCGTGAGCACACTGGTGTTAGGCATACATGCTACAGGAGCACAATGGTGTTAGGCAAGCGATTGCCGAGTGAGCACATTGGTGTTAGGCATGTGGTGTGGCAAAAGACCTAGGCAAAATTTGGACATCTGAAAAGAAAGGACGCTGTTTGATGCCACTGAGGAGAGTAACCTCAGAATTATTGTAAGTCCACACCAGAACATGAAAAAGAAACTCAAGAGAGTTTGGAAACCAAACGAATGTAAAACGTGTTGACAAATTTCCAAGTAACTATTTGGTAATGTGAGGAAGGGATTTTCCTCAGGTCGAGAACGACACGACTATCCAAAGGTTGGAGATCAAACCAACATCCAAAGGGTAGTAAGTTTATTTGATTGCATTATAAAAATGATTGGGTATTGTGGTACCAGTAAAAACTGCAAAGTGTCCCATAAACTGCAGATTATTACAATGCAAAGGGGATCTATGGCTTATGTTTAAAGTTGAATTATAATTTTATACATGTTGTATTGAAGAAAATTGGGCTAGACTTGAACTTGTTGCAGGGAACTACAGGTCCTGAACGATGGCGACTTGAGAAAATATGGAAAGATCCCGGAGGATCAAGATGAAAATGACGAAAACAAAAATGACGACATGATGGAAGAAGGAAATTGGTGGAAAAGAGGAACACCGAGGACGGTGTTATTTTTAAGGGGGAGAGGATGTAATGTCCCTCTCACACACCTAGTTATTTATGTTATAGAATGTTATTGTACTGGTCTCCGAGCGAGGGCTTAAGGCCAAGGCCCCACCGGAAACAACTCTTGCAACCTACATGAGTTAAACACGTAGGAAGCATAAAGACAATGGCATAACTTAACCATAAGGAACAAAACGACTGAAAAAGATTAAATTAAAAAGAAAGTTTAGGTAAATATATATATATATATAGAACATATATAGGAGAGCATTATGGTTGCTTATGTACATTTCATATATATGGATACTATATATATATATATATAAAAGAAACAAGAACTTCTTGTTTTAAATATATATAAGAATTGTATTAAATATATATATATATATAAAAGAAGGAGACCTGCACATAATGGTAGGGCCCAATCTTCCATGTTGTAGTTGGAATAAGCTAACCAAGTAGAGAAGCTAGTCATATATTATGGCAAGGATGTAGTATTCCCATTACACGCCTATCTGATTCCATGATATTGGCCGGTTACTAAGGAACAAGGTAAGTCTACATAGTTGCCTACGTATCAAAGGCAGCTTAGTCTTTTTCACTATATTAGCAGAGATCTACGTGTTTTGCTATGAACATAATAGTTATGTGATATCATACACGTACGTAATTTCCATAAGCTTTTATATGCATATAATCTGAGTGATTAGTGGAGCCAAACCCTTATCCTAATATATTAAATTGAGGATAAGCTTATCACCATATCTACCTAAGTTATATGTATAAGGTTATGCAGAGTGATTCAGCGCATAATGGTGAAGCATTATTTCATGCTGATAAGTATATATATATATCAGAGATTTATATATATATATATATTAAAAGGAATATTTGGAAAAATATATATAAATAACTTTACATACACGGGAGCGTATCCATGTAATTGGAGATTATGTCGGAAAACAATTACATAAATGGATGTATGTATTATTTCCTATATGATCTATCATTTATTGAATTTCCTCTGATTGTGGAAGTAGGCCAGAGGTGTGGAAAACCTTTACGGCCACTAATTATGAAACGACCACTGGTTATGCAGGCACTACGGCCACTAATTATGCAGTCATTAATTTATTTCCAAGTTCTCCTTTGACCTGCAAGAGACGTTGGAAAACCATTACGGCCACTAATTATGCAACGGCCTATGATTATGCAGGCATTAATCTCTTTCCAGGTTATACTTTGACCTAGGAGACACGTTGAGTATCGGGGGTTTCATCTTACCCTGAATCATAGTCGCCTGCTAAGGAGGCGTTACCAAAAATCCATAATCATTAATTATGGTTCTACCATGATATATTTGGGCAGTCGAAAAGGATTGGGGGGGGATGGTTTTCAAATCTTAGGTTTGAGGAAGAAAATAGAAAGAGAGCTCGATGTTTATTAGTGGGGATGTATCTTTGTGTATGGAAAAAAAAAAGAAGGATCTCTACGCCTGTTTAGAGGAGTCCAACATGAGTGCTGAAAGCCTGCGATTTTGTTGTGGCTGGATGTGTTTTGGGGAAATAGCGCTCTCGACCTAAGTTGTTTCTGTCTACATTGGGAAAGGAGGGAAGGAACCCATGTTTTGTTTGGATAGATGCGGTTGATAAAAAGAAAATGAACCTGAAATTGTTGCAGCCGCTGTGTGTTTCATTGTCTGCGACTGATTGGAGAGAAAGGTTAGGTCTTAATCCTGTTGCTTGGTTATGCAAGTATGATTCTACTTGAAGCATTTGAACATATTATGGCTTAGATCCTACTTATCTGATAAGAAATTTCACATGTTCATAAATGAAAGCTTACGCCCTCTGCGTGTCAGTTTGAAAAGACTACCTCTAGGTTTTGATTTCAGTCGTTTGTGTATTTGTCACGTATAGCGTGCTGGTTTGGAGTTACATCCTGGTTCTATTGGAACCATACGTATGTCGTGTGAAGTCTCTTAGTGTAGCAACTAATGGCTTCAAGCTCTCTCCTTCACTGTCCGGTACCATGCTGTTTAGACCTGTCGGTGGTTCATTTTCTCACAAATTTCATTTCCTCACAAATCTTTGCTGCACGCATTATGTGATCTATTAGATTTAGGTCATGGCCTAAGGCGTTGAATTTATAAGTCCGATGCAGACAGCAAAAGCGTTGACATGTATATCAAGAAAGGCCGAGTAAATGATTGTTTTGTTATTATAATCATAAAAGGGAGAAAATCAGAGAATTGACATGATTATAACTCGCAAGATCCAGATCTGAGATTTGTGAAAATGAATCCGTTAGGTGAAAACTTGCTTGAGGGAAGTTTCTCCTTGTCAATCGGTCATACACCGAAGTACACCAGAAAATGCCTGTCACATTTTCTTCCATGCTTAGGGTACTGTATTATGATCCGTGAACCATTTGCATGAAATGGATAAACCTCGGGTAAACCACGACCATACCCAGCCTTTTTAAGAATGGGAGAGGGGAAAATCGCCATACTGGCCCACTGTCAGAAGGGTTTGGAAAGGAATAACTATTTTCTTCAATAAACGCTCTTTTATGGAATAGCTTGTGATTTGACTCAGTAGTTCTTTAGCAGTTTTTAGAAGACAGGTGTACCTAGCCTAATCGCTGAAGTCATTGGGTTATTTTCTTTCTGTGTTGATTAGTTTATTCTTTGAAGTATACAAACTCATGCCTCCATCATTTATGGTCTGCGCAAATTGGAGGAAGGAATGGCAATGGAGCTGAGTCCTTGCATTTAAAATTCTGTTGCTTACATATAACTGATTGTTGTGAATTAACCACGTTATCGGGGCAGCATCTTATACTTTAAGTAGGAATGGCAATGGAGCTGAGTCCTTGCATTTAAATTTCTGTTGCTTACATATAACTAACCGTTGTGAATTGACCAGGTTATCAGGGAAGCATCTTATCCCTTAACTAGGTCTTCATGTTTTTTTTAAAGACCTTATAAGCTAAAGGAAGGTTACGACCTAGAAACTGTTACAAGCTTTATTCTATTCATACATAAGACTGAGTTTCAGTGTATTGATTCATTACCAAGTTCTGGTAGCTTTGTAGAGAGATGCTCTGGGTGAAAGAGTATGCAGGAAAGATAGAAAAGTATGGCAACATTTATGTTGTGAGATTGTAACATTTTAATGAAATAAATGTCACAGGAGGTGACAGTTTGGTGGACATAACCCAGGATTGGGTGAACCACGTAATCTGGTGTCTTTTATGTTTGCGTCTTATGTGTTTATCATCTTTTAATATTCTGTATTGATGATTGGATACGAGTTCCATTAAAACGGTATATTATGTGTGGTAATGACTAATCTGTCCTCACAATGCTAGTTTAGTTGTTAATGAAAAGATTTGTATTTAAAGTCTCTTACGAAGTCACTTAGATTGTAATGCGATGGCAATTTTTGAGTCTAATATGTTGGGTTGCAGAACATGGTACTTAAATATTTTCAAATTGGAGATAAGTAAGGCTAAAGGCACATGTACAGGAGGATCTCCTTATCAGTTCTTTAGATAAAAATAACTCTTGTATATGATCAAATGCCTATTAAATAAATGTCTCTCTCATTTTTATTCATAAAGGGCGTACTAGAAGAAAATGAATTTATCTATACCCTGTTATTTTATTTATTTATATATTGATGGACATGCGGGGATCTGACAATTCAATTTCAATCCAAGAAAACTTATTTCATGGCTTTGCATAAATTATTTTGCGGTTGTCTTGCCGGCATAAGTTTGAGAGGGAAATAAGAACATCCAGTCTAATAGAAAACTGAAGGGTAAATGGAAACTGCTTAGCAACGTATAAAAATGTTGAGACCGTTATAAAAGCAACCCAGGTAACACAAATTCGCCTAAGAAGAAAGATGGCCATGCAAGGGGTAGATGCCCAACAAAGAAGTGAATGGTCAATAATGAAAAGAATGTTCTACGAAGAGATACATTTTCACCCGAAATTCCAATTCGACAACTTCTAACAGAAGTGTAACAACTCTTTCTTTACGACCATTAATTTCAAAATTCAAACTCGAGTGGATGGCGTGTACCCTCTCAATTATGGTGTGTATTCTTTGATAATCTGGCTTCTAGCTACAGCAATAACGTTGGCTTTAGTTTCTGTTAATGGCTTTGGTTAGTGGCTCCATCTCTAGCTATGGCTTCACTCTTCATAGTTCACTTGTTTCCACTGTGCAAGGTCCCGTATCTTCCCATTCATTTTCTCTCTCTTCAAGGTTTTGTCAATGGTGAGTCTTCTTTCTCTTCAAGTACTACTTGGATTCAGCTGTTCTGATATGATATAATCTGTAAATGAGTGGCTGAGAGACAACTAGCTTAACTGACATAAATATTAAGTGGATTTTCAACTCTGGTCTCTATTCTCAATATTATACAAGCTTTGTTATCCAAAATGGATTCAAAGAATTGTTATGAGTATAATGTGCATCCACCACCACCAACAAAAAATTAATTATAAGAGCAATACATAAAATAAGGCCATGCAAAATATCACTAATCACTAATAACTCTGTTTTGGGTACAACTCTTGTGCACATCAATATCCAACAAGAGGAATTACTTAGTCACTATGCCTACCAAGGTGTTGAGGTTCAATTCCATGACTGCAATTACTTCCATGTTTTAAAGTTTAAAGTAAGTGAAGTGTTTTGACTCATAGGGCTCATTGTCTTAGTGTTTTGATTCATGGGATTTATTGTCTCAAATATTCCCAACATTCACACTCTACACTCTACACTGAGTTATTTCAATGCTCATGGTTTTTTTGAAGATTATTCCTAAATGAAAAGGAATAAACCTTTGAATCTCTATAGGGATCAAATATTCTAGTTGTATCAAAATTATTAATATTATTGACAAGGCATACGAAGTGAAGAAGTTCTATATTAACTTGAAAGCAAAATAAATTAGAGTGGATCTATTTATACCAAAGGAGAAGTCTTTTGTGAGCTAAGAACAAATGGCAAGATGCAAGTTCCTATGTGACCATACATCCAATGTTAGTTGGATACATTCGAACTCTAACAACCAACTTTGTTGGAAAATACAAACACCAAGAACCCCCCTAAGAGAAACACAGGGAGGAAACAAAACAAAAATGGGTCCGGACAACTGGGCATGATGAGGTATCCATGTACAAAGCTCTCATAGCCTAGGTAAAGGAGAAAATCTCATGGGAAAAACTCCTCCCCATAAGAGAGAAAAGCACACATGTTGAGCTCAATGCATGTTCCAAACTACTGATCCTCAAGAATGAGTGCTAACAATCGAGAAGACATCATATGCACTAAGTGTCCCTATGGTCACCAATCCATCTCACCCACCTACAAGGGTATCTAGTCATTGTAACCTTCGAGTCATATGGGAACTAGTGCTGAGTACAAAGTTGACTATGAATATGTCTGATCTAGATCACTAATGGGGAATAAAAATCACCGTAGGAATCATTGCATACCACCCCCTCACCCCCACGACAATGCTGAAGCTAGTGGTAAAGGCTACAACAATGCATGTCACAACTGATGGCTAAAGCTATGGAGTACAAGCTAAAGGCACTCTCAAATAAAGAAACTCATGGAGACAAATGAGACAAATGTGTGGTGACACTCCAACAAACTGTTCGTATGAGTGGCCTGAAATCCACAGCTCAATTGTGCAGGACAACAATCCTCAATATGAGTTTCAAATAACAATTTCATTTTAGGTACCCATTTGCAAATGAGGAATGAAAACATTTCATTGACAAATGTGGCCTGCAACCACTCTATTGAACGAGTACAAAAATCTCTTCTCAACATTGCAAATAAAGACAATAAAATGAAGGCTCGAACTGGAGTGTTGGAAAACTAATAACTAATAACCCTTGAATGCAATAGGAAAAAGTGATGCAAATTATGATTAGCTTCTGTCAATACTGTAACGTGTAGATCTGATATTTTTACTAACTAATCTGATTTCTTATTGTTTGTTGTAGAATTGTGAAGAGCACTGTAGGCCATCACAAATTGCTAGTGAAAGTTTGAATATTTTTTTGTGAATTTCGTTTTTGTATTCGAAAATCCAAAGGGAAAATGGTCCTCAAAGACGAATATCTTTGAATATTTGTATTGCAGGGAATGTTTTGCGTTTGCTTGACTTGTACTGTAAGGCACACACCTCCCAATATCTTATGCTTATGGGACGTTATGGATAAATTTGGCAAAGTTTTTATTTTCATTATCTATTTCTTTTGATAATTACAGCTCAGAATCCCATGACAATCGTAGACTATAAGTATAATATATTTTCAATTTGTATATTTTTCTTCAATGGCGTCAAATGGGTTTTGGTCAAACGTTTTTCTCCTTGTCCAATGCAGCCCTTCAAGCAACCATTCAGTTTCAATCCAAGAAAACTTATTTGGTGGATTTGCATAAATTATTTTATGGTTGTCATGGATGCATAAGTTTGAGAGGGGAAATAAGAACATCGAGGCAAATAGAAAACCAAAGGGTAAATGGAAACTGCTTTGCAAGGTATAAAAACACCCAGACCACACCCAGACCATTGTAAAAGCAACCCAGGTAACACAAAATCGCCTAAGTAGATTAGAAAGATGGCCATGCAAGGGGTAAATGCCACTAGTACAAAATGAGGAATTAGCTACTAGGTGACTAAAAATTCTAGTCACCACAGGTTTTTCAAGTGATTTACTACTAAATATGAGCAATTTTGATTAACTCAACTATAAACGACTAAAATTAACGACTAATTTAGTCACCAGTTAACAAATATGACTAGATAATAAGTGACTGAGTTAAAAATGACTAAAATAAATGACTAATTTAGTCATGACATAAAAAATGACTAGCTAGAAGAATATGAATTAGTCGTTTATGTTAGTCATTTTTAATTGTGTCATGAAAAATTTTAAATTTGGCAATGAAGTGTAATTTTTGTAAGTTGTCTACCTTTTATTAGTAATATTAGTGCCATGCACCTCGATCTTCAGAGATCCAACAAAGCAATTGCATGAACTTTTAGCCTTATGGGGGCTTTTATGGTTTGCAAACAAAACAAAATTCTCTAGCTTTGATCTATTTTTGGCGAATCAAAGGTCATGATAATTGATTGGGCCATAGGTCTCACCAAGTTGCAGTCACTAAGTTATATATGATTGTTGGTTGAAAAGGATTGGTCTCCTAAAGAATTGTTTTCTTTCTTTATCCTTCAGGCACCTGTACAGGGAGTTCAATTATGACGCGGACCTACTGTGTTGAATTATACTTAGGCTAAGAGGACTAGATTTACAAGTAATTTGTCTGAATCTAAGAAGATGCTTGAAGACACATCTAAGAAGAGTAAATGGAATTGGAATTCAGGCAATTCTAAACATGGTGATGAGATTGGTGTCGGTGGACAGAAATTGAAACCCACTCCCTTTTGTAAAATTTAGAATCTTAATTTTCGAATGGCCACGTTGCAATTTAAGAGTGATTCCCTTGCATCATTTATCCTTATTAAAAGATCTAGAGTAACCTTGGTACGCAACATTACAACTTTGGGAGAAGACCTTCCCCGTCACATGTGACTCCTCCTTCTGACTCGACCTCCTTTCCTCCTCAAGATTCCTCCTCTCTAGTGACTGAGATTATTCCTCTCCCTCACAATCCTGTCATTGCTCATCCCCTGAACATTCAACCTCCCTTTCCTCACTCGGATGTTCCTGCTCTTGACTCGACTATGGATTTCCCCCCGCTTTCTCACGATCCTCCATTATGTGGTCTTATCCCCTCCCCCCCCAGCCCTACCTCTTCCCCCTCCTTTTCTGACCCCGCCCTCAAAAAATCCCTCCCTATTTTCACTGCCACTTCCCCCTCTTCCCCCTCCACCCTACATATAAACTCCATTAGGTTTGCTAATGTGACTGTGAGGAAGCCTCCCAAAGGGAAACAGAGCTTAAAGGCAGAACTTTCCTCTGCTTCTCCCCCTTACATCCCACTATATGTTCGTATCGAGGAAGCTGACAGAGGCTTCTCTTCCATGGGACTTAGAGCTTTGACCCCCCCAAGAGAGTTTACTAGATGATGTTTCTCTCCCTTAACTCATGGGGTCTAGGAGGGCAGACCAAATCTCTCAGCCTTCGAGCTCTTTTCAGTTCTCTTAAAATTGATATTATTCTATTACAAGAAACTATGTGCAATGATTCTCCCACTCTTATCGCCTTCTCTAAATTACTCCCCTCCTGGGAGTACTGTGCTATCAGTGCGAAGGGGCTTTCGGGAGGTCTTCTCTCAGCTTGGAATATTCCTTCGATGGTCAATTGTAAGGCTTATCATACATGTACGGGTATTATGCTCCAGGCCTCTATTCGGGGGATGCCTATCCCTCTCAACATCCTGAATGTTTATGGTCCTTATAGGGACCGTGAACTTTTCTGGGACATTAATGCTCTCAGAAGGGGCATTCTCAACTTACCGCATCTAGTGATTGGAGGGGACCTAAATCTTATCCTTCGTTCTTCTGAAGTCTGGGGAGTCAAAGCCTCTTTGGACCCACTATCGAACCACTTCTTATCTCTCTTTGAGTCTGTAGGTTTGGTGGATGTGGCTCCAAGTGAGTCTGAGCCTACTTGGCGCAATGGCAGAGCTGGAAGTGAAGGTATCAGCAAGCGTTTAGACAGGTTCCTTATCTCAAATTCTTTGATTCCCTATCTGGGAGCCTATAAGACCTGGATTAAGTGCTTGGATCTCTCTAACCACTTCCCCATTATTTTCGAGTGGAATACCTGGAAGGGGTCCCATGATTACCCTTTCAAATTTAATCAATTTTGGCTTGAGGATCCGGACTTTATTGCTTGGTTCATGCGAGAGTGGGCTTCTTCTTTCAATTCGGATTCTATAGATGATATTGAAGATATTTGCCTCTCTTTGAGAAAGTTCAAATCTACCACTAAAAGGTGGACCAAAGAAAAATCTGACAGTCTGGTATTGGAATCCACCAACCTGGAATTAGCTATAGAATCCATCCTTGCTGGTCCTACTAAGGGCATTCTCTCTTTAGAGCATATTGTCTCCCTGTCACTTTTGAATGCTGAGAGACATAGAATCCTGCAACATTTCCTTCTCACATGGCAGCTGAAAAGTAGAATTAAATGGGCTTCTCAGGGTGATTCGAATACAAAGTTTTTTCATGCTGTGGCCTCGGGGAGAAGGGCTCATAACTCTATCTGGTCTCTCGAATACCATGATGGGATTTTGGTTGAGAATGAGGCCTCCCTAAAGGAAATGGGTAAACATTTCTTTGCAAATATTTACAAAGATGAGGGTTCTACTAGCCTTGATCAACAACTTAAAGTTATCTCGCTCTTTCCCAAATTTATCCCCTCTGAGCAGTCGTCTCTCCTCTCAAAGTTGGTGAGTCTTCATGAAATTGAACTCGCTCTCAAAGCTTTTAAAAAAGACCGTAGCCCCGGTCTTGACGGTTGGCCTATTGAATTCTACTTACATTTCTTTGATCTCTTGATCCCTATTCTTCTCAATTGACCAGATAAGGGTTTCGGGGTTTGTCCCCCCTTCTCTGAACTCGACTTTCCTGGCCCTTATCCCTAAGAAAGACAAACCCTGTACCTTTGTCAATTTCTGACCCATTTCTTTATGCAACCTGCTCTATAAACTTATTGCTAAAATTATTGCAGGGAGGCTCAAGCCCTTCTTGGATTTGGGTATCTCTCGGGAACAATTTGGCTTCCTTAGGGATCGTCAAATCTCTGAGCCTATTGGTATTGTTCAGGAGGTTCTTCACTCCATCGAATCTTTGTTCCTTCGTTCTAAAGCTTGACCTCACCAAGGCATTAATTGACCGTGTGGACTGGTCCTATGTTAAACTCATCCTGATCCAAATCGGTATTCCCCTTCTTACTGTTAATTGGATTATGGCTTGTATCACTTCAGTCAATTTCGCGGTCCTGGTTAATGGAACCCCCTCGCCCTTTTTCACTGCTTCATGAGGTATTCGTCAAGGCTGTCCTTTATCCCCCCTCCTCTTTATTCTTGTTATAGAGGGTCTTAGTCATCTTATTCGGGATGCCAGGAACAATGGTCTCATTAGAGGCATTCAAATATCTCCCTCTATTTCCCTCTCCCACCTTCTCTTCATGGATGATGTTATCTTGATGGGCTCAAGTACTCTCCTTGATTGGTCGGCCTTTGAAGTAATTCTGGAAACTTTCAGCAAGGCCTCTGGTATGAAAATAAATGTTTAAAAGTCTTGTCTTCTCTACTGTAATATGGACAATGCAGTAAAAAACACTTTTTCTAGTTCTATTCCCTACAAAATGTTACCTCTTCATTCTGGTTTCACTTACCTGGATTATTTTCTAAAACCTCTTGGGTATCATGTTAATGACTGTATTTGGCTTCTCCAAAAATTTGAAAAGCGCATTAGTAACTGGACCTTCCAGTATCTTTCCCTGGGAGGCAGACTAGTTCTAGTGCAATCTGTCATTTCTAGCATTCCTGTTTATTGGATGGGACTTGCTCCTATCCCTGCCACCATCTTGCAGAAGCTCAGAAGTATCATGTTTAACTTTCTCTGGGGGTCCTCTGACAAAAACAAAAAGTTTCATTTGGCAAGCTGGAATGACCTGTCATGGCCAAAGGAATGTGGGGGCTTGGGGTCACTACTACATTTTGACCAAAAATCCGACGGCCGTCATGTCGGATTTTCGACACTTCCCTGTCGCATGTACGACACTTTGATTTTTTTTAAGCGTCGGAAACATGTCGTCATTTATCCGACACCTGATTAGCCGTCGGTTAAGCGACACCTAAGTAACCGTCGGTTAAAAAATAAGCGTCGGTTAAGCGACAACTTTGTTTCGATGGCAGTAAAAAAAATTTAAAAAAATCTCATTCCTGCCGTCGGAAAAGCGACGGCATTTAAGGATAAGTGTCGCAAAAGAGACATCTAGAAGCGTCGGAAAAGCGACATCTATAAGCGTCCGAAAAGCGACGGCATTTAAGGATAGGTGTCGCAAAAGAGACATCTATAAGCGTCGGAAAAGCGATGGAATTTATGGATAAGCGTCGCAAAAGCGATATCTAGATGCGTCGGAAAAGCGACAGAATTTATGGATAAGCGTCGCAAAAGCGACATTGACAAGCGTCAGAAAAGAGACGGCATTTATGGATAAGTGTCGCAAAAGAGACATCTATAAGCGTCGGAAAAGCGACGCTTGTGACTGTTTTAAAAAAAAAAAATATAAAAGCATG
>LPNX011107353.1:0-14576 GCA_001517045.1 Pseudotsuga menziesii
TCATATCATTCACAGTAAGTCTACTACTCCCTCATGTGCCTTTCCTCCTCCAAAACCTTTCATAAGGTGGCTACTACAGTAATGTTGTTCAGTGTTTGATGTCATTCATGTGTTGTGGTAAATTAAGGTACCGATATATGTATCCGAGCTAGCCCCGAAGCACTTGCAGGGAGCTCTTGGCACTATGAATCAGGTAAGGCCTGATTCTTATCTTTTTCACTTTGGAAATATAGCTTTAGCGTGACCTTCTAAGTAGCCATAGGAAATCATGGATGTAAGTGATTTGTAAAGCCCTAGAAAAGCCTTTTTTGCGCCGAGAGGCGCATTCTACAGCCTGGTATGAGGTAGAAGTGTAATTCCGTGCTCAACGTGGAGATGACATGTGTCACATAAAAAAGTCAGCTTATATATCTATATATATACAAGTCGGCTTAATAATTAATAATCTTAGGTGTATATACTGATATAATAATTGCAAAAATTACAAAATTCACTGATAAAATAATTTATACAAAATTTACTGATAAAGGTAAATTAAAACTTTATAAATTTATAGAAAAGTAAAATAAAAGCCAATGAAAAATTTCCATCACACTATCTTCAGCATACACAGATAAATGTAAGAAGTTCTAACATATAATTTAATTATACAGTACTCTCAGGTGAAGAAGGTATGCACAAAAATAACCAGCGTAGATCCGAATCCTAGGCTCTATCAAGAGCCGAGAGGGATCAAATCTCTTCAGTTGCAAACCTCTTCTCACGTATTGCACTCAAGGAGGTGCAATAGGGCATGCTGAAAAAAGCAATGCCTACCCCCTCCTCCCGACCACTAACCTCTAATACCTCTATTTTCCCACTCAAAGAGGTTTTGCACCTTGGGAGATTAGGGAGATTTGATCCCTCTCTAACAAGGATAAATAACACCAATTAAATTAAAATGTTTTTTATAAATATATTTTAAATTTATAAATAACACCCAATAAATTAAAAGATTTTTTATTAAAATAATATTAAAGAGAAATTAAATATGTATTTGTGCATAAATATACATTTTTATTTTTTTATGGAGTAAAGGTACAAGTATGCACTATGAATGCACAAATACACCACTCTTTAAAAAAATTGCTCTGAATTAAAATGTGTATGCATTGGAAATTGGAAAAAAAAAAAGAATGAGTAGAAAGCAAAATTCTTTCTGCAGATCCAATTAAGTTGACTCTACAGGTTCCATTAGAAATTGGAAAACAAAAAGAATGAGCAAAAAACAAAATTCTGCGAACAGTGTACCTAGAGAAGATGTTGAACATGTTGGAGAGCATATAATATATGCGACTAAGATGGCTAGAAAATTGGAAGAAAGAATTGCGAGCTTTAGCTACATGTAGTCACGCTCTATATCCTCCTACACTGGATTACTCATAAGCGTGGCCTAATTTACACGTTTTCTGCCATTTTAATGGCATATAACAGGCCAATCTGCTCCACGTATGCATTATTCTGGTGTTTGATTCTTAAAAGTAGATCAAGAAGCTAAAAATTAGAGGCTTTGTCAATATTTTCACAGTAAGCACGGCTCGTCTCGGCTTGTTTCAAAGTAAGTGTGTTCTAAGGGTTTTTGTTGGCTTGAAATTGATATGATTTGAGATGTTGATTTCAACCTAGAACTAAAATCCCTTCATTTTCTACTTGCTGATCCTTTGCTGCTTCTTTGCTCTGGCAGAAAACTATAGTTCTTTGTGACAATTATTTGTTAGGGTGAGGGTTTTTGAGTAAGAGGCTAGAAAACCTTCTTTTTCTACCTCCAGATCCTTCTCTGCTGCTTCTTTGCTATGATAGAAATCTATAGTTCTTTGTTACACTGTGATGGGGATGAGCGAAGCCCTAAAAATGTAGCAGTTGGGGTAGCTTCCCAAATATAGAAAACGGCTACTACGTTGAAGCTCAATCAGAGTCTTAGACAGACCGACATACTCGCTGACTCCAAGCCTGAATTAACAATTATCTAATGCACTTGGAGCTCCGTTGGCTGCTGCTTTTTTCACATTCAACTATCAGAATGGTTATCTCCCTCAATCATTTAATATCCCATTGGTTAACGGTAGATCCAAATCCTAGGCTCTGAAGCATATAATATATGGTACTCAGATGGCTAGAAAATTGGAAGAAAGAATTGCAAGCTTTAGCTACATGTAGTCACACTGGATTACTCATACGGGTGGCCTAATTTACACGTTTTCTGCCATTTTAATCTGCTCCACGTATGTTTGTTATTCTGGTGTTTGATTCTTAACAATAGTTTGATAATTCTTGATAACAATATATTTATAACTACCGTTTTCTTGTTAATAAAAGTTTGGCTCAATGTTTAATGTTTATAAACATTCAGGAAGAGTGAAAATCTACTCCCAAGTCACTAGATTTCAATAAACTCGGCTAGAATTGTGAATGAATAATTATTATTTTCACTAAATCTGACCTCGCACAAACTTATACAAAAAAAACAATTCAAAACATTCAACCATTCTATCGAAGCCAGAATGCATTCTAACCAACCCATAACCCTGTCGACTACCACCATATAAATCTATAAACAATGCCTATCCAAATTGGATTCGCGGTCCAAAAAAAGCTATATGGCTTGAGAATGGAATCGCGGCTGAAAAAGAAATTATATGGCTGCTTCAAATCCGAGGATCCGTCAATTATTGTTGTTTCCTTTAATGTCCCGTGCCTTTTTTCAAATGTTAAAAACCATCGCATCACATAACAGCCATGCTATCCATCCATTATCCCCTTTTCTAATTTCTGTACTCACTGGACTGAAGATCCACCACCCTGCTATCAGTGGTACTATACCTATACCTATTCATCCATTAAATGGAAGCCGAACATTGGTAGGAGATACCACCATGCAGATGTAAAGAAGATCGCGCAGAGCTGCCCGTAGAAGGCCAGACAAAACAGCGTGATGATCACAGCAGTTGGAACCGCATTGGCATTTTAAGTCATGGCGGACCTGGTCCTCCTATAGAAGCTGTTCGATGATCTCTGTGCGCTCGCAGGTCTGTTGGGCCGATTATCAAAGGACACAACTCTGAATGTTCTTGCTTTAGCTTTATTATGATGGTGATGCATGTGTTCATGATTGACTTCTTTAGGCTTTAGAGCTGCTGCTCCTGAGGAAGCCTAGAACTCAATTGGCTGAATATTATTGCTGGATTCAATTGCACTCACAGTAAGGCCCGGCCTTGGGGTTATTCTGCTGAGGTTGTCAATATGTTTCTTGTCAGCAATTGCTTCAACACCGTCTCCATTCTGACTAGTATTAGGGTTTTTGAAAAGCAGTGAAGTGTATGAAATGCCTCTCAAAATAAACTTCTTGATGCACATCACACCACCCACCGTCATGGCCGTGGCCACGTGAACGGCCGATCTTCTCAACGTAATCGCACTCAAACCCAAAACCCCGAAGGCAGTGCTCTTCAAAATCCGAGACCACGGCATAACCTGGCGATCACGATCGCTCCTCTCATCCAACACAGAACTCGAAATATCCTCAGACTCTCCATCAATGCGATTCCCTTCATCTTTTCTAGCTAAATTCCTGTCATTCTCGCCATTATTATTATTCTCCATAGGTCGGAGGATCGAATCTCTAGCTGCACCATCCTGTCCACTGTGTTCTCTGACCACAATCAGTTTTGTGAGAAACTTTTTCATCCAATCGATCGAGGCTTTGTCAATATTTTCACAGCAGGCACGGCTCGGCTCGGCTTGTTTTAAAGTAAGTGTGTTCTAAGGGTTTTTGTTGGCTTGAAATTGATATGATCTGAGATGTTGATTTCAACCCAGAACTGAAAACCCTTTTTCTACTTGCTGATCCTTTGCTGCTTCTTTGCTCTGGCAGAAAACTATAGTTCTTTGTTACAATTATTTGTTAGGGTGAGGGTTTTTGAGTAAGAGGCTACTGTTTTGTAACTTTACTTCTAATTTTTTTTATAGCCGACATAACATTATGTAACGTTACTTAACGTTACAACGTTAAGTAACGCTACAATGTTACGTAACGTTACAAGATCTACCCCATACTGGGCTGTAGAGAGCCTCTCGGCTCAAAAATAACGATCTCTCTTCTTTGCTGAAAAATTAACTATCCTGCACATCCTCACTGATCAATCATCAACCCCACATGCCCATTAACTGAATTTGAGCCATACATAAAAATGTCTAATTAACTGAAAGATCTCTTTGCCTTTATTATGATTCCATACAAAAATTTATAAAGATGTGATGTCTAAGCTAAAGATATTTCTTTGTTTCTAGTATGATTCTTCGTCCGACCTGTCGATTGATAAAGTCAAAGGATAGTTGCAGTAAAGTCGAATGATCCAACGCACGCATACAGTAACAATCAAAGCACATCATTTACAAATTAAATATGTCTGAGCAGTTTTAAATTAGCAAAGGATGAAAGATCTCTTTGATTTTATTATGATTCCATCCACAAATTTATAAATATGTGATGTCTAAGCTAAAAATATTTCGTTGTTTTTAGTATGGTTCTGCATCCGACCTGTAGATTGATAAAGTCAATGGATAGTTGCAGTAAAGTCGAATGATCCAACACACACATACAGTAACAATCAAACCACATCATTTACAAATTAAATCTGTCTGTGTAGTTTTAAATTAACAAAGGATGTGGTTTAATGTAAGTGTTTGTTTACTATTGTTTATGATGTAGATTGGTGTATAATTTTTTCAAATAAAATAAACAAACAGTAAGAAAACAAACAAATAGTATAACTCGGTAAATTTTGTATAGTTTATTGTTAAATCAAAACCTATAGATGTTGGTAAACTTTTGAAACATTTGAAACTAAACAGTAGATGGTAAACATTGAAACCAAACATATAGTCAAGAATCTCATTGAAAAATTCCAACATCACTTAAATCCTTAAATCCTTCAACTATGTGCTTGTGCTTGGCTTCAAATATTTATGAACAAATTCTTATGATTTGGTTTATGTGCAACAAATGTTATTAAAATTTCTATGTTCATAAATATAGAAAACCATTTAATAGATCAGAGAAACAATTTTGGTAGATCATTAAGAACACTTGAATTCAACTGCAATGGTAGATCATTAAGAACACTTGAATCAGCTACAATGATTGATAGTAAGAGAACAAGAGAGCTCTATATTATGCTCAATTTGATTGTTTCAAATATTGATAACAGATTCAGAGTTAAAGAATATGCTATCGTATATTACAGAAAAATAGAATGAAAAATGTAGAGAAAACCTAACAGATTGCTTGCCTCTCTGCGGTGAACCCATATGTATATACACAGTCGACATCTCTGATTGTATGTGCAGAGGTTCTGACTAAATTTTGGTAGACAGTTGCCTCTGAAAATTCAATATTGGGTATTGCCCAGCTTCAAATATGTACCATCTTAGATCCAGGCGCATTCTACAACCCTTTTTTGGAGTGCAATTGTTGAAGCAGGGTTTGCACCTCGAAATATTTGATCTCTCTCTGCGCATGATAGAGCCGAGTAAAGATGGATCTAAGCTGGTTGTAACTGACCAAAGTTTCCTTTTTGTGGAACAGCTTTCAATTACTATTGGTATAATGCTGGCATATTTATTTGGGTTGTTTGTTCCATGGAGGCCTCTAGCAATTATAGGTATGTAATCAGTAAGACGGGTTTACAATAATGCAAAATTTATAGTTATTTTCAGAAAATATTAAAATCAACTGTCCATGGGTGGTGATGCAGGAATAGTTCCCAGTTCTGTTGATTGTTGGTATCTTCATTATCCTGGAATCTCCAAGATGGCTGGTGAGTGTTTGGAAAGATTAAATTCTTGTAATAAATGGTATATACTATAAACTACATAAGTCAGAGAAATTTCACACGCCATGCTTTGTAAAAGAAAAATCTTATCTAACATATTTTCATACTCGGAGCAAGCTAAAATAGGCAAGGAATCAGGTTTTGAAGCTTCATTATGGGCTCTCCATGGCCCTAATGCTGATATTTCAGTTGAAGAAGCTGAAATTAAGGTACAGAGCCTTTGGTTTTTTGCATAACATCCTTTGGTTTATTTCTTCTTGTAATCTGACTGTGTATTAATGCTCATTTGCAAAATCTATTTTACTTATTCTATTCCTGTTGCCATTTGTTTCCTCTGTTCAACAAATTTTCTGGATTTCTTGTGCACTTGGTTAATATTACAGTGGAAGAAATGATACCCTTGTGCTTCTATGCAATCCTGCAATTCTAGCGAAGCCTTTTTTGGTTGATGACATTTGGCTTGTCATTTTATGTCCATATTAATTAATAAGTTTAGCACTGCATGAATTTTGCTTCACAATAGGGGATTGGAAAAATAGTCTATATAAAGAGGATATGCTTGCAACTAACACAAAGGTCTTGCTGTATGACAGAGTGCAGTGGAGGCAAACAATCAGCAAAGCAAAATCAAAATCTCTGACCTTATTGAGCAAAGATATGCACTCCCTCTGACTGTAAGTTTTGGGGACAGATAAGATATGGATATGATATGGATATGAATGGGGACAGATAAGATATGGATATGCAAATCCAAGGGTATTGTGTGGTTTCTTCCCCCCCAAACATAGTATCCAGTAACTAGGGTTGTAATCAATACGGAGGCAAATAAACAATTTTCTTTCTAGATTGATGTGATGCCACAATATTTTTTCCATGTTGAATTATGAGTGTTGAATGATATAGTGAGCCAATTGATAGTGCACATATAACCTTCTTGCTAACACACAGTTAACATAGTTGATTACCTAGTGGTCTCTCTTAGGGAGATTGTTTCCTAATGATGTAATAGCCAGCTTTTGACTGTGTATATGTTGAGGGTTGCCTTCTCAAATTGGATGTGGGCTGTAACTTATTTTCCTTGTTATGTTACTTTAAGTCACAACTACCACATTTCATATATCTCAAGCAACCACGGGTGAACCCTACCATATATATAGTTTGTTTAGTTTGTGCAAAATAGAATTAAATTCAGTGCTTATATCTCTCTATATATTTTATTTCCTCGTATAAAATGGTGATCATCACAAAGGCACTAATTGATTCTTGTGTTAATTTTGTTTGCATTATGGTGATCTGTAGGATGTGGAGGCAAGCTAGGACTGTATTCCATTATTGTTGCTCATAGCAGATCGCCCTCCAGAACTACACAATACAGGAGCAAATCAGACAATAAATCAGGTTTGACAGGGTGTTTATCATTTTGAACAGATAGTATTACGGCTACAATCTGCAGATATCATTATGTCTTGACGTGTCGTTACTTGAGAAGCTTATTTTAGTTTCACTATGGTCTGGAAAGAGTGTCAAGGGACCCAATTAATAAGAACTTTAGTAAACTGAAATATGTCGACAGGAACAGATGTGAGAACCTATTTCTGTATTGGGAAAAGGGTTCATAGACTTAACGAGATTGTTGCAAAAAATCATGCTACAGGTTTTCATATTTTGTTTTGTCAATCCCATTGTGATAAGATTTAAGGGTTCTGTTTGGGCATTTTTTTACTTGAAGTTTTCTATTTGACAAGTACCAGAGGTTAATATGATGCTCTTGTATCTTTGTGCTTCATTTTTCTTACAAGTAACAGATAGGTCTTGTATTAAAAAGATGCAGTGGCAAAAGGTAAATATCTAGGACAAAATACAGATAATAGGCCAAAGCCTTAAGTTCAAAATACAAAACTGATCGAGGTTTTGCTGATTTTCTAGGTTAAAAGTTTCAGATTGTGTAGTAAGTGATTATTCCCCTTGATCTACCCTAGTTTTAACCCTATTTGTATCTCATTTCTAATCTAAATAAGAGTTAAAGTATTCTGTTGTAATAAATCTTGATTGCTGGTTGGAAAATATATATTGTAGCAAGGAACAAGACTATGTTGACTATTTTCCCATCTGAGTTCCCTCACTCCAACTATTGTAAATAGTAGTCTCCTGAAACATCTCATATGTCATAGAAAATTGTCTCAAATGACTCATATGGCAATAAGGAGCATGGACATATCATCACGTACTGCATGCAACCTTCGGAAGCATGAGTTGGAAACCTCCTAAAAATAGCACATGCTTGTGCTATCACACTTGCAAATGAAGGGGGTATACTAATTATGTAAGGATTATGACCTACTTCCACATGGAATTGGTCTTATGGCATTTGTATTTTTTTTTAAAACAGTTATAGTCGTGGATACAGCGACGACAATTTTTTAAAAAATTCCACTGCCGTGGATACAGCGACGGCTTAGCGTGGATACAGCGACGGCTTGGCGTGGATATAGCGACGGCTCGGCGTGGATACAACGACGACCCGGCATGGATACAGAGATGGCCAAGCGTGGATACAGAGACGGCCAGGCGTGGATATAGCGACGGCTTAGACATCTAACGAAATATAGAAAATTGTCGCTCTTGCGACGCAGATTAGGGGTCGTCTCTATTGCGACGGAATAGTTTCCACAGGAAAAAAAACACTTAGACGTGGCAATATCCACGCTTTTCCATGGATATTGCCACGTTTTTTCCGTGGAAAAATTGATCACTTGTACTAGTGATTGTTCCATTGTTGGGGTTGTTGGTATGGAGAGTAATAGGGTGGGGATTGTGGTGGAAAATTCCACTATATTGGTTGATCTCTATATTTCCAAGGAGGCCTCGTAGATGTTTCACCTACATCCCCACTCTTATATATGGATTGCAATCCATACAAGGATGGACATTTATCTGTCAGATGTTCCTCTCTACAAATGTGACATACATAAATGTTGTTTAATAGACATTCCCTTTGGGGATGTTTTGTTCTACACCTTGGACGGAAAATACACATTGCTGCCCGTTCTTCATCTTGCCTTTTCTTATCTTGTAAAGCATGTAATTGAGAACCCATGGCTCCTAATATGTCAATCTTAAAATTCTCCAATAGGTTACCTAATTCCATCCTTGTAACTCCTCCTAAACTAGGAAGATTTCCTCTTATGTTTCTACTATAAGGCTCTCGAAAGTTTTTCCCAACTTCCCCCCTACTTTTAGAATAATTTTTACCCTTCACACCGATTTGCGCAAAATTATTATGAGAAATATTGCCAGCTACCATGAGATTAAGACTCTCTAGCAAGTATTCGGATATTCCTTTGAGAAAAAGTGTACATACTACATCTTCTCAAAGGTCATGATACTTTGATTTATGAAGGGTATAAATGAACCTTTCGAGATAATCCTCTAGGACTTCATCTTAAAGTTATTGTATCTTGAATATATCGTGTCGAGAGTCTTTAGTTTTGCATTATTCTTGATACCTTCTGTTTCTGCCGCAACCTTTTCCCCGATTTTAGTTTTTCATTTAAAATCTAGGACCCCTCCTTATCTTTATTTGCCTGAATCGACCGTTGAAAGCTTGGCGTCTCTGAGATTATCTTTGCGTTTGAAGTTGAATGTCCTTTTGATTGCTTGCTTCGTTCAGTTCGATATGAGTCGTGTGGTCTGGTTATTTTTAATGCCCATAGAGTGTAAAATTTTGCCTTAGCAAGATTTTGCTTTTTCGGCTGCAATCGGGCCTTAGCGCTGTTAGTTTTCCCTTCGGATCGGGCCTCTTTTGGAAGAAGTGGAGTCCTATCTCACCCGCCGTTGCGGCTCCTAGACCAAAGTCTCCGCCCGATTGAAGTGTCACCCGACGCCCGATTCGTGGGTGTGAATCGCTTGCTCCCGAGTTCTATCTCACCCGCCGTTGCGGCCAGAAGGGGGAAGTTGGCCTCCGATTCGTTTGTCGTCCGACGTCCGACCTACCGCTCCTGTCATCTGCCTCTGACCTGCATTTCGTCCGTTGTTGCGGGTGGCAGAGTTGTTCAGCTTCCGACCCACTTCCCTTTGCCGCCCGATTTCCTATGGCGCCTACGTTCTCACTCCCCCTCTTCTGGTGATCCTCCGCCGTTGCGGCTCCTGGAGCCTTCTCCCATCCGGTGCAGAAACTTTGTCTCATCCGATCCAAGTACTGCCCGACCACCATTTCATTTTACCGTGAACTTTTCGCCCGAATGAACCAGGCCAGCTTTTGTGGATTTTTCACCATAGTTAAAAAATTGCGATGTCCAATGTCTCAAGTTAGTGGATAATGCGTTTAAATTGTATGCAGGGAGAATCACATGGATCGCTAGAGCGGCCTACGGCGAGGAAAAGGACAACCCAAGCGGATGACAGAGGCGCCGATGAGGCGTTTTCAGCAGTTACTGTCAGAGGGTAAAATGCCTATTGAAATGATTGAAGAAAATGCAACGACCAGAAGAGAAACTGAATCGTCAAGGGCGCTGAAGGGTCACGCGTTGAAGAACCGAGAGGACATCAGTTGTAGTTTAAATAGGGGGAATGAAGACTGGAAAAGGGCTTTTTCCCTTAGAAAATTTTGTAATGGTTGACTTGTAAGAGGAATTACTTCGTTTTGCAAAGTGAACTGCAATTTTGCCTGTTGGAAAGAGTAAAGAAGTGAAATGTACCAATGCAATTCAATGAATAATGTTGAAGAGGAACTATTTCGTTTTTAGCTGTATTTCATTTGCTGTAAGGATATTTGACGTTTTGAGCCTAAGTTCTTGTTAATTATTCTTCAGTATTTTCTGGGATGCATTGTCACTAAGAGCAATAACTGTTGTTATAGAATGATCGGCTATCTGGTTATTTGAATATTTGTAAGTTTTTTGTTATGTACCGTGAGAAGAGTATCAGCTATCTATGATTTTTCTCACCGTATGTGATATTGTATTGCTCAGTTAAGATGATAACCTCGCTCCCTAGGGATAGTTTAGGTAGTTAGTTTATTTCTGTTTGTATCTGGTTTAGTTGTTTGTGAGCTTAAGACGAGAGGTAAGAACCTGCGCATCACTTTGTGACCGCTCCTTGCATCTGGATCACCCTGCATTTATTTAGGCACGTGCATATCATTTATTTAAGTCAAAATACAAAAACTCGGTGGGCTGAGCCGCAACCGGTAAAGCCTGTGTTTGTTACTTTGACCTACGGTAGCCAGACCGCAAACCAGACGGATTCCCTATACCAAACAGTCAGCGGGCTAGTTGGGAACGCTGATTGGGGAGAATCCCTTACTGTTTCCGCCTGCGAATTCACAGGCCTCAACAGTTTTGGTGCTAGAAGGAGGGCCTCCAGTGCATGGCTGGCCGAGGAAACCCGTTTTACAGAGATTATTCCGCTGGTTACAATTCTGAAAGTAGTGGACCACGAAATCCAATCCCAGAGGAAGAAAATAAAGAACATCTGTATCCTGTTCGCAACGAAATTCTAAATGATCTAAGAAGACATACTCGTGCGTATGTAAAGAAGATCGGAGGATTGCCAATTATTCCTGAGTTGCCTAGAAGAGAATACAAGAAGAAAGACCGCCCTGTAATAGAAGATTCGGTGTTGGTTGGAGACTGGCAAGAACTTGTAGAGACTTCCTTACAAGAAGTAGAGCTACCTTTGAATCAAGAAGGCCCTGAGACCCCTTATATTTCTCCTATTCACACCCCAGTTGGTTCACCTCCGCACTCTCCACCTCGATTAATGGCAGTAGCTAACGCAAACCAGCCACCTAATCCTCCAAACCCACCACCTGCATGGAAAGCTAGATCACCTCTGAATCTGACCCCACCTTTGCACGACCTACCTCAAGCCTTTGAAAAGTTATTGCCTAAGTTTGATCCCAATGAGAAGATATTGGTAGACGACCACTTGCAGAGTTTTTATTTAGCTATAGAAGGATTAAGGGCAGGGGACCATGAAGATGTGGTTTGTAGACTCTTCCCACATATCCTTAAAGGAGCCGCAGCCTCTTGGTATTTTGGTTTTCCTGCCAATTCTATTCCAGATTGGAACACCTTCGAAAGAATGCTTAGAAGTAAGTATGCGGTCCAAAAGACTCATGTTGCCCTTATGAAAGGACTTTGTGCTTTGAAAAAAGAAAAGAAGGAAAAAGTGCACAGTTTTACACAAAGGTTTACAGCATACCTTAAAAACTTCTCTGATGCGGATAAACCTTCAAAAAAGGTCCTAACCGAGTATTATACTTCAGCTTTGGGTCCTGACCTAGCCATGTTCGCAAAAAGTAGGGCCAAGCCCACTTTGACGGAGACTTATGAAGAGGCAGAAGTAGTGGAAGCAGAAAGGGAGAGCATTGAAGACTATGCCGAACATTCGTGGGAGAAAAGGAGAACGCTGCTGTTTACTAATTCCAATAAGGAGAAAACACCAGATTACGAAGGTATGGCCAAAATGGTGCAGAAGTTGTCTAACAAGGTCATAGACTTGGAGAAGGAAAAAGAAGCACAAAAGTTTTTTAGACCATATTATAAGAAAAGGGAGGATAGCAACCAGACCCTTCCCCCCTCTCAGAAGACTGCATCCATGAACCTCACAGAGATAGGGATGGAAAATTTCTGTACTTTTCATCAATAGCCCCATTCCGAAAAGAACTGTCCGCAATGGATAAATTCGATGACATTGGTCATGAATGAGATGCTGGATTCAAGATTGACAGAAGAATATGATGATGAAAGGAAAGAAAAAGTTGCTTCCACGTCTACAAAAGAACAGGAAGAAGAGACTATGGCCTTATGGAGCTCTATTTCAGTACTAGACGCGGAAGAAGAAAACACTCAGGAACGCAAAGATATCAGAGAAGCTAACGTCACAACTAGGAGCAAAGGGGACGTTAGTGATGACAGTCTTCTACTCCCAAAGATTCAAAGGCTGCAAAGAAATATCAAAAAGAAATTTCAAGACAAATCCGTGGCTGATCAGATTCCAGAATTTACCATTACCAGCCAGGATCCGAGGCAATTTAGAACACCGCCTAAGCCAAGCGAAGAAAATGTGAGCGTTAATAAACCTCAGTCCACTAGACAACTAATCGAATATGATGTTGTTGAAGATTTAAAGAATATAAAAGCAAACGTCCCGCTATTTGAAATGTTCAAAATACATCAGCAGAAAGAAAGATTGTTGAAAGCATTAGAAACAAAAGAAGAAAAGCTGCCCACTGACAATCAGCCGCAGCCAGAAGAAGAAATTGGGGAAGCTAGTAGTGGAGGTAAGTCTAAAACCAAACACCCACCTTTCCTTTTAACTTTTGAAATTTTTAATCATAATGTGCACAATTGTCTAGCGGACTCAGGAGCATCGATTAATGTCATGCCCATATCTGTTTGTAAGAAAATAAATGGGCAGCCCAATCCAACCACGTGGAAAGTGGTGCAGTTGGATAGGACCGACGTCAAGGTAGTTGGCGAGATGGAAGACGTGCTAATCCACTTGGCATTCGATGATAGAGTCTTCCAAGTCATCAACATTGTAGTGGCTGACATACCGGATGCGTACGGCTTGGTCTTGAGTAGAGATTGGTCAGCCAAATTGAATGGGTATTTCGCCACAGATTGGTCACATCTTTGGTTGCCATACAAAGGAAGTCCTAATCAGATCAAGGTTTTGAGAGAGCCTCATATGAAATACAATGTCACTCAATTCGATGGAAAGAATGTACCAGTTGAATCCGTTTTGGGAAACTACTTTCTGGAACTAGAACCAGGGAATTATCAAGCAGAAGAGGCTAGCAGCACATCTAACACCCAGCCTGATCTCCTTCGTTTTTATCAGGCTGATGAGCTTGACTGTAAAATAGTAGATTTAGCCGTAAGAGTAGATTCTTTTTCAGTAGACAATGTTTGTTGGACTTTATATTTTGACGGCTCAAAAACGTTAGAAGGATCGGGGGCCGGCTGCATCCTTATTGATCCACCAAAAAACAAATACTTCTTATCCTGTAGGTTAGAGTTTGAATGTACTAACAATACAGCTGAATACGAAGCATTGTTGCAGGGACTCAAGAAGGCCATTGAGTTACAGGTTTGTAATTTAAAATTTTTCAGGAATTCAGAAATAGTTGTGAAACAAATAAAAAATCAGATACACTGTGTTTCCCCTCATTTGGAAGCCTACCAAAACGAGGTATGGGAATTACTTAAACGTTTTCATGCATTTAACATTATTTCAATTCCAAGGATAAAAAATGCAGCCGATGATCTTTTAGCCACATCAGCTGCCAGGCTGGTTACCACTAATAATAAATGCTCTATTGAATTACTTTTCAGGCCCTCCGTGCCGGACATGATCACTAACCTGCGAGTATTTGACGATGATCAGCAGATAATCGAATGCTTGACAAATGACGAGACTTTTAAAGGAGCTATCATAGATGATGAGGAACATCAGGCTGAAATGAAACATAATAATTTCATTCCCAAGGTGTCAGGACACTGGAGAAAATGTTTGACTTGAATGAGAAATTTAGGAGACCAGCTAACGTGAAGACACACAGCTCAACCCTACAGTTCGAACTAATAAATTTAGGAACTAAATCAGAGCCCAAATTTGTTAACCTCGGCAAGTGCTGTTCGCCAACAGAAAGAGACAAATTCATTAGTCTGTTTAAGCAGTACAAAGATGTGTTCGCAT
>LPNX011107353.1:25659-126512 GCA_001517045.1 Pseudotsuga menziesii
GGTCCACGGCCCCGGCCAAATAGCTACTACGGAGCAATTTATTATGCAAAAGAAAGAAAGTTACATGAGCTTCTCATAATCGATCAACTAGCCAAGGACCCTCTATGCTCTTNACACATCTTATACATGACATTTAATAAATAAATTTTTTATTTTCATAGAAGAATTACTGCCTCTATATAGAAGACTATGAAACCCTACATTATTATATAATGAAATATTATGGTGAGAAGAGATGTCCTCATATAATTTAAAAGGTAAATGCATTAGAAGAAACATCCACTCATAAAAACCCTATAAAATGGAGTTCCCTATGAAACCCTATGAATTACTGCCTCTATAGAAGACTATGAAACCCTACATTCTTATATAATGAAAGATTATGGTGAGTTGAGATGTAAAGTTTTATGAGGATGTGTGAACCTTTATATCACTAGTATCTTTTTTAATGAATACCATTAGTATCTTCTTTAATGATTAAAAGGTATGAGGAGGTTTTTATTTTAAAATATGATTAGTAGGTTAGACAAGAGTCAAATCTAAGTATGAGTAAATGTAGCTAAACCATCATAGATCTATCTAAAAGGGATTTAGCAAACACAAAGAGGGATCAAATATCTTAAGGTGAAAACCCTTTTTTAGCGTGAAAATGTGTAATCTAAGACCAAACCTCTCAAGGTACAAACCCTTTTTTAGAGTGGAAATTTGCATAATCTAATTTTTATGGTTTTAGTTTATCTAATTTATGTTGTTTTATATATATGTAATTTTAAATAATTTAAATTTAATTTAAGCCCGGAATTTATTTTTAATAATATTTTATTATCTTTTATAAAAAGCACTTGCTAACTTTAGGATGAGCACAGAAGGAGTTACATATCTCTACCCTACTAAGCTGTAAACTGCACCTCTTCCATGCAATGATATATCCTCATTCTTTAGGACAATTGAATTTAATACTTTATTGAAACATTACAATAATAGCATGCATGTGTTCGGTTGAACTATGTATCTTGGAGAGCCGACTTTGGTGTTTTCATGAACATTTGTGTGATTCCGTGAAGTGTTGATTTTCCGCATCAATTTCTAGCTTAAATAGTTGAAGTAGAGAGTAGATGCATGCATAAGAGTGTTAGTTCCAAGTATCGTGAAGATTGAAAGTTGGATTGATCAATTTCATGATCAATCGATGCAAGCCACAGGTTTTCTGTCTTAACAAGTTTTTGCAGAGAACGAATGGTGGCAACTGAGGCTGTAGTTCAAGATTTGATGGTCCTGAAGTATCCCAAACCAAGGGATGCAAGGAAGTTAACAGATCCACAGAGATATGAGAGCTGAATAAAAAAAAAGATCAACGGTCATGGAGAAGGCTGCAAGGATTGGACAACTGAGGAAGCTACGGGGAAAAATTCGCGGAGAGGAACTTGCGAGGAGCACTTTTTGTAAGTTGGCATCCTACATCCCGCATCCCGCATGCGAAAACACTGTTGCGGAATGAATTTGCGAAAATGGAATTGCGGAGAGAAATTTGTGGCAATCGGGAACCCACCTCCCACATCCCGCTTGCAGAAGGGCATTAGAGGAGGTAGAGCTGCGGGAAGGCAGTTTTACACTAGAATTTGGCCATTGGGCTAAATTTGGTAGCCCTACTAAGTGTATGAGCTACTAGATCCTAGAAGTGCTGGTTAGGGTTGGTTGTGATTGTTAGGGTACACAAGGTACTCCCAAAGGACCGAACACCAAGAATAGCCGCTTCACACAAACAGATCACAGATCAATACACCAATGTTTGTCACGTGGTNTAGTGATTGACCCACCTGCACCATAAAATCAAATAGAGGATGAGCCATTGGACTTTCAAGGAACTTAATTTTCCGAGCCGACTCATTCTAGTAAAATCTATTCTTCAAGCAATGCCTCTCTATATTTTCTCTATTTTGGATACTCCTAAATATGTGATTAAACAAATCCAAAATATTCAACGAAACTTCCTTTCGGGGGGATCGGAAGGGAACAGGAACTGGCCATTGGTGGACTAGAAAACCATATGCAAACCTAAGGAAGTAGATGGCCTAGGAATACATGACCCTCTTGATATCAACAAAGCAATGGGAGCCAAAATTTGGTGGCAGTGGATTACCCATGAAGAGGAACCATGGGATAAATTGTGGCACATGAAGTATGCCTCTCATTGAACTAACCAATTGTTGGTTCCTTTTGGATAAAATGCTCCAGGCTCCAGTATTTGGAAATTGTCTCAAGAAGGTCGTAGTTTGATTCAGCAACATAGCTTCTAGGAGGGAAGGGATGGCAGGATGACATTGTTTTCCAGTGATGCTTGGATCCAGGAGCCATGTGTGGCAAGTTGGGATGATATAACTCTCCTAATTTACCATCTCCAACACCATCCATTGAAAAAGGTGCCATATTTTTGAGATTATGAATCCCCAAACCAACTCTTTATAACCTGGAAAAAGAAGGAATGGTGGCAAGCTCAGGTTCCTGGGGAGAATATGGAAATTTTCTATTCGAAGTTTTGTGCTAGAAATATCCCCAAGACCGCTGGCCTAGACAAAATCAGATGGGGGTGTACCAACCAGGAAATTTTCAATATAAAATAATCAATTGAGCTGCTTACAAAAACTTACAGACTGGAAAAAGAGGTAAACTAGAGGGAAAAATGGGGTGGAAGCTAGTGGCCAAAGGTCGCAGCTTTTAGTTGGCTTCTTCTTAAGTGGCGCATTCTAACTTGGGATAATATCCAGGATAAGGGGAATCAGTGGGCCTACAAGATGCTATCTATGCAAAACAAATAATGAAACAATAAACACCTATTGGATGAGTGTCCATTGGAAGAAGACATCTAGGAAAGGGGAGCAACGATTTTAAAAAGAAATCATAGGAATAAAGGCATGCTAGATGTAACTATTGCAGAATGGCCCAAGAATGTATTCAAAAACAAGATTGTGAACAGAGTATGGGAACTTCTCTCCGGCTTCTCTATATGGGAAATATGGAAATATCAGAATTTACAAATATTTGAAAGTAAACCGAGATGGGTGGAGGATATTTGGGCATTGATTGAAGCTCATTTAAAAGAATCAATAAACTTAACTCTTTGGTCCCAAGAATATTTCAAAGCTGAGAAAAATGAAAGACTTATCCTTTATGAATTAGAAATATATGACTTACCTGTTAACAATTCATGGCCCAGATCATCACCCAATCCCCCACGCAATGTAAATTTCTGGCAGAGGCTGCCAGAGGGTTCTTTCAAGATCAGCTTCGATGATGCTGTAAAAGGAATTCTGGGACCGACTAGTTTCAAAGGAGTAGTCAGGAACTCCAATAGATACATTCGTATCATTTTCTGGGGTAACATTGGTACTAGTACCAATAACATGGTGGAGCTTGAAGGACTAATCAATGAAATGTCATGGGCCTTGAAACAGTAGAACACCCCTTTAATTTTGGAAGGAGACTCATAGGTTATCACTAATATTGCTCGAAGTCTTCAAAATGGTACAAACATTCCATAGGTTTAAAAAAATTGGAGATGGGAAGGAAAGTTATCAGAGCTCAGAAGGATGCTCATGGGAACTCTAGCTCTTCAATTTTCGCATGTCAGAAGGACTGGTAATAAGGTGGAAGGAATTTTGGCAAATGAAGGGGTGTAAAAGTTTACCTCCTTCCTTGCAAAAGGGTTCCACGACAAACAGGAAAGCACGATATGGAGCCGTTGTGAAAAGTTGGTGAAGGAATATATGGGAAGCAAGGGTGAATTTCTCCATTGTTAGATGTATCACATCCCATTGCCAATGAAGGAAAATTGTTTGCTTGAATCGGCGCTTAATCAACCACTCGTCTTTACCCTCCTCATGAGTGGGTCCCACATCACGCCCAATCCGCCCCATGTAAGCCACGAGTTGTGGAATGATGTTGATTCCCCTCGTTTATTCGTGGTAGGTATGGAAGGACGAGAGATGACCTCCACAACACTTGGCTATAACTTCGAGCATATAGAGCATTTAGAGGAGATGTGTGGTAAGCATACGATGCATATGACCAAGGTAGAAGGCACATATGCCCCATCCGGAAATAACTATGTGAGGATGAGATTCATTAATAAGGATGGTCACTGTGACAACTGATTCGTACGGGATGGGGTGTGGGTTCTTCCCATTTAGTCAAGATCGTATGATATTTTCAAGCTATTTTTCATGGATAGGTAATAACAGAGATTTCCATATGAGATGGCCATGAATGGGAGAAGGAGAAGTTGATATTACGCACGAGAAGGAAGATATGGCAGAGGATTATGGATTTTGGTTTTGTAATGTTTCCATGGTGAAGGGTGTGAAATGGAAACATCAACCAGAAGTACTGATGGAGGTATTATTCACCCACAAGTATGGAAAGGCTATAAAATCCCCTTGGGATGGATATGGATCCATCGTGCTCGAGCTGCAAATTAAGTATAGTTTTCGGTCGGCCCCCAGCAAGAATCTGTGTAATGTGATAATGGCTCAACAATGGCAAGTCTGAATATGTCAGGGAGGAAGGGTTAGGATTGAGGGGATAAATTTCCCGCTGACCAGTTCATATGCTAATAACCCACCAGTGGAAGATAGTCCAATCCTATTAGCTTTTAATTAGGGCAAGCAATATATGGCTGAGACCCCCGCGGTTGTTGAAGCTTAGGTAATAGTTAAGGAACTAGAGCTATTTTGTGAGTATGAGAGACACCAAGGGAGACCTGTGGTTGTCAACCCCTTCTGGAGAGTGAGGATTCTATTGGATCAAGATTTACAGGCCAAGGCGCAAATGGCACATGGTATAAGGGAAGCCCTAACCCTGATCTGGAGGGGGCAGCAAGAGAGTGTTGTGGGCTTCCGTCTTCTTGACTAGATAACAATTGAATTTATGGACCACCAAGGGGATCCTGCAATGGAAGTGCATCCCTCATCCCCAAGTGACCCCTCCTCTGCAGTAAAGGTATTCAGTTGTATGTCTTATTTTGGATCACCCGTGGCTTGTGTTCTGATTTTTGGTCCAGTGGACCATCTTGGGTCTAGTTAGTTTATGTTTATGTCAAGTTTTATTAAGTATTTTAATGTTTGTTTGGTTGTAAGTGGGTATGGGAAGGATATACTGATTTGTAAGGGTATTTATCTTTGTAAAAATGGAAGCGATGGTTATAAGGTTGGGGGGGAAGGAAAGCCTCTGTTTTGATTTTTGATAGTATGTGGATTGTATATGAGGTCAATTGTAAAAGGAAGAGTATGGGTTTGGGAATTAGGGGAGATTATAGTCCTAATATTGATGAAAACAACCTGGTCATGCGTAGATCCTCTAGCTGTCTAGGTCTAATTGTAATTTCATTTTTGTATCATACGTAATAAAATGGTTCCCTTCTAATTAACAAAAAAAAAATATAAAAAGTATATATAAGGTTGTATGTACACAAGTTCCACCAATTCATGAGACTCTAGTGTGCAAGTCCCACCAAGTCATGGAAATCTAGTGCGTAAGACCCATGAAGTCATGGAAATCCATCAGTGCATTATAAGCATAATTGGTTGAATTACTACAAATTCACTATATATACAAAAATAAATGTCGATGAAAGAATAAGAGGGTTGTTAAGATTGATTGAAAAGAAAGGAAGAAGGGGTGTCATTGACTTAGACAAATCCCAACTTGTGGACATATCAATTGAGTAAGATCGGTATAAATAAGAGAAAGAACGATGTTTGTTGAGATGAGCTTATGGGCACAAAAGATGTAGTATTATGAAATTCCAAGATTCAAGGAACACATGAAATGCTCAGGGGAATCAATGGTGGTATGACTTGAGGAAGTGCATAGGATTATAGGACATGCATAAATTCAAGGAGGAATCACAGATATATATAAGGGGAATTTGTGACATTATCCCAATGAGAATTTGAACAAGGAACATTTGAATAGAAGGATACAAGGAATGGTTGCACATAAAGAGTTGGAAATTTTAAGTATAGTATGCTCAAGAGTCTCCACGGAATAGAGGAAACATATTAGAAAGTGTAGAGTGGATTGTGATCGAGGTGTACAACAAAAAAAAATATATCTTGGTGGTAGAATGGGGAAATGTCACAATATTGGTGTCTTCCATAGGCGGATGCCTGACCATGCAAGTTGGTGCTTGCTTACTATGAGAACCATCTCATAAGAGAACTGGTGTCCTCATAGTTTGGTGCTTGTAAAAACAACATGTTGGTGTTTGCAAGGGATTGGTGTTCCTATCTAATTGGTTCTCACAAAATTAGTCAGTGGGTGTTCACACTTTTTTACGATATTGTTGTCTTCTAAAATAATTTGTAATAATAAGATTATTTATATATAAGATTTATCTATATATTCTTTCCACAATGTTCTATGTATTCAGAATTGCTTATGATACATGTTATAAATGTTAATGAAATCTTACATGTTATAACACATGTTTGAAAGGATAAAAAGTGCATGGTATTGATTCATTCTCCCTCCACTCTCACCATCACTTGGAATCCATGTTGGTTGTGGATCCTCATCTTCTAATTTAAATATGTTATTGTTCAACTGTGTTTATATCATAGTTTTATTGTACACTCATCCTAGCAGGGGGCGCATGGGTCTGAGGGCAGTGCCCCAAAAGAGTTTTCTTGGTGATGTTTGTTTCCCAATAGTTTGCAGGCCCATGGCATTGGGAGGCCAGTAGTATTTTCCAATGGTAATTCCTTATAAAAGGAAAGCATTGTAATACAACTGTGTATTGTATTGTATTGTATTGTGGCATTGTGAAAAACAATCTCTGTGATTGTGCCAGAGAGAGACTGTGAGAGAGTGAAGAGGAAGTGTAGCGGGTGTGATGCAAGTTGTATCCATTTATTTTTGTTGCATAGTGTAATAATAAAAGTACTGGAAATTTTTTTCTGGATGTAGCCCATCTTGGGTGAGCCATGTTATATTAGTCTCTCTCTTGTAATTTACTAATATATTTTATATTTGCATCTTGTTGTCACTTGTGGAGTGCCAATATTCGATATTCATATATGTTATTGTCCAGTGATGTTTGTTTCCCAGATTGATTGTATAGTCATCCCAAAGGGGGGGTGTGGGGGAGAAACCTCTGAAAGAATTTTTTTGGAATGTTTTTTGGCCAATCGTTTATGGGCCCATGGTATTGGGTAGGGTATTTTTTAAGGATTCTAATATTGCACTTAAGAATATATTCTAAGCGATTGTTTTGGATTGAAAAAAACATGTTTATAGATAGGTAGGATAATATTATATATGAAACATAAAATTAACATTGAAATGTGTAAATTTTGGTGAATTTTATGATTAAAAAACATATTTGATGTAAATATAGGCGATATTAAACACTAAATATGACCAAATAGCAAATTTATTTTTTGAGAAAAACCACAAAAATAGCCAATTGGTGAAATTTATCCCCTAAAAATTACCTTGGTATTGGGTGATGCTTGGTATTTTCCCATGGTAATTCCCCTATAAAAGGAAAACATTGTAATAAGTTTGTGTGTTGTATTATAGCATTGTAAAACAATCTATTTGATTGTGTGAGAGAGAATGTGAGAGAGTGAAGAGGAAGCATAGCGAGGTTTCTATAGGTTGTATCCCTTCATTCTGTTAGATGCATTAATAATAAAGGAATGAAAACTTATGTGTAGACATATCTTATCTTGGGTGAACCACGTTATATTTGTGTCTCTCTTGTAATGTGTGGTAAATTTTGTGTGGACATAGCCCATATTGGGTGAACCACATTATATCTATTTCTCTCTTGTAATGCGTTTTAATATTTGTATCTCCTTTATTGTTTACTCTTATTGCTTTATGATCATGTTTCTAACAATTGGTATCATATCCAAAAGGTCCATTTGGTTGGTATACTCACAGGAAATAAGGGTTCCTAGTTTGAGTGGGAGAAATGGCAGAAGAAGGAAACATAAGGGTCGAGAAATTTAACGACCAAAACTACCAGTTATGGAAAATGCAAATGGAGGAATATCTATACCAAAAATATCTCTACCTACTATTGGGAGGAAAAACAAAACAACCGACGACTATGAACGACGAAGGATCGAGGTTCTTGATAGAAAGGAACTGGGAACAATATGGTTCTTCCTGGCTTCGTCGGTGGATTTCAATATTTCGAAAGAAAATACAACGGAGATTGTGATGAGTGCATTGGATAATCTATATGAAAAACCTTCAGACTCCAACAAGTTATTTTTAATGAAGCATTTATTTAATACGAATACATCAAAAGGTGGATCTGCCACTAACCGTTTAAATGAATTTAATACGATTACTAGTCATCTAATTTCTTTAAAAGTGAACTTTCATGATGAAGTTAGGGCTCTTATAATATTGTTCTCATTGCTAGAAAGCTGGAATGGATTGGTAATGGCTGTAATTAAGTCTATCCCTAGTCAAACACTCTTAAATTTGATGATGTTGTTGGTGTTATTCTTAGCAAGGAAATGAGAAGAAAAAACACATGTGAGACATCAGGTAATGCGTTGAAAATGGAGATCAGGGGAAGACAAAGGGAAATAGGAAGGAACCAAAGTAATAGAAGCAAGTATAGAAAGGGAAGATACAAGTCCAATATGGGAAATATAGACTGCTAAAACTATGGTAAGAGAGTATATCTGAAGAAAAAGTGCAAAGATCCAAATAAGAAAGGAGATGGGTAGTAGGAGACTACTAAGGAATAAAATGTAGTTGGTGATGTGTTACAAGATGCTTTTATTCTTGCATTAAATAATACTAGTGATTAATAGATAGTAGGTTCAAGGGCTTCATGTCATGCTACACCCCATAGGAATTTCTTTTAGGATTATGTTCCAAGTGATTTTGGACAAGTTTTATTAGGGGATGACGAGCCATGTAAAATTGTTGGAATGGGTAAGGTACATATTAAGTTAATTAATGGAAATGAATGGATGCTAAAAGATGTAAGGAATATTCCTTCTATTAAATCAAATCTAATATTAATAGGGTAGTTGAGAGATAGCAGTTGTTTGTCTACGTTTGGAAAAATGTGGTGGAAGATCACTAAAGGAGAACTGGTAATAGCAAAAGGAGATAGGATAGGTACATTGTATTTATGTCATCATAATAATAATTGTTCTATCTCTGTATCTTCCACAAAAATAGGCTTAGCCACATGAGTGAGAAGGGGATGCAAATTCTTCACTCAAGGAAATTTCTTCCAGATTTGAAGTAGGTGAGTTTGGAATTATTTGAGAACTGTGTTTACGAAAAACAAAAAAGAGTTATATTTATCAGGGTTGGGAACAAAAGAAGAGTGAAAATTTAGATCTTGTGCATACATATTTATGGAGACTGTCTCAGGTACAATCTCCTCATGGCTCTCGTTATTATGTTTCTTTTATTGATGATGAAACTAGAAAAACTTGGGTTTATTGCATTGGACATAAATATGATGTGTTTTCTACTTTTAAGAAGTGGAAAGATTTGGTTGATAATGAGATAGGGAAAAGAATGAAAGTCTCTCAGATCTGATAATGGAGATGAATACTATAGCAAGGATTTTAATAGTTGTTGTGCACACAATAGGATTCGTATAGGAAAGATAGTCCTATGAATACTACAAGAAAATGGTGTGCTAGAATGATGAATATGATGATCATGAGCGTGCAAGGTGTATGATTTTGTTTGCAAGATTTCCCTTACAGTTTTGGGATAATGTTGTAGATACCATTGTTTATTTAATAAACAAAGGCCCTTTAAGCACTTTGGTTATCCTTATGGGATTATGAAAATCACAAAATCATTAGTAGATATGTAGTATTCAATGAAAAGGTTATGTACAAAGACTAGTTGCAAGGAAAGAAAGAGGGAAAAAAAAACAGAGTACATAGGCCTTGATGAAATCAAAGAAAATGAAGTTTCAAAGGAACCAAAAATCAAGAGAAACAACATCTACCTCAAACTCGTGCAAATGTAAGAAGATCTACAAGGTTAAGTAAACCTCGTGAACGATTCTCTTCGTCACTGTATTATTTATTGATGAGTTATTCTAGTGAAATAGGATGTTATGAAGAGGAAATTCAAGTATAAACTTGAAATAAGTGGGATGTAATGATCCAATTCTAAAATTCCCAACAAAGGCAGAATTTGGAGAAAATTTATCTTGACTAGTCTTGACTCTAGGGGATTCAAATGACACAAGTGCATCTCTAATTTGGCAGGGAATGATATGGGGTGTATTAGGAACACTCAATGGACTCAATGATAAATTTATGATAGGTGATAGACATATGCAAGTTTATTTGGGAACATTGGAAAAAATGGTAAAATTACTAGTAATTTATGGTGCAATTTCCCCTCGGCTGTGAGCAAAAATGGCTTTTCAACTCCTATGCCACCCTACAAACTTGTCAAAAAGAGTATGGGTAATTTTATCATACTTCCTTTATTTTCATTTGGTATGGTTTTTTTTTATGAAACAAAGGTGTAAATCTTCATATTCGAATGCATAAATCCAGTGATAATAAGGGAAATGACATGAAAAAGCTACTCTTTGACTCACAAATTGTGAATATGATGGCTCAGAAAAAACATTAATGAATATAGAACATTAAAAACATATAAATATCTCACTAAAAACATATAACATATGAGACAAGTTGCAACATACATTAGATATACAACTCCATTGAGATGGGAAATCAACACATGGAAACTAATCACAACAAAGCTTGGGAATGTGGGAATTTGCATATGTATTTCTACTGATTTCGAATTATAGAGAGTGTTATAACCCTATAATTTTCCTATGGTTGTTGTAGTAAGTCACAGGGGTAACCATTTCAAACCTATCATTAGATTGTATTCTATCCTATACAGTCAGAGAGGGCTCTCTCTTGTCACAAGGTCATTCACATATACATTTGTCTTTAAAAAAGCAGTCAAAATTCTAGATTCTGATGGAAAACAAGTTTTTAGAGTTTAAAAGATTGTAGGACATACAAATAGAAAGAACCATTGGGAAATGGAGTCAAAACCTGAAACATTCAAGGACTTACAACAAATAATAACCAGCAATAACCTTTATAGTATGAGGAAAAATAGGTATCAATATTCTACAAAATACCTTTTGACATATGGTAGGGGGCAAGGAGAAGAATACTAGTGAAGCAAAAGAAACAATGGAGGCCGATAACTGAAATTGAGCATTGAAGATGAATTCCAAAGCATTTACCAGAAACACAAACAAATGCATTATTTGATGTAAGGAGCGCTAAACAAATAATGAATTCCTCACATTAAACTAGAAACAAATTAGATTAACTATACATACTTGGAAATGCAGTAAACAGGGGAAAACAAATTGAATAGTGAACAACATGATGAATCTCAAACATTCAAGCTATGATTTTCATTAATTCTCCCAAGGAAATTTATAGAGCTACAAAATCAAGCACACAGGCTTCAAAAATGAATGTCGAACCAAGCCATTCTTCCTCTATCAAGGTTAGAGATCCAAATTCATTTACCCTAATCGGGAATAAATCCTGCATACATAAAATCCTAACAACTTCTAATCTAGAAAATTCACCCTGATCACAAAATAAAAATAGGAAAACACACTGGGACGCGCATGATGGACCAAAAAGGAAAACTTGGACATCTGTACCTTAGGCCTGCTAGATGAAAATGACTAATCAAATAATTTCCGGACAGCCTACAATGATTTTAATTTGTCCTTGCACGTTCAATCAAGAAAACAATCTCCAGCCGTAGAGCCTACTCTTCAACAAATCTTAACCCTTCAATGGTGTAGTTCTTACCCGATTTCACAATCTTCCTATTTTCTAAACTCTTGGCTTGTTCCCATTCTGAAATCAACTTTGGATCATAGATCAAACTCCTCCAAGATCTTTGTTGTTCAAAGGTGCGGGGTCTACAATATTTTGCGGCCCATCACCTTGATAAAAGATTTCCTTGTTTTGGATGTGAAATTCATATTCACAGTTGATATGATTTAAAATTTGATCACCACCATTGAAATATGTACAATCACGCTCCATAAAGTGACCTTTGTAATCTGATTTTCAAGTGTGATATCCAATAGGGAGAAGACATGTTATTTAAGCATGTTTCTCATAGTGCAGGAGCTTCTCGACTTTGAGTGGGCAAGTTCACCCAACAAAATTATTCTGGACGGTGGATGTAATTCTACCTTTGATTTGAGCCATTGAAAACTATGGGTTCTAACCAATTTTGCATATTGGGAAGTCTATTTAACTCGTGCGCATGTTCCTCTTTTCCACACTGTCGATCTTAGATAGAGACCTTCCCAATCGTTGATATGAGGTAAATATGTGGGATGCAAAAAATGGAAGGCGGGATTTCTCCTTTTCATACCCAAACTTCATATTTTTTCTTTCCTCCCTTCCTCTCCTTTCTAGACCGCTGATCTGTGCGGGATTTTGAATTTTCATGACTAAATTCTTAAGTTTCTTTCTTTCTGATCTCCGCCCTTCTGCTCTCTTTTGGACCTTTGATATTTGGTGGAAACATTCTGAGCCATTAGATCTGGAAGATCGCAGAAGGTGGAAGTTTAACCTTTCATGGGAAAATTCTTATGTTCTCCTCTTTCCGATATTCACCCTTCCGCACCTTTCTACACCATTGATCTGAATGGTAGCTCTCCCAACCATCGATATTGTGATTGTGGAAAGAGAGATTCCAACCTTTTACAACCAAGTTAGTATGTTTTTTCACCTTCTGATTTTCGTCATTCTACTCCTTTCTGCACCATTGATCTGTGCGTAAGAGTTCTGAGCTGTTAGATCTTGGATCACAGAAACCAAAAATCAAGGTTTGAACTTTTTTTAATGACCAAAAATTTACCTTTTCTGATCTTGACTTTTTTCTACACCATTGATCCTATGCAAAAGCATCCTAGACCATCGAATCTTGGATTGCGGAAGGAAGAAATACGGATTTGAAATTTTTGTCGCCGAAACTTTGCATTTCCCTCTTTTGAATTCTACCTTTTGTGTTTCCTGGGGCCATTGATCACTTTTGCAGGTTGGATCTCCACCATTCGTTCTCATCAAGACCCATCCCTGATCAGATTTTTCATATCAGGGTAATTTCCAAGGTTGCGCCTTAGTATTTTTAGCCATTTTGAACTTCAAACATAGGATTAATAGCCTTTGAAGCAGCCTCAAACCCATTTCTACATGCCTCCAGGTCATAATACATGGAAATTTTTTGACCATACCCCTCATCTTTTTACTGGATTATCCTTCTAGAAAGGGATCCACATGGGTGTATATGTAAAAATCCTCAAAATTTAGCACAGGTGCTAACAACAGCTTCAAATAGGGGATGCTATCCTCCCTATGAGGTAGAAAAAAACCATGTAGACCATGTTCCTGATCCATTGGGTTGGTCCCAATATTTTCTGAAATCCCTAACATGCTCTGAAAACAAAAAATGAACAGGTATTGAAAACAAATTGAAAAATTGCTTAAAAGAAATGGTCAGCATGTTGAGCTTATTCACACCTACCTACCCTACTAACTAAGAATCAATGACCAGTTAAGTAGCTTCTAACTTCCAATGAATCTATTCAAGAAAATGATCTAAAGATTGGGCTTCTTCATCACGCTTTATCAGACCTGAAGAACTTAATAAAAATAGGTTATGATGAGAGATCTGATCTTTACTGTGAACACACAACCTACCATCCCCACTACAAATATTCTCCACATATGGAGCTACTAGATCATGACAACCTTCAAAAACATCTATGGTGCACCTGCCATGACAAGGCTGCTCCATATATGCATACATTGGATCATAAAATCCATCACAGTCTTTAAATTTTTTTGTCATTTGCTTGCCCCAATAAAGTTGCTCAAACTGTAATTCCACCTGCACACTGTCAAACTTCTCTTCAAAAGAATCTTGCAAGGAATTCTCATGACAACTTGTACATGAGATATCAACTATTTCATTGAAAATGATAGAATTTAAAACTTGATTCTTTTCATGCATTTCACAGGGAATATATTCAATAAAATCAAGTGAAATAAACTCTTCTTTCCATGAATATTATGAATTTGAAGAATATGAAGAGATGTCCCATTTAGGACCCTTGTCTTCCAAGCAACCATCCCCATTTTCATCATATATAGGTGGGCTGAAATATTCTTCAAAACCACCATAAACAGAACTTGTAACAGTCTGATTGCATTCTTCATACAACAAACTGTAACACTCCTCCTATACAACGTTACGCTGATTATATCCCTACTCATAAAAGGGAGGATTGGAATGCAAAGCAGATTCTACTTATTCACCCTTCTCATTATCCACTCATAGAAATTACATAGCATTATATATATCCTCAAGTTTATGTACTTTCTTAGAGGCCCTTAATTTTTGTCTCAAAAACTCAAATGAGGCATAACAAAACGGCAAATAGTTACTATCATCATGCTTATTGTAGTCTTCATGAAAAGAAGGATTGGAATGCAGAGCAGACTTTACTTGCTCATCCTTCTCATCTTCCACCAGAAAAGAAGGCTTTCTATGTTCATGTAAATCTTTAGGTGGAATTAGAGTCTAAAAAACACACAGAGCTCCATCTTCAACAACTAACCCAAAATTTGATTCCTCTTTTAATTCAAACTATGAAGGAGCTTTAAGACCTTCATGAGGGATGTCATTAAATAAAGTGGAAAATCCTGGATCGTTGTCAATAGCATGAATAGAATGATTATTACACTGATTGTGAACCATTTTAGTTATTATATCCTTATATCCAACATTCATCAATAATTCATTTAAAGAGACAGAGAGTTTTTGATTTGAATCTATCTTTGAAATATGCCCCTCCTCTTCTTGAGCAAAGTATATTCCAAAATCAATATCATCAAAGTGATGATTTTGATTTTCCATTGGATCCTTTCCTCCCTCCTCATCAACATAATTGTCCAGGAAAGGTGGCCTGATTTATTGGTCTTCAGGAATTCTTTGATTTCTTGGAGGGAGGGGTCTTCTAATGTTTTGGCTTCTAGTCTATTGCTCTTGATTTCCCTTGGGAGGTGGCCTATTGTCCATAGCAAGTCTCTCCATCAAATTTTCCACTGTTTTCATCAGCACGTCCATTCTAGCCTCTTGTGAGTCGGAGGAAGAAGGTTGTTCACGATCTTTATCCTTCCTTCTTTCTCCCTCTTCTATCCTCTTCTCTTTAGTAGTAGTTAGGTTTATTTCTACCTCTATAGTATCCTTCATAATATTGGTCAGAGAGGCATATCTTCTTTCACTCAAGCATAAGGAGAATTCACTATCAAAAGCTTCAGCATATTAGAGTTGACCAGAACCAAGGGGAGGCTTGAACTGGGCAGGGATAGTGTTATCACTCTAGGAAAATCCTCTAGGTTGTAGCTCGAGGATGCCTGGTAACTTATAATGTTTTTAGGGTTTTCTGATATGGATTAAGTCAGTTGACCTATATAACCTTTCCACTCTCAAGGCATGCATAAAATTCACTCATTTACAAGGCTTTTAGTTATAATTGCTCAGAAGTTGACAATAAGGTGCAGGGATGAAGAACTCCTCAGGCTGGAAGACTTACATACAAAGCACATCCATATAAATGGCTAAATCCTGATGAGGGTGGCACTTATAAATCAAATTGTACTAACAAACTAATAGGATGACTGCTATCAGCTATTAACCAATCTAAAAATGACCTAAATACACATTCAGGCATAAGTACACTAAAGAAAGAGATGATGGCTGAACAGATCATAACAAAAGAGATTATATTAATGAATAAGTAAAATGAGAACCATGAAAGCAGTATAGGCTTATAAATCCCCAAAGTTTAACCTTTATTATAAAATCGATCTTAGGCTTTATAGCCTTTTACAAAAAGTACAGATCATAAAACTTGGATTTTTTTTACAAAAATAATCAAAAGTAACAGTTTTTTCAAATTAGGGTTTGAAACCCTACCTAACTACTTATCTAACTAAAACTAAAGATTTAGTTCACTGACTGAATATTAAATAACTGAAGTAGATGCTGATAATCACCGCTATTGGTTCACTGCCAATTAACCCACTGATTTCTCCTTGACAATTAGGGTTGATGACTTTATGGCATTGTTTTGTCATAATATATCTAACCAGACCTTTTCTGATACTTCTGTTAGCACCTTTTATCTTTAACTTACATCCATAAGCCATCTGCAGTCACCAAAATCCGGTTCTTCCTTTCAAAAACTCACTTTTAAACCTATGTCTGCTTTCGGTGGTTTAAGATCCTCCGTGATTTTGTCAACTAGCCACCAAAAAGATGGCTTTTGGTGAATAATTAAACATTATATTTCTTTCCCAAGCCACCGGAACCCCTACTCCATCCCCGTGGTGAATTTATGCTTTCGGCAGATAGCGACTTTGAAAAAAACCCTTTTTAACCGCCAAACAAACAACTAAAGACCCATCGGCGATCGGAAGCTCTAATCACTAAAACATCGGAACCTCAAGCCTGAACACTTCCATAGTGTCAGTGCTTCAAACCACTAACGTCACGACGATTAAGCATCGACAATCGAAATCTCTAACCACTAACTCGTCGGCGATTCAAACAATAAGACTCTTCGTAGTGTCGGCGTCGTAGAGGACTAAACCTCCGACCGCTGTTCAAAAATTGTCCATCGGGACGTTCGTCGTTTATGTTCCGAAACATTAGCAGAATAGAGGAATAATGCCCCAACTCAATTTTTGACAAACTTTCGACAGCGAAAAAATGAAACCATTGAAAAATAAAAAAAAACATTAATCTCTAAGAAACAAACTTCCAGCTTTCGGTGGTTAGTGTATATGTTGCAGTCTTCTCTAATCTACCGAAAATGACCCTTTTCAGTGGCTAATGAGATGTTCTGAGCCTCGCCTAAGCCACCAAATGTACTCTTACCAATGTTGCTTGCCACTCGCTTTTGGTGGTTTAAACCCTCCTTTATCTATCTTTCTAGTCTACTGAAAGCACCCCTTTTCGGTGGCTAATGAGTTTTCTGTAGTCTCGCCTAAGCCATCGAATGTATTACTTTGACCCTGCTTGCTCAAGCCACTTTCAGTGGTTCAACTTTGGCCTACATTCAACTGTTTAGCCATCGAAACATAGTGTTTCAGTGGCTAATGAGCTATGATAGTCCTCTCTTAAGCCATCAAAAGATACAACTTGTAAAAATTTTCATTCAAAATAAAAATAGAGGCTTTCAAACTATCAGTGATATTCATATCCTTCATTGCATGAGTTAAATTATTCATACTATCAAAATAAATTATTTTGGGAGATAACAGATAGCATTATATACTTTCATAAATATGTGAGAAAACTCCTGGATAAATTCACTCTTCCCCCTCTTCATGGAATGGAATTGGGACAAAGACTCCCTGGGTTTTTCTTTTCTTCCCATTTGTCCTTGAAAGTATATTCAAAGGTTTGATAGTCCAAAATAGATTTGTCAGGAATATTTGTGAACCATTTTCGTGCTCATTAGAGGAAATTTCAACTCAAAATGGGCCTCCTAAAAAAATTAATAAAATAGTACTTCAAATAATAAAATAATATTTATTAATTCTGGAGGAAGAAAAGAGAAAATTTATTTTTTGTTTGTAATTTCAACATATCTCCTCGTATTTTTACTCAAATTTCGATCGAGAGAGCTCGTTGGATGTAGAATTAAATTCTACATCCAATGAGTACCCACTCAGCATACTTTTGATGGACTCCGCTACACCAAAAACAAAAAGTACCTAAAAAAACGTGATGATGACATCCAACGACTACCCACTCGGCATACTTTTGTCGGACCCCGCTGCCCCAAAAACAAGAAATACTTGAAAAAATGTGATGATGATGTCATCATCACGATTTTTCATGTATTTCTTGTTTTTGGGTAGTGATGTATGTCAAAATTATGCTGAGTGGGTACTCGTTGGATGTGAAATTTAATTCTGCATCCAATGAGCTTTCTCGATCGAAATTTGAGTAAAAACACGGGGTGATATGTCGAAAATACAAACAAAAAAAGTAGTTTTTTATGATAGCTATCCCCAAATTTATTTTAAAAAATTGTTTAAGACCTATATGATATTTCAAATTTAAAGCAATTTCATTGGCTAACACATGATGACATGGAATTTGAATTAGAGTTAAAAGGCCCATTTTGAGTTGAAATTTCCTCTAATGTCTCTAGCAATATTCTAGGCAAACAGTATGACTTTAATGTCATCATGGTCTATTTCCTCTAGGTTTGTCTAGTTCGAAAGCCATCCTAGGTGTTGTATGTTTGAATATCCCCTTTCCCCATTAAAGTTTTTGAGTTTTAGGGCATATCCCTAGGGAAGGTCATGAAGAGCAACAAGGAGCAGTATAGGGGAAAACATTTTATCCTTTCCTGTGGTTATAACAGGGTTTTCAAGAGGAATTGAAACTGGTGTGGCAGAAAAAAACAATCTATGGCGAGGGAGTGTAGAGCTATGAAGGACTATAAGACTGAATAATGAAGGTTGCTTAATCTCTAAAGTGGTTGGAAACAGAGATTTGGAAGCATGATTCTCTGTGGTAATGGATCTTAATGAGGATAATACAGAGGGAAATAAGGGGCACTCTTGGTCATAAAAGGGTTGGAGATCCCTCCCTAGAGACTCAGAAAAGAGTGTAGTGTGAACTGTAGCACCATGAGTTTTACATTGGTGATCATTGTTCTTATGTGGATAGACTAAAGGGTCAAAATCATATCTACAAGGTGTAGGGATACTTTTAGTTCTTAAAGAAGGATATACATGGGTAAGTCCATGGCCTTGTTATGAGTGTAATAAACCATGGGAAATTTCTTTGAAAAGTTTAGGAAATGATAGGAAAAAATTTACAAGAAAGGCTAAAATATCTTGGAGAAATTTTAGACTTGAGTACCCTATTTTTTCACCATGCCTTTCCATGTATTTACATTGAGCTCATTACACCTGTAGAGTGGCCATAGAAAATTTGGAAAAACTTTGCAGCTTCTGGGTTGTTTGTATTCCTAGTGGAGTCACCTTCCAAATGATTTGAGTGGATTTTTCAGAGAATATACAACTAACATGTGTCTACGAATGGTTTCTAAACCAGGTCATAGAACTAGGACAATGTCATTTTCCCCAAGGAGATAATAATGATTATTGCTCGGCAACAGCACTAAGATGTTATCGCCCTGTAATTTTCCTATGGTTGTGGTAGGAAGTCACATGGGTAACCATTTCAAACTAAAATTTATAATGTAGTCTAGCATATATAGTCTGAGAGGACTCTCTCTTGTCACAGGGTCATTCACATATACATTTGGATTTAAACAAGCAATCAGAAGACTATCTTCTAATGGGAAACAAGTCTTTAGAGTTTAAAAGATTACAGGACAAATAGATAGAAAGCATCATTGGGAAATGGATTTAATAACTAAAACATCCAAGGACTTACAACAAATAATAACCAACAATAATCTTTATAATTTGATGAAAAATATGTATAAATATTCCACAAAATATATTTTGAGAAATAGTAGTGGGAAAGGAGAAGAATCTAAGTGAAACAAGAGGCACCTATTTGTGGATGAATCTCTTGAAAACTTCCTTCAATAGAATAAATAATGGAGGATGATAACTGAAATGGAGCATGGAAGATGAATTCCAAAGCATTTACTAGAAACATGGACAAGCGCATTATCTGATGCAAGGAGCGCTAAATAGAGAACAAATTCCTCACATTCAACTAGAAATATATTAGCAAAACTATACAGACTTGGAAATGTAGTAAACATGGGAAAAACAACTGAATAATGAACACTATGATGAATCTCAGACATTCAATCTATGCTTTTCATTAATGCTCCCAAGGAAAGTTACAGAGCTGCAAAACCAAGCACACAGGATTCAAAAATGAATGTCGAACCGGCTCATTCTTCCTCTATCGAGGTTACATTTATAGAGTACTGGGATCCCGAAATGAACCTCGAAATAGGTTCAAATTCAGTTACCCTAATCAGGAATCAATCCCGCACACATAAAATCCTAACAATGCCTGATCTGGCGGATTTACCATGATCACAAACCCAAAATAGGAAAACACGTTGGGACGTGCAAGGCAAACCAAAATGGAAAACCTGAACATCTAGACCTTAGGTCTGCTAGATGAAAATGATTGTTCATAGAAGTTTTGGAAAGCTTGCAATGGTTTTCATTCGTCCTTGCACTTTCAATCAACGAAACAATCTCCAGCCGTAGATCCTACTCTTCCACAAATCTTAACTATTCAATGGTGTGGTTCTTACCCAATTTTGCAATCTGCCTATTTTCTAAACTCTTGGCTTATTCCCATTGTGAAATCAATTTCGGAACGTATATCAAACTCCACTAAGATCTCTGTCATTCAAAGGTGTGGGGTCGAAAATATTTCATGGGTGTCACCTTGATAAACTCTTTCCTTGTTTTGGATGTAAAATGCATACTCACCATTGATCTGATTAACCTTTGATCACCACCATTGAAATATGTACCATCGCTCTCCATAAAGTGACCTTTGTACTCCAATTTTTGAGTGTGATATTCGATAGGTAGAAGACACATATTTTAAGCATGTTTCTCATTGCGTAGGAACTCTTCGACTTTGAGTGTGCAAGTTCATCCAGCGAAAACATTCTGGACCATGGATATGATTCTACCTTTGATATGAGCCACTGAAAACTATGGGTTCTAGCCAATTTCGCATATTGGGAAGTCTATTTAAGTCATTCCCATGTTCCTCTTTTCTACACCGTCAATGTCGGATAAAGTCCTACCCAACCATTGATCGTAGGTAAAGACGTGGGCTGTGGGAGGTAGGATTTTTCCTTTTCATACCCAAAACTTCATATTTCTTCTTTCTTACCTTCCTCTCCTTTCTCGATCATTGATATGTGCAGGAGTTTTCCTGGCCATCAATCTTGCAGATTGTGGAAAACGGATATTGAATTTTCATGAATGAAATCTTAAGTTTCTCACTTTTCAGTCTTTGCCCCTCTACTCTCTTCATGACCATTGATCATTGGAAAAAATGTTCTAAGCCATTGGATCTTGTAGATCATGGAAGGCGGAAGTTTAAACTTTCACGGGAAAATTCTTATGTTTTCTACTTTCCAATCTCCACCCTTCTGCGCCTTTCTGCACTGTTGATCTATGCTAAAGCTCTCCCAATCTTCGATCTTGAGGATCACAAAAAGAGGAATTCCAAACTTTTACGACCAAGTTATTATATTTTTGTGCTTTTCGATTTCTTCCATTCTGCTCCTTTCCCCACCATTGTTCTTCACGGAAGCGTTCTGATCCGTCGGATCCGGATCGCAGAAAGCAGAAATCGGGGTTTGAACCTTTTTTAATGACCGAAACTTTACCTTTTCTGATCCTAACTTTTTATTGGACCGTTGATCCTAGCCATAAGTGTTCTAGACTGTCAGATCCCACATCACAGAAGGCAGAAATCGATATTTGAACTTTCTGTGGCTGAAAATTTCCATTTCCCTCTTCTGACTTATACCTCCTGCTTTTCCTTGGGCCGTTAATATCTTTTGTAGGTTGTTTCTCCACCATCTATTGTCGCCAAGACCCATCCTTGATCAGATTTTTCATATCAGGCTCATTTCCAAGTTCGCACCTAAGGATTTTTATCCATTTTGACCTTCAGGCTTAGTTCTAAGCCTCCCAAGCAACCTCAAACCCCTTTTTGCATGCCTCTAGATCATAAGACATGGAAATTTTTTGACTCTACCCCTCATATTTTTAGTGGCTTATCCTTATGTAGAGTGATTTTCATGGGTGTATTTGTAAAAATCCTCAAAATTTAGCACAGGTGCTAAGAAAGAGGATTAGAGACATATTACAAAGCCATAAATTGTTCACCCGTGCTTGGGAATAAACTATACTCAATGGGGTGCAACCACTATTCACAAAAGTGCGCCACCATAGAGAAATATGGAAATGTTGAAGTGGAGATTGAGAGAATGGGAGGGGAGATAGAAATATTACATAGCCATGTTAATGAAAGCTTACATGGTATAACAAATGTTTGAAAGGATAAAAAGTGCATGATATTGATTCATCCCCCCTCCACTCTTAGCATCACTTGGGATCCATGTTGGTTGTGGATGATTATCTTCCTGATTCAAAGATGTTATTGTTCGATTGTTTATACCGTAGTTTTACTGTAAATTCGTCCCAATAGGGGGTGTGAGGGTTCGAGGGAAACACTTTAAAAATATTTTTTTAGGGATTTTTGTTGGCCAAAAGTTTGCAGGCCCATGGTATTGGGTAGTTGAAGTTAGTATTACTTATTGAAACATTGCAAGGACCATAAGAAAAATACACAAGCTTCAAATATATTAAGCATATTGAATTAGCTGCTTCCATTCACTAATCTTCCAATTTTTTTGAATAGTTGAGGTGTGATGTCTGAATAAAACAGAGTTCTTCCAATTTTTTTAAATAGATTAGGTGTGATGCTTGAATAAAAGAGATTGATGTTTGATTTCATGATTGCAAACATATTATAAGTTTCGATAAGTAAGATGAACTTATGATCTAAAATAACATAAAACACAATATATTTTCAGAAATTAAAAACTTATAATCCAAATGATATAATGCAAATGCAGAGTATTTATATTTGCGGAATTTGTTTGACCATAAGCAACAAACACCCAATTCATATAAAATTTCTAGTCATTGCAAAGCGTATTGCATCCATTATAAGTTTGCCTAAAGTTGGTGGTGACCCAACACCTTTCTTTACTTGGAAGGAGAAGGATAATAATTTATTCACAATGATGAAGGTAAAGGATGGCTTAGCGAGAGATAAGAGAGGCTTCGGGATAGCCTACATTAATGATAAGGATGTTCAGTTCGTGACTAAGGTACATTTATCTAAATTATTGAGGAAGATGTGACCGAACCAATGTACTAGAGGAGTAATTACTGCAGCAGAATAGTGTGTTGCATGGGTCCAATTGAATTGGGCCACATTTTTATTGAATGAATTGTTAGCAGATTCTCTTGACGCACAAGAAAAAGGTAACCACTTTACATATTCATGGTTATTTTTTATAATCACTTTTGTTGCATAGGAATAACTATCATATTATCAAGGAAATGAAGTAAATCTCCGCTATTAAGGGGATATATATCAAAACTTATGGTTCTTATAGAGGAAGCGACAATATATAGACAAAAACATCCATTTCTTTATGCAAGATTAATCAATTGAAAGCTGCGACGATATAGCGTTATCGCAAAATTATTCGATTTTATGTGAGGCCCCATTATTAAAATATTCAATCACGATAGACCCTCCAGAACCAATGGTTGGTCATGGAATTTTGGAAAACCAAGGAAAAAATAGACAACATTTTAGATGAATGGCCTGATGAATGGAAGAATCCAGTCATAGATGATCATTTTTCTACTGAGGTTGATCCAAGGAAGGAAGGTACATCTGGGACCCAACAAGGTGGGCCCCAAGAAGAGGATAACCCCCATATTTCTCATCATGGAGCATCAAAGAAAGGCCCACAAAAAGCAAAAATATGTTATGGATATTGGCCCTATTGGGTTAATGGGAGTTGACTACACTCTCTTAACTGAAAGAATGGTTGATACAGAAGAGGAGACCATATAAAAATTCGACGAAGGGAATACTGAATTTTTCAAGGGTGTCACTGATCTCCTACAGGTGTTATGAACGACAGTAAAAAAGGTTCAAACTATGGTTAGCAAGCCCAATTTGACATCATAAGGGGATGTTGGCCCATCTAAAGAGTGATAGTGAGGTTCCTCTCTCTCGAAGGAACTTAGAGTATGAGTAATCGCAAAGGAATTAGATTTGGGCACTTCCAATCTAAATAGTACGATACAAGGTATACCTTATATTGATCTTAATATGGATAATATACCCTTATTTACTGTGCATAATATATTGAATCAAACAACAGAGGAGCTAAAGTCTCAAGAGAATATGGTCTATTCCCGACTTTAGCAGACAAAGACAAGGTGATTGAGATTGAGGTGGAATTCAGTGTTATTGCAAAAAAAAATAAAAGATGCAACCGGATTAGTAGCGACTTGAGACTATTCTAAAATCCACCTTCCAAGATGTGCCAAAAGTTAGTACTTCTTCGAATATGATCACATAATATAAAGTATCTAAGATGGGGGAAGTCATTGCTGAATTCCAACAGAAAATTGGGGAGCTAGAAGCAAAGATCGTTCCAAGTACACTCTCGAAAGTCATGGAGAAATGACAGGCATAAGTCCACGGGGATGTGACAGCCATCAAGGATGCAGAGGAATATTGTGCCAATGTATATGAGGAGGTTTCTCAGGTATAGGAAGCCTAAGTAGAAGGTGTGGAGCTACAAGGAATCACAGATAAATTGAGTGCAACATAACATAGTATGGAGGAGATAAGGGGGTCATTAAAGACTCTCTCACCTGTCTAGTGAATAACTAAGGATGTTGAGATGAATTCATTTCAGCAGAAGGTGAGTAATCTTAGAGAAAAACAACAAAAGAAGATGGATATGATAGAAGAATTACAAGTGAATGTAGAGCAAGTTGTTGCAGCTACTGGCCCAATCCAAATCAAAGTGAAGCAAGTCATGGAATTTGCACATGTGATAAATTCAAACATATTTCGACTGAATTTGTTGAAGAGATGTCAAAATTGTGAGAATCAATATAGCTATGTGTCGAGGAAGTCAATAAATTTATCTGGGATTTTCTAGAAAAACTTAACACGCCATCTCTCTCGATGTAAAGTGGCTTGGGATGATCCACATGTGAGTGTTGGGGGCATGGGATGGGGATTGGTTTTAAACATTTTGGTACCTGTTTTGTAAATTTTAGTTGAAGGTTGTGACACAAGGGCAGTCAACTCCAACAATTGAGGTAGAATGCATGGAAGAGTACCCGTTTTGAAGAATTCCAACCGAAAGGTTGGTTAGTTAGTTAGGATTTTTTTCCACTTATGTAATGAGTAGAGTAGCAGGACCATGATGTAAATCGAGCCATTAGAGACTATAAATATGTAATGGGATTGGTTTTTATATGTATTTAAGAGAAAGGAGAAAGTTGGTGTAATAATGTTTCCGGGCTAATGTCTAAGTTGAATCGCAAGGTATGAGCCGATTTGCAGATTGTGTGCACAGAACTAATGTAAATCATTATTGAGAATATATCTATAATATTAGTACATAGAAAAGAAGCATTCGAGTTGCGACTCTTATGAATAAATGAGTGCTTTTGTTGTTTTCTCGTAGTTTGGGTTTCCATGTTAAAATATCGGTGTTCTTTATGCAATGTGTTTGTTATTTCATGGTTAGATGACTAATCTAAATGGATAATTTATGTCAAATAATAATAAGATACATTCTTAGTCGATAATGGTGAGCATGGATGTATGCTCATGTCGTGACTTATGATCTGTTAATGTATGGTATGTCAATGCAGTTCGAGTTGAGTTATGTGCTAGTATAAAATCACCTTCACCACTACTGAAACATGTTTCTTGTATCTCCCATAGGGACTTTGGGTGAGGCTTGAACTTCTCTACAAGTGTCGCCGGGAGGTCTCAACCACTTTGAGGTCGATATCTAGGGTTTTGTTGGTACCTGCCAATATGAACCTAGGTTTGTGTGAGTTTATGCCAACAACGAACACAAATTGACGATGAAATAAAGGTCATATGGGTTGGGTATTAATCACCATTTCATATTCTTATTCTCTATCAGAATATTATTACCATGTTGTCAGGCATTGCATCATGAATTGTGCTTAGATTCCTCCCTTGATGCCACTAATGAAGGACTCGCAAAAAAAGGAATCAAATATGCCCTATATGCAAATGGCCAATGGCCCAAAAGTTATAATATAGTCTAAAGATATGTCATTTTGGTTTAGTTTAATGGTCAACTTTCCTAAATAGTGAGCATCCCTTTCAAAACACTCACAAATAAGGTCCAAGGAACATCACAACGATGATATTTTTGGTACCAATTTCACCATTTCCAACATTTTCAGTTGAGATATAGGACTCTAATCTTGAGCTTTTAGAGATCATCCTTAATACCATGGAGACAAAAATATTCCATCTAGATAACATATAGAAAGGAGTTTGAACCACCAATTTTCAATTCAATTATACCATTGGGAAGTGGTGCCATATTAAAAAGGTGGAGACTGTGTTTCTAGGAAGAGCCTAGTAAGAGCCTTAAGACAGTTCAAGTTAATACTACTTATTGAAACATTACAATAATAGCATGCAAAAGAAATTGGATATTTCCATAAGGAAAATACACGAGCTTCAAATATACTAAGCATATTGAATAGCTGCTTCTATTAGCTAATCTTCCAAATATTTTAAAATCTGTGGTGTGATGTCAGAATAAAAAAAAAAGAGTGATGTTTGATTTCATGATTGTAAACATGTTATAAGTTTCGTAAGTAATATGAACTTATGATCTAAAATAACATAAAACAAAATATTTTTCAGAAATTTAAAAATACAAAAGTATGAGAAAATTTATCATTTACTCTGACATAATGCAAACGCGGAGTAGTTATTGGTCAGTCGTCCTCTTATACAGACTTAGACTCTTCTTCACTCAAGTTTAAGTCATGATGAGAATCAGGATAATGGTAGAAGACATTGATGTCTCCATCATCTTCGCGAAATCTGTTTGACCATAAGCAACAAACACCGAATTCATTTGCTGTGAAAATCTCGTTAGTCCATTCATCATATGCAAGTGCTATAGTTGGTAAACCCATTACTTCCTTTCTGAAGTGAGAGCAATGCCTATTATCAATGCTCAGCTCTGTTAAGCATTTTCCTGTAACAATACTGGTCACCTCGATACTCTCTGTTATATCGCTTAACTCGCCAATAGAAATGATAACATTCTCTGATTTTGTAATGTGAGAACCGCAGGAAAGGCTATTGTAATAGACTAGGTGGTCAAGTGTTACTAACATCTCACCTTCTAGGTTATAAACGCGAACTCCTCTTTGGTAGAAACGGATGTCGTAGTAGCACAGAAACTTTGAACTTTTACTTAAATAGTAGGGCATGCACGATGTACGGAAACCCATTCTCTTTATTAAAATTGGATTTTCAGAACTTATGTCGTATACTTCCATTCTATCAGAACCATTCTATCCCTGCCGCATAGGAGAACGAATTCTGCATCATCTTCTTCGCTATCCAGAGGGAGAATAAATTCTTTGACTTGTTTTCCATTGAGTTTGGAATAAATTTTGAATAAAATTGATTTCTCATTGACTTTTCGATAGATAACCATCTCCGCATTTCCTGGACCTCCAAATCTGACAGTGAAGGGAGTTCCAGTTGTGGGATTGGGAATGGGCCATTGGGTTTTTGAAATTGTAAACAGCTGGCTGTATTCTCTTAATTCATAAATCTTGAACACTTCATCCGACTCGTAAGAAATAAAGCCCCTGCAATGTGCAATGTCAAGAGCCCAACAAGATATCGTGGACTCACCTTGAAAAAGATGCTTTTGAGAAGTTGTAGGTATCCCTGATTTTATGGATGGAATTTCAATGCTTATAAAGATTCGTGGATGCTCAAGCTCAGGCCCAACCAATAGCAAAGAATGGTTGGTGGGACTGTAATCGACCCACACGATTGTGAAAGGAAGTTTGTTGATTATGGAATGCCATTATCATCAGTGAATACTGAAATTTGATCAGCTGCTTGTCGACTAAATGGCACAATACAGGTCTCGTTATTAAAGACCTTAATAACATTTATTACGTCTTCAGCTAGAACCAATTGAAATTCATTCATCTTAAATCCAGAGTCTGTAAATTCTTCTTCAATCTCTCTCATACGAATGCCAAAGGTTCCTAAATGATATCCCGTGTAAATATTTGGCAGCTTCTTGATGTTGTCGACAAACTCTCGTTCACGCAGGAGGCTGATGTAATTAATGGATGATTAGTATGACTGGGGAGCTTGGATTTCATTGTATTCCAAGTCGGTTGTTGATATCCCATTGCCAGCTGGGTCTGGTTGCCAGAAAAAATGTTGCTCATTTTCTTCTCGGGGCCTCTTCTGGTCCGGCATGACTTGATCATCTTCTTCATTTTCATCCGTTGTTTCATCATTCTCTTCCCTTGGCCTCTTCTTGTTTACATGCTCCGCCATGTCGCCTTCTTTAACTGCACTGTATATCAATATCACGCCAATGGATCGCGAAGATTTAACTGACAGATATATTCAATGATAGTTAAATTTGAAAACGGGCTTCTATCTACTATTTATAAATGTAGGTTAGGTATTCCTCTTGAATCGTTTTATGGCCGACATTCTCAATCGTTTTAATGCCGCTTCATTTCATTACTAAATAACATTAACTCGTGGATGGTTGGTTGGCTCTGTGATTTGATTTATCATTGTTATGTATTGATGGTTGGTTTCTGAATTAATTTATCTAGTTATTGTGTTGAAAATAATTAAGTATGATTAGAAATGTAGACACTAACGTCTTAAACATGATAAACTCTTCATAAGCTGCCATAAATTTTTGACAAACTCTCTACAAAATGTCATAAATTTTAAATTTTTGACAAACTCTCTACATGATGTCATAAATTTTTTACCATTGATTCTCAATGCACACCATTTATCATGTTAAAATTATAATAATTTATCATGTTGAAATTATAATTAGTAACTAGATTTACAAAGATGTCATAAATTTTTTACCATTGATTCTCCATGCACACCATTTATCATTATCATGTTGAAATTATAATAGTTAATAACTAGAGTTACAAAGATTTGGTTGCAATAACTTGATTTTATATTTTAGATTTATAAAGATTTCATTTCAATAACTTGGATTTGTTGTTATATTAATTTTTATATTACTATTAGATGTAAAGGTATGGTTGAGCTATTAATAAATTAAAATGATTTTAAAACTTAAAATTATTTATAATTTTTATTAGTTTATTAAAAATATTTTTAATAGTAACTTAAGTTTTTAAGGGGAAAAGTGATTAGTCCTATCAAATTAGGAAGATAATATAATTATCATATTTTTTAATATATTATAAAGATTGGTTGTGTTATTAACCATCATAGATCCATCATAAAGGTGGCTCAACCAAAAGCCTAGAGGGAACAACTCTCTCAAGGTGCAAATCTTTTCTCCTCTATTGAATCTAACACTCATCCATTTTGTCGTTAAAATCATGTCTTCAACATAATATGTGTAGTTGAAAGGCACGTTGCCATGGATTATCATGCTAAGGGGTTACACTATATTTACGCATATTCTTGTAATCTCTCGAAGCATATTGTTACAATGATCCCCGAGAAATGTAATGTTTGTATAAGGTCATTAATTATCGGTATCTCCGAGGTAATCCATATTGTTGCAGTCTCTGCATCCATTGAAAATGATAATATTGTTGCAACGAACTGGAAGGTAATATTTGTATCATATCATTACATTAACTATAATTTGTCACATGACCTCAAGAGCCAAGATGAGCATGACGGGTGCTCAAGTTCAAGAAAAGATTAGATATGTTGTAGGGATGTGACACCTAGTATCTCTGAATATCCATAACCCTTACTATCTCATGGCATGTATAGACCCTTCTATATTTAGTATTTAGGATATCCAAAAATTCATTTCCCAACTTGAACAAATGTTTTACCTATATTTAAAAAATTAATTTTCAATTATTATCACATGAATAGCCATATATTAAAAGACATTAATCACAAAAATTAACTAACTTATGAGTCATTTTTTTCCTTGTAATTTAAAAAAAATAGTATCACATAAGTAACCCTATATTTAACAACTTTAACAACAATAACATAATTACATTTACAATGAATTATTTTATTTTTCTTTATAATTAAAAAAACCAATCAATAAAATAACTCAAAATTACTAACTTAAACACCTCTCAAAATATAATAAAAACATTTGCATCTCTTGGTTGTTCATCAATATTAACGTCAAATGATTACCTTTAACATAGCTCGAACTTATAAAAAAATAGTTTTTATATAAATAATAAAAATATTACTTCAACTTAAAAGATTACCACATTACCACTTTATCTTTTTTAATTAATCATATTACACTATTAAGATTAAAGCAATCTTGCATAATGAATGGTGGGACACGTGCATAAATATTATAATTAACCATCTTTGTGTTGGATTATGAAACACCGTAATTCAATATAACTTAAAACTTAATATATGTTATAGATTTTAATTTAGCCATATATATAATATTACACATATAAGTTTTATAAATTTTAAGTGATAAACTTAAATGTTAGTAAAACAAATGACATTAAAGCAGGTAATATATTCAAGACAAGTACGTAGAAAAGGATATTTTTAATCCAACATGGCAAACAAAGTCTTCAAAAGCATGTCAAAAGCTAGCGCTTTTAAGACGAGCCTCGAAACTTGGTTTAAATAATGGGTGTAAGGCTTGACCCACTTGAATTTCGAGAAAGAAAGTAATAAAGGTCGGCATCAACTCCACATGTAATGTAATAATGTGCGTCACGTGTAATGTAAATAATGTGTGCTTCTTAATGACTCAATTACTTCAAAATATAACAAATTTAAGCTTGGGTGGCATGAACGCCAAACAACACCATTTACGAATACACCTAGAAAAACCATTGATACCACTAAAATCTAGAAATATTAATACCTAGAAATTTGTCTTCATTGTTGTTCAAGGAAAACTCTTTAGAAAACCAACCAAAAACTCCCTATGGCCAAAAGTTCAAACAAAATTCCATGGATATTAGAGGATGCATTGCACATTTTAAATCTTCTCAACAAGCGATGCTCTGTATGAGACTCCATTACTTATTGCAGGGTTTTAGAGACTTTCAACGAGGTGAGAGCATTGGGAGAAGGAAACGGTATTGGAGGATGTATTGTACATTTTGAATCTTCTCAACAAGCGATACTCTGTATGAGAGTCCATAACTTATTGGAGTATTTTAGAGACTTTCATCGAGGCGAGAGCATTGGAAGAGTGAAAACAAAGCCATGGCCACATGATAGAAATTGGGTTATAACCTCATGTTTATTTGGATGCCAAGATTGTCATCATTTGTTCCATGTTTGGTTGTATTGAGGATGCATGCCAAATGTTTGACAAAATCCGTGCACATAATTTGGTTTCATAGACCACTATGATAGCAGGATATGTTCAACATGGTTATGGTGGAAATATTTAGGTACTCTTTTGCTTGATGATGGCAGAGGGAAAAAGGATGAAATTGAATCGATTTACTATTTTCAACATTTTACAGGCATGTGTGAGCAAGTCTTGATTGAAACAGGGGAAACAGGTGCATTCCTACTGCCACTAAAACTAGATTTGATATGAATGTGTTTTTGTTGTGGGTTTATTGATCTGTATGCCAAATGCAGGGATTTACAGAGTGCCCAACAGATGTTATGGAATGCGTGAATGAAATTCCACTATCATGGAATGCAATGATAACCGGTTATGTGAAGCATATGTTTGCATAACATGATTTTAAATTCTTTTGACAAATGCAACCAATAGGATTGAAACAATACCAAGGCACCTTTGTTAGTGTTTCAGATGCTTGCACTAGGATGAACTCATTGGAATATGGAAAGCAAATCCAAGCCCATATTTTTAGAAGAGGATTTGAATCTAAAGTTATTGTGGGAAATGCGTTTGTTGACATGTATACTAAATGTGGGAATCTAGAGTATGCACACCAGTTCTTTGATGAAATGCGTGAACGAGTTACAGTTTCTTGGAGAACACTATGGTTGCATACTATGGTAGGTTTGGGAGAGGCATGGAGGGGATTGAGGTATTTTGGAAAATATAACAAGATGGTATGAAGAAAAAACCTATTACATTTATTGGGTTTCTTGTTGGTTGCAACCATGTAGGCCTAGTTGANGAGGTGATTGAGGTATTTTGGAAAATATAACAAGATGGTATGAAGAAAAAACCTATTACATTTATTGGGTTTCTTGTTGGTTGCAACCATGTAGGCCTAGTTGATGAAGGTTGGCATTACTTTGATCTTATGAGAGACCATTAGTACACTGCCTCACAAGCTAAGCATTATGCATGCATGAATCTATCTACTTTGTCATGTTGGGCACCTCGATAAGGCACTTAATGTGATAAGTAATATACCATTTTAACTATATGTTGCTTTTCTTGGTGCTTGCATAGTCTATTCTAACATTGACATAGGAAAAATTGCAGTTGAACAAGTTTTTAAGTTCGAGCCTCAATGTGTTGGAAATTACATCGTACTATCAAACATCTATGATTTTGCAGGTAGCTGGGAAGATGTAGACAAGGTAAGAAAAATGATAAAATATAAAATTGGTGAAAATAGTCCAAGCTACAGTTGGATTCAGGTCAATAATGGAATGCATTCATTTCTTGCAGGAGACCGAACACACCCACAAACATAGTTGATTCATGCAATTTTGGGTAGCTTGGATCTGTAGTTGAAAGCAATGGGGTATGAACATTATGAGATTCATTTAATTATCACATGTATTGCAGAAAGACATCGAGCATTATGAGGTCATTACCCAAAATGGTAAACTCGTTTACAAGCAAAGTGGATAGTTGAATGACACTACCAAAGGGAGTGTAGAGTCATGCTGGATATTTGTAATGAGTATGCCAAAAGATATATGTTAGAAAGGTATTTCAACATCAACTAGATTAATCAACAATTCCATGATGGTGTTTTAATTTTCAATATAAGGTATTCTTTATATTTTTAATGGAATTTATAAATGTAGTCTTAACTTTTGAATCATACTGACAAGGATATATGTTTTCTAACATGCTCAACTTTCTTGTTGTGGATGCATAAAGAGAGGGGACATTCCAACATTCTAGCTTCTTGGTTGGAGGGGTTACATCTGCAGCTATGTTTTCTAACATGCCGCAATTTTCTTGTTATGGATGCATAAAGAGAGGGAACATTCCAACATTCTAGCTTCTTGGTTAGAGTGGTTACATATGCAGCTAGAAAACTTATTGTACATGATGGATATCTGAAGGTAATCTATTAGACCCTTTTAGCATGTTTTGGAAAGATACATATCAGGGTTTTGTTTAGTGCATTGATAGAACTTATTTGAGTATTTATTCATTTATAATTTTTATGCACTCAATTAGGGCATGCCATATATGTAAATGATTACCCATTTATATAGAATTTCTTATGGGATTTTAGTTGCACAAACACTATGATCTAGGTTTGGAATTTGTGCCTGGAGGTTTCCACAGTTAGTCAGTTAGTAGGCTCACTCGAGAGTCGTTTCTATCTATCAAAGCTTTATCTGAATCCCTAATAATGGGTGGAGTGTCCCATATTGTTATGTTTTGAGGTGCTTGCTGATCACATATTGTTCTATTTTGAGGTATTTGTTGACCATATGCACCATCTAGTGAAGAAAAGTGCACTACTTGGAGTTATTATTGGATTTCCATACTCAAATTTAGCTAGTAAAAAAGAGAACTCTACACGAAAGATATTTTTCGTATGATGTTTGTCCTTGTGAAATAAAAAACTAAGAGATGGAGTTGGGAATAATTTTAGCCAAGGAAGCCCTCTTTATTTAAGCATAGAGGGTGCACTAGTTTGGGAGCATCTTTTCCACTTGAACTCATCTTTATCCATTCAAAAGACTAAGTTGTTTATAGTCTTCTTTTTGGCATTCTTTACCTTTATTTCATAAGCAAAAGGAGGGGGTACTTGTTGATGGAAAGAACTGAGTTTCTTTCTATAAATTCTTTATATTTATGTTATCTCGGGTAGGATACACCACCTAGGTTATGGTTGTGTTGATTTTATCCTCTTTTAGTCATTTCTAATCATCACTTGATAGTTATGAGGAGGGCATATTTTTAGGTTTCCCACTTTAGGTTCATTTACTTAAGGAGATCACTATTATGCGTGATTATTTATCATATTCCCTATACAATTAAGTAGTTGATGAGTGCATTTTGAGGTTTTTGTATTTATGATTGGATCTATTTTTAATCAACTCAAGGGAGGTGTTGTTCTGAGTGGTATTATTAGTATGTTTTATCTCCTAAAATCAAAGTGAAAGGCACATAGATGGCTTAAGAAAAGGAGAATGAGGTTCACTTGGTTATATCTATCAAAGATTTATTTGATGGTTGGGCAGTTTTGACATTGGACATTTTTTATATTTAGATAGCCCAATTTTGACTCTTGCTAGTGCTTGTGGAGGCTGCTATTGCAGCCTTCTTTTTTGGGGTATAAAATTCATCCATGCACATATTATTGTTAATATTAATAGCCAATTGAACCTCTTATTAAAAAAAAGTGATAAAATAGCCTATAATACATGTGATGGAATCTTATTAATATTAAGAAATGGTAATATGTCTGAAAAATACCCATCATTTAGGCATTGAAATACTTTTGTCATATGTATGGAAAATTCTCTATTTATGCAGACGTCAATGATCACACCTCTTTATTTGCAGCAACCAGTGATTACAAACAATCTTTCCAGTTCTAAAATATGAATGTAGAGAAGCGAAACATTCAACTTTAGGTGCATCTCCTATCACAAACTACCTATCTCTTTTAATTAAATTGCTTGAGACTCACTTTTAAGTATTAAAATTAGGAACTATTTTGCATTTCCTTTTTAGGTGATCAGAGGTGGAGGAAAGTGTAAAGTTTCCTTCTTTGATCTTGTCGGGATCCACACCCCACATGTTGAAGTAGTCAACATAAGTTATAACTCTTATTGCTTGATTTGACATTCATCCAACACTTAAAGAATAATATGGTCTGTCTTGAACATCGAATGGAGCAACACGTAGATTGACATTGCTTTGAGTGCCACTTTGAAGAAGGGGATCAGGTGTTTCTTCATTTCTAGCCTTAGAATAATACTTCTTTCAAGGATAAGTGCCACAAAAAGCTAGCACCCAAGTTCTATGGGTCCTATTAGATCCTCAAAAAAATTGGACAAGTCATCAGATTGGCTGTCCCAGCCTATTCCAAGGGTCACTCGATATTTCATGTGTCTTTTTTGAGGAAAGGGGTTGGGCCAAATTGTTGAGTTTGGACCATACTCCTTGAAATTGATGATGAGGGTTCTATTTGATTATATACCATGGAATTCCTTGACAAAAGAAAACATCATCTGTGCTAAGACATTATCTAGGAGGTCTTGATACAGTGGAAGGATATGCAGCCCAGAGATGCCACCTAGGAACTAGCCACAATTTTACAACACTTGCCACTTCTCCATCCTTGAATACTTTAACCCCCATTTTGCATGGGTTTCCAAGTAATTTTTTTAAGAAAAGGGTGACATGTTCTGATTGGTTTCATGAGGTGTTCTTTTTCAAGCTAGTTACAAAACAAAACTAAATGAATGAAAGTTGCAGGAAGCATATTTTCTACACTGCCCAGTATTAGAATTTGAATGCCATTTATATCTTCAAGAAGATAGTTCTAATAATGTTTGCAGTAAATGGAGAATGAAGATACAAACTGAAAAAAACAAACCACACAGGAAACGTACAAGTATTGCTCAGGAATTTACAGCATTATTCACAATAATAATATCTAGTGTTACAATAATTTATATAGGAAAGAATTTGAATGCATGGGGTAGAAATTTAAATCTCCCAAGTGGATATGACTGTATCTAACTAAATCTTTAACTCATGGTGTCTCAATCAATATCAGAGTCCAAAATCAACTCTCAGATGTTCAACTAACTCAAACAAATAGTGCCATCTAGTTAACTCAATGCAACTAAGTGTGGTTATAGGTGGGAAAAGGTGCTTACTCCACATGCAGCCATGCATTATCCATGCAAGACATGTGCTATCTAACTAATTGTGAACTAACTGAAAGTAACTGGGGTCTAACTAAGACTAACTAGTACTAACTTGAACTAACTGAAGTAGGTTGGTGTTAGAACTTCCAGTGGATCCTAAAATGTAAGGATTGGTCTAGGAGGTGCCCAAATTGATAAATGCACATGCAGTAAGTGGCAATTAACCTCTAGTAGTGTTCCCTGTACTCTAGTGACTGGTACATGTGGCCCCATTGGACCAAGTGGACCCAATTGTACTAGTGGACCCAAATAATTAATTAAGGTTCCTAAGTTAGGAAAAATTAATTTAATAGACAGTATGACCAAGGGAGGATTAATAATCCTAACACCCCCCCTAAATCCTAACTTGGAAAAATTTGGGCCCTAGTAACAAGACTATAGGTCACCCAATATACAATCTAAAAGGCATGAATGATTCATAATACAACTGAGGTAGGGAAAACCTCTTGGGAAAACCCCCCTCAAAATAAGCAGAAATACAATTTTTTGAAAAAACTAGTGAAAATTTTTGCTGCTACTATGCAAATATTGGTTCTTCTATGCAGATGAACCCATGAATCCAAAAAACATGCTTATGTCTAGAGTAATATTCCTCTTTGGAAGAATAACACTGTACTCAACTGAATTAGAAATATAAATAGTTGCACGGTGAAAAATGGACCCATGTAGAGCCGCTGAAATTAACTAAAGAGAGAGAAAAAGTTCTTGAGAATTCGAACCATGTGAGGAAAACCCAAGAATATTATATATTTTATCCTTGAAAATAAAACCATGAGTGGTAAAATAAGCCCCAAATTTTAGGAGCAAATGTCCAAGTAGATGTAGAATGTCTCCCTCTTTACTAGTTGTGTGAGCAGATGAGAATGTGATCATAGGGAGAGAAGACCTGGGACTGTGGAGAGTGAATGATTGAGCTCCATAATATGATATAGATTCATAAATATCCAATAATTCACAAATTCTGATATCATCAAATTCATAAGAAAGAACTAACATCGAATCCTCAATAGCAAAATTGAAAGAGACTTGCAGTGCTTGATTTGTCACACCAAAATTGATGAAACCAGTTATAAGAAATGCTGAAAGATATTGAATCTTGAAACCTGAATCACATATTATCAGATCATAAAATAAATCAGATCCAAATAGATCCATATCAGATCCAAAACATTTCTCCAATGAGACGGTAGATGCATAATTTTCTCCTTCTTCAAAATTCTGATTTTTGGTGCATGCAATCCTATAGGAAATTACTGGAAGTTCTAGATTAATTAGAGTGAATAGATCACTCTTATAATATGATATGATTTCCATAATATCCATTGTATTACTTATATTCACACCAAAAACATTATTATAGATAGAGAAATCAAATTCCTCTATCTTTTTTGAAACAGTTACCGATAAACTATGCACGAAATTTATAGAATTACTGGAGAATTTTTGCAAAGAATGGAAGGAGTGTTTTTCTTCACAAAAAAATATTCGAATGTATTATTCTGGATTGGCCATGTGAGGATATGAGATATCAGATATATCATACACTTCTAGAGCAGCAGGAGAAGGAGTCACTTCAAGGGGACTTTCTTCCTCTCGAAATAACTGTAGGGAAAAATCTGCTTCTTCTTCATCTTCAACAATTTTCTTTTCTGTAGGCGAGGGAATGAAATCATCATGCTAGATTTTATATGAACCTCTCTTAACATCTGGGATTTTATATTCATCTCCCATATGACTATTATTTCCTCCTGATATAGGGAAGGTGATGAAGCATTCCTTGGAAGCAACCATGTGGTTGGTTGCTCTAGAATCTATCACATAAGCCTTCGAAGGAGAGAGGCTTGCATGCAATCATATCTCATATTCTTTAGTTTTCTCTTCATCATCTGACATTACTACTCTTTGTGGAAGGGAAATATTGTTCTAAAAACATATATCATTCATCTGGTTGAGGGTCTTCTTCATGCACAAGTCTTCTGGATGAAAACCCCTCATATAGTAGGGACACTTTTTATTTTTCTTCTTAGAGATGTAGGCTCCATCAGACATTTGTTGATTCTATTTAGACTTTGAATCAGCTACTTTTGGTTCCTCCTTCTTTGATTTCCCATTTTATTACACTTTGGAAGACTCAGTAACTAGGAAATATTGATCTTTGGAGGTCTTGATGACTCCCATTCGAATCAACTTGTCTTACTCCTTGATTAAGGACTTGGAAAAAAAATCTAATGAAGGAATTTTCCAATGAGGAATGCTTTCCCAGTTAGAATGAAATATGGAAACAAATACAGAATACTCAGAGCCTAGTTTGCTAAGTATCGAAAGGACATTCTACTCATCCTTTCGCTCTATTTTCCATTGTTTGCATTGAAGTACCAGAGACTTGAATTTAGTAAAGAATTGCTCAATAGTATCGAAACTACTGGGATGTAAAGATACCAACTCATTATCCAGAATGTATCACCAAAGCTCATATTATTTGTTAAACAAGCTATCAAGCTTCTCCTAGGATTCTCTTGGAGTCCTCAAGCCTTCTACGTGGAAGAGGAGATATTTGGATATATAAATACATAAGTACTTGAATGATTCATCACAACAGTTCAGAAACCTATTCTATTGTATTGGCTGATGAGGCTCATGCTCCCATCCATGTATGATAGTATGGTAGCCATGCTTGCATAAGGACAACTGCATATCAATCGTCCAATCAAGATAATTGGAAGTTGTGAGGATTCGTGGTTCAGGAATTTGAGAACTCATGATTTCTCTAGCTGGAAGTACTGCAAATTTTGACACAAGCTACGTAGCACCTGTCAATTTCACTGCAATAACACATTAAAACATATGAACTGTTAGAATCATGCTTTTCCTCTAAGCATGGACATGTTTTTAGGATCCTTCACTCCCTCTCCACTACAATGAATAAATACAGAGCTAGTAAATCATCAAAGGGGACTTATGTGGAAACCCAACTACTTCTGATGCTCAATGGGTAGAAACAAGTATGAAACCTGCCTAAGAAGGATCTGATACCATATTAGAATTTTAATTCCATTTAGATATTCAAGAAGATAGTTCTAATAATTTTTGTAGAAAAAATGGAGAATGAAGATGCAAACTGAACAAAACAAACCACACAGGAAACAGACAAGTATTGCTCATGAATTTACACTATCATTAACAATAATAATATTTGGTGTTACAAGTTTACATAGGAAAGAATTTGAATGCATGGGGAAGCAATTCGAATCTCCCAAGTGGATATGACTGTATCTAACTAAATCTCTAACTCATGGTGTCTCAATCAATATTGGAGTCCAAAATCAACTCCTAGATGTTCAACCAACTCAAACAAACAAGGACAACTAGTTAACTTAGTGCAACTGAGTGTGGTAGGTGGGAAAAGGTGCCTACTCCACATGCATCCATGCATTATCCATGCAAGACATGTGCTAGCTAACTGATTGTGAACTAACTGAAACTAAATGGGGGCTAAATAAGACTAACTAGTACTAACTCCAATTAACTGAAGTAGGTTGGTGTTGGGACTCCCATTGGCTCCTAAAATGTATGGATTGGTCTAGGAGGGGCCCAAACTAATGCATGCACATGCAGTAAGTGGCAGTTAACCTCTAGCAATGTTCCCCACACTCTAGTGACTGGTACATGTGTTCCCATTAGGAAAAGTGGACCCAATTGTACTAGTGGACCCAAATAATTAATTAAGGTTCCTAAGTTAGGAAAAATTAATCTAATAGACAATATGATCAAGGGAGGATTAATAAGCCTAACACCCAGCTCTTTGGTGTGGCTCAGAGATGATCATTTGTTGGAGCTCTCAAGTTTCTACTGAATCAAGTATTGGTGTTTAGTTGCCTTGAATCCTCAATGTTGATCCATATTTTGAGTTAAGAAAGGCCATATCTCATGTATTTCTTAGATATAAATGATTTCCTATGTTGTTTAATTCATAAATATCCATAATGAAGGATCAGAACAATTAAAGAAAATATAATTTCATTGGAATATACAAGGCATAATTTAATATGGAAGTGATTTGGTTGCTTGGGAATGGTGATTCTTTTCATGACTTATCAGCTTCAGCACTAAATATCCAGTTTTTGTATCAACATAATGTTTTTCCTCTGCAATTTCAATAAAGAGACAATTCCAGGTTTTGATCTAGATAACTACATGTGGTAGTGTATACCAACAAAAAAAGGGATGCTTTGGGTAGCCAACACACTTAGTTGACTACACATGTCTAGACCAACAATACCTTTGCACTTACGAGCACATATTTGGAAGCTAATATCCATAGAAGACAGCCTCATGTAGCATGATTTTGAGCATCTCTTTCCAACATGTTATTTCAGATTCATTTCATTTTTGTACCAACCTTAAAAGGATAATTTCAGTATATTTCTGGAACAAAGGATTGTTTAGGAAAGATTGTGGTCTACATAAATGACTTATATCAGTAAGTGAGTCATCCTTCTTGGAATATTGGTAATATGATCTAGTTTTGTGGCATTGATACACTTTTGTTGGGATCTTATGAGAAGATACAGGTTCTGGCATCATCACCCAAACCAGAAGATGGGGGTTCTCAACACACTGTTCACTAGAGCCCTAAGGGTTTCCAATAATGATCACCTAGACTCCAAGCGGGAACACCTACGCAATGTTTTTCTTAGCAATGGTTATAACCTATCTCAAATCAACAAATCCCTTGAAAGAACCCAGGTAAAAAAACCTAAGGTTGCATCCAAAGAAAGGAAAGTAGGGGATCATAAGGCCTTTCTACCTTACATTCAAGGGAATACAGACAAAATAGCCAAACACCTGAAAAAGAAAAACATTGACTCAAGTGTTTTCCCCACCTAACAACATCAGGAAGCTTCTTAGGTTAGTAAAATATCCGCTTGACCCGAGTCTTAAAAAAGGGGTTTACCTCATTCCTTGTGAATGTGGTAAAACCTACATAGGTGAAATAGGACGATCCATCTGAACTAGGGTTAAAGAACATTGTGCAAATATCCATCTCAATAGAACCCACAAGTCAGCCTTAGTGGAACACTCGTATAATACAAAACACCCAATTAAAGTCGAGGATCTGCAAGTATTGGCGAAAGTCGACAACTCATCAAGGCAAAGAATTAGAGAGGCAATTGAGATAGTTAAAAACCCTAAGTGCCTAAATAGAGATGACGACCTATCCATTAGCCGATCCGGGTTTCCTAACCTCACTAAGCTTAATAAGAATTAAAAACCTCATAGTTAATTAATTAAAATTAAAATCCCTAAAATGCATAACTAAGATAATAAATTTAAATAAAATTAAAATCCTTAACTAAGCTAAAATTAAATTAGAATTTATTACTAATAATAAAAACAAAATGAAAATCAAACTAAAATAAAATTGAAAAGATAACTTGAGTATAAATAAATAAATGAAGTTGTATAAAAATAAATTAGATAAAATGATAAAGTTTGGGTATTATTGTAATAAAGTCTTACATTTAGAATAAAAACAATGCACTATTAAAATAAAATAAAAGGTAATAAAAAATTTTGTTATTTGATTAATAATTTGATTAAAGCATTAAAATTCATAAACTATAATTAATTAACATTAATTAAACTAATAAACGAGAATCTAAACTATCGTTTATATAAATAAAAATATATATATATATTTTTTTAATAAACTACTTTATAACCTTAACTATTAAAATTAATCATTAATAATTAATTGGGGTTACAAATAAAATTAAAATTTTGATATTACAAAATAAATAATAAATAAAATAAAATAAAACCCTAAATTTACCTTCGACAAGACAAACCTTGTCGGCACCTCTCAAATGACGGTTTTTGTATTAATGCACCAATGAAAGAAGAACAATCCCGAGGCATCGCTATGTCCTGAAGATGAGCCACGCTTGGTTCGAAACGTCGACAATAAATTTACTCAACGTAGATTCTCCATTAGATGCCATGAACCTTCACTACGTAATCTCAGCAAACCTTATCTTATGAGACTCCTAAGTTAGAGAAAATACATTGTTCTCAGCATCAAGTCTGTGGAATTGCAATTGACATAAACCTAAGCCATTTGCATGAGGTTACATCCAGGGTTTTTTCATGTGGTGTGGATATGATTTTTTTATGGATTTGGAACATGCCAAAGCTTAGAAGAGGCCCCTCATAGTAATGGACCAATGGAAAGCCAAAGAATATAGGCTGGTGATGAAGCTTGTAGAAGAATATGTAATGCAACAATGGTCTCATGTTGCACAGAAGCACGAGGCTTGTGTGGGTAACTAGTGCAACAAACAGTTGCAAAACCATATGTGACCAATATCAAGCAAGATGTATGGACATGAGGAACTGTATTTTATGGGGGGGCATTGTATTCATATGATGCATTGAAGAAGGTATTGGATAGTTGTTTTATTTGGCAGTGACATTGTGTTATGGAACATGTGCTCACACAAATGCATATTTTAATACTTACCATGGGTTTCTTAAAAGTTTCACCTTTTTACTATGTAAAATAATATTTGACTCCTGATTTTGAAACAAATAACTACACTCCTTTGTCAGATTAGATAGGCTACCAGGTTCTGTTATCTTTGATGAGGCTCCCAGAATTGCATTGTATTTAGAGAGTAAGGAATTTCCATTTCCAGGATTATGAGCTATTAAAGAGACATTTCCTAAGGATGAAAGGTTAGTATCATTATTCTCCCAATCTGTCACATGGATAATCATTCTAGTATGAATGGACAAGGGAGATTCATCAACTTGATACACATTAGCATAAACCTTATTGGTTTTTTTACAATCCGGTATTTCCTTAGCAAGATATTATCCCCTACCATGCTCATGATTCATCATGTCCCTATTTCCCAAGCATTTACCTAGCATTTCCTTAGTAGGAGAATGTCTTTTTCCATGCTCATGACTCATAATATCCCTATTTCGCAAGTATTTAACAATTTTGTGCCCTTCGCTTGCAACAAAAATACTCAAATGTAGAGAAGTCTTATGCAAATTATTCGTATCATCCAACATACAGACATTACTCATAGGTACAACACCTTGCAACTAGCCCATTTCTAGCAGCACCTTATGTGGCTATATTTCCATTTTTCATCCCATCTGAGTTCCATGTAGAGGAAAGCTTTGAGAAAGATCCAATGCTAATCAGTTGATCACCAGCAAAAGATGGAAGCCTGGTATTTTTCCTGGCTTATGCAACTTCCAAAGAATAATTCTTGTCTAAAAGTGTTTCCTTTATAGATATCGAATCCTTTGCTTATAAAATTGTTGCGTTGTTAGAGTTCAAACACTGTGATCCTTTTAAAATAGAACCAACTGAAGAAGGAAGAGATTGATTTTCCTTTTTGCATACTACGTTTTCTAGATTTGCTTTATTATTCTTGGATTCAATTCCTTGATGTCCATGTTTAAATATTGGACTAATTTTTTCTGGAACTACTAGAGTTGCTTCTTCATGAACTGTTACAATGGTTACCAACATGACCATTGAAAGGCCAAATGTGGCACCCACACATGAGACTCTAAGTTGATCATGTGCATGAGAAGGGTCCACATTTGGAGGAAAAGTTGAATTTCCTTTTAAGAGAAAGCGTGTGTGAGGTCTTGTTGATTTTCATCTCTGACAGAGGCTTGTAGATCAAGCACAATCATAGGGTGTGTTTGTATATGTGTGATTTGCAGGCTTAGTTTGCGATTCGGTGTATAAAACAAAATTTGAATAAGGTATTGATTTCTTCCACTATCTTAATCAAAGATTATGGAATGTGGATTGTTTGATCTATTTAGTTTGATTAATTATTTTAATTATAAATGATGTGCATTACAAGATATCAATTGTTTAATGGTTTACATTTTTCTCTTCGATATATGAGAAAAAAATAGTTTTTTTGAAGAAGCTAAGTTGTCAATATGAAAAATAAAAGGAAACCATTGTTGCAGGAACCCCTCTTCCTAAAAATAAATAAGCATATAATTCAAGACTTGAGGCAAGGACCAACAATCTTCAACAAAATTTCAATGGGTTCCTTGAGGAATTCTTTGATTTGTGTGTTTTTGGCATAACATTTTTTGGCTTTTCATTTATTGTTTTGTGTGCTTTTTTGGTATTCTTTGATTTGTGTGTTTTTCATCACAAAAGTTCATTGTTTTTCTACTTTACAAGAGATTTTTTTTTATTGGATTTTGTAGGACTGAACTTAACTAAGTGGACCATTGAGTATCAAGAGCCTCTTGATGAGGCTTTCAAGTTACAAAGTATGGGTTAATTGAAGCTGCTACGGGATCTAAGTATGGATTAGTAGTCAAGTACAAATGGGATGGTTTAGCCATTGTAATATTTTGAAATGTCATTATTGTACTAGATGATTTTCATGTAAAGTAATTTGGAGATAGTTGTTTAGAAAACTCATATTTATTGTAATACTTGACATTTCATACATTATAATTTATGCAGTTTAAAACTTATATGGTTGTACTTTATATTATTTATAAGTGTTGTAATTAACTAATTAATGTGACATTGCATAATTCACATGTGTATTAGATGATGATAAATAATGCATGATTCTTTTTTTAATTTAAACATAATATCATATTAAAAAATTATATTGATTAATAATGGACATCATTAAAACTACTAAAATATAATAACCACATAAAACGACCAAACATGACTAAATTAGTGACCAATAAATGAGATTAATGACCAAAATTCGCATATAAAATGACCAAAAATTAAGATATATGTGACTAAACAATGAGATACAAATGACCAAAAAATGACCAAAATTCGCATATCAATTACCAAAAAGTAGTTTTGGTGGCTAATTTTCAGTCTTTTATTATGCGACCAAATTTGGTCATATTCTAGTTTGTCATGTGGTCATTAATTTGGTCATAAATGTGTTCATATATTTGGTCATTGATTCAAATATATGACCAAATTAATGACCAAATATATGACCAAATTAATGATCAACTGACAAGCTATAAATGACCAAAATAAAAATTACCAATTTTGGTCGCGCAATAAAAGACTATAAATTAGCCACATGTAATCGCCAAACCAAAAGTGATCATTGATATGTAGATTTTGGTCATTTTTTTGTCACTAATCTCTCATTTTCCACTAGTGGAATGATGTCTAACTATTTTATCATTTGGTGAATGTAGCCACACCGTTGTCGATTAGTGCACACGACCGAGGTTGATGTTGAACCTATGTTTCCTCTTGCTACTGAAGAAACCCAGTCTCATTCCCAAGAACAAATTTTTTTGGTGAGATATTCATTTTTTACATAATTGATTAGTACTTTATCATTCATGTACATGTTGATAATTGTTGAGATAATTGACATTTTTTTTATTTGCAGACTCAGCATTGTAGAGAGACTTTTTGCAAGGAGGAGGACACCAGAGGCATCTAGACCCCGGATGGATGCAGTGACTGTTTGTTTTATGTACAATTGAGCATTAGAGTAATTTTGGGGTCTAAAATGGGCCTCCTAAGGAAAATAATAAAGTAATAGTTAAAATAATAAAATAATATTGATTAATTTTGTAGGAAGAAAGAAAAAAACTACTTTTTGTGTTCGTATTTTTGACATATCTCCCTGTGTTTTTACTCAAATTTTGATCGGGAGAGATCGTTGGATGTGGAATTTGATTCCACATCCAACGAGCTCTCCCAATCGAAATTTGAGTAAAAACACAGGGAGATATGTCAAAAATACAAACAAAAAAAGTAGTTTTTTAATGACAAATATGTCAATTCAACCATTATGGTTGACTTATTTTATTGAAATTCTATTGGTTCTTGAATTCCAACTCACAAAAACTTATTTTGGCACATTTTATTATAAGGCCCATTTTAGACCCCAAATTTCCTCTAATGTCGTATTTTAAAATTTCAAACTTTGTTATTGCTGGACAGTACTAGTTCAGTTACCTGATCAAGAAATACTATCATTGATTTCCAGTCACCAGAGATGCACCGTGGTCATGGAGAGAGGAAACAAGCATCAAGGTCAGGAAAAAACAAGATAAAGTTAGAGTTTTGATGTAGTCCAGGAAACATATGTATTTTTATGTACAATAGGAAGTTAGAGTATAAGGGTGCAGTATAGGACAGATGTACTTTTGTTTGCATGTACATCAAAGATGTTTTTGATACATGTACATTGACAGGCCATATAAGGGCCTTCTATTTTTGTATTATAACTTTCATGATATAAAAAATATTTAATATCAAGGCTCTTAAGATCTTCATGGTTCAGTCTTTTAAGTGTGATTATACACATGTGGCCAAGAACGTTTCTATGTTTAATGTTCCCAATTTTTGATAGATTTTACGATTTCATGGAGATATCAGTTATAAATTTGATAACAATGCACAATTACAATATTACATAATAACAAAAATGTACATTTAATTTTTTTTTAACACGGTCCAATTGCACATACAATGTTAAATTGTATTCACAAATATGGAACATACCTAACACACATAAGCACCCAGCACAGCTAAGCAACTGATCCAACTAAGAGGAATAGAAAGCACCTTACCCACATAACAACCTAACAAAATTATAAAGGATGCACAAAGTTGACACACCTAAGTGATGAACCTATGTGGTCTACATAAATAAAATTGGTGTTTGGCATGAAGTCTTTCATCTAACAAATAGATGGGGTACACATCAAACCTAAAAATATCCGAGTATAAGGTTGATTCAAAATATTAGTAATGATTATATCCTACACATTATGTATATCTTGCACCTAATTTTATCATTTTTTTAATGTACATGGAATTTGATGAATTGCCTTGAGGAACAACTTTGGAAGAGATGAAAATTATGTGTTATTTTATTATAGTTTAAATTGATTGGAGAAGTACAATTGTGAATCTTGTTTTATAAATTTATTTTTATGGAGTATTATTCGAAACATTCGTAGTGTGAAGATATATATTTTGTAATAATGGCGTAATAGATTGGCCACTTGTTTCTAAATATAAACATGTTACATTACATGGTTACTGATGTAGTGGAATTGTCTCCTCCTGCATTTCATCGTACAAATGCTCACATATCTTCGCTGACTAGGATAAATTAATATGGAAATAGCCTTCTTTCAAATTTCTAGTCTCAGGAATGATATGAGATCCTAAGATCAATTCACCTCCACATAGATATAGACAACTCCTTTCTCCTTGATTAAAACACAAACAAAGAATATATATTGCTTGACAATGATGGGAAATAAGTTAAATTCAACACCTCACAAAAGGTAACAAAATTCTCAACATCTACACATGGAATAATAGTTTGCAACAAGTATTTTTTCAAGAGGGGAAGATCTACACCCACCTTCAAACAGATATCAATTAATACTTCTTTCCAATTTTGCATCACACCCAATTGTGGGTATCTTTTCTTCTATGTGATTCTGATCAAACACAAACCATCAGCATATATGTTTAAGCATGCCTCCTACAAGCTTTTAGGGACACTTGTTGAATCGCTACCAATGGGATAGAATGAAAACCATGCATCAAAATGAGCTTTTGGTGGGTCATGCGGAATGTTCCATGTGGGAACGCTAGCCACACGTTCACGATTGATGAATTTGCAAAGTTGACCCCTATGTGCAAAAAATTCTCGTTCCCTTATTGAGCAAAAACCTAGTTTCCAAAATTGACCTAAATCGAGATCCCTTGTCCATGGAACCAATGTAGAGGGATATCAATAGAACTATCCTGATGTCTTGAATCCAATAGAGTTGAATTTTTGTTGATCCAAGCCATGTTCATCATTCTATGGCATGTTGAATCCCACCTCCTATATGCTTTCAGGGACACCTGTTGAATCCCTACTTGGGGTATAGAATGGAAACTGTGCATCAAAATAGGGTTTCAGTGGGTCATGCAAGTATTTTTTAGGTAGGTTCCATGTGGTAACTCTAGCTACACATTCACGACTAATGAATTTGGAAAGATGACCCCTATGTGCAAAAATTCCACATTCCCTTACTTAGAAAAACTCTAGTTTCCAAAATTGACCTAAAAATGATCCCTTGTCCATGGAACAAGAGTAGAGGGCCACCACTAACACTATATTGATGTCTTGAATCCAGTGGAGTCGACGATTTGTCGATCTGATCCATGACCATCATTCTATGGCACGTTGAATCCCACCTCCTATAGGCTTTCAAGGACACTTGTTGAATCCCTACCTGGGGCATAGAATGGAAATCGTCCATTAAAAAATGGCATTTCAGTGGCTCGTCAAAGCATTTTTAGGTATTTTCTATGTGGTAACTCTAGCCACATGTTCACGGTCAAGTAATTTGCAAACATGACCCCATATGTCAAAAAAATTCGCATTCCCTTACTTAGCAAAAACCTAGTTTCCAAAATTGACCTAAAACATGATCCCTTATCCATAGATCCAGACTAGAGGGCCACCCATAGCACTATATCAATGTCCTAAATCCATTCGAGTGAACAGTTCGTCGATCCAAGCCACTATCATTTTTCTATGGCACGTTGAAGCCCAACCCCTACAGGCTTTCATGGACACGTGTTGAATCCCTACTTGGGGCATAGAATGGAATCTATGCATCAAAATGGGGTTTCAATGCTTCATGCAAGTGTGTTTAGGAAGGTTCCATGTGGTAAATATAGCCACATGTTCATCGTCGAGGAGTTTGAAAATTTGACCCCTATTGCAAAAATTTCACATTCCCTTATTGAGCAAAACCCTAGTTTCCAAAATTAACCTAAAACATGATCCCTTTTATGTGGGACTAGAGTACAGGGCCACTCCTACCACTATCCAAATTTCCTAAATCAAATGGATTCGGTGGTTCATTTGTCTGATCCACGATCATCATTCTATGGCATGTTGAATCCCACCTCCTACACGATTTCAAGGACACCTATTGATTTTCTACATAGGTCATCAATGAAAACCATGCATAAAAAAGGGGTTCTTATGGTTCATGCAAGAATGTTTATGGAGGATTTATGTGGGAACGCTAGCCACATGTTCACAGTCGATGAATTTGCAAAGCTGACCCCTATGTGCAAAAATTTCACATTCTCTTAGTGGAAAAAACCCTAGTTTCCAAAATTGACCTAAAAATGATCCCTTGTACCCAGATCTAGAGTCAAGGGACACCCTTAGAACTATATTGATTTCATGAATCCAATGGAGTTGATGTTTCTTCGATCCGAGCAATGACCATCATTCAATGGCACATTGAAGCCCACCTCCTACAAGCTTTTAGGGACACCTGTTAATTCCCTACCAAGGCATAGAATGGAAATTGTGGATCAAAACAGGGTTTCGATGGATCATGCAAGCATGTTTAGGTAGGTTCTTTTAGTGCCAAAAATTGTTCTCAGACTACTAAAGAACAAGCTAACACAATCTCACAAAATAAAACAAAGTAAAACAGGTTTTAAGGGTTTTGGTTTCGCAGTTTGTAAACAAGAGGGTAAAAACTCATAAAGCTAAGACAAATATTAAATCATGCAACAATAAAAGAGTGAGATGTATAATATAGGAAACATAAACCATAACAACATAAGCACAATACTGAATTTCATCAACAGTTCACAAGCACTCCATGAGAAATAACCTTAAACAACAAATGAATTTGTTAACTGAGTGATCACACCAATAAAAAACGAAACTAGTAGATAGGATAAAATAGGCTAATAGTTTGCATATATATCATAATCAGTAATACAAAATACATAAGAGTTTCTAAACTTATATCTGTATACAGTAGCTGAAAGCCTCCCCTTGTACAAAAATTCGAACTCTATTTCATTCTAAATTCCTACTTTTATCTTGCTTACATAAAAAAATAGTTATCTAACTAAATAAATACCTTCTAGGACAGAATGTCGAATCACTTAACAAAGTAAATTTGTTCAAAATAAACTAATATCTTTACAAAAATTAGCTAACAACACCTATCACTTAAAGCGTTTTACAAATATTTAGCAGCTTCTGCCAAAAGGGCTATCCCCTTCAAAGCTTGAGTCTTCCTCCTGGTTCTCTGCTGCTCAACTTCTAGGTCTTCGACTCTTTTTGATAATTCCTAATTTTGTTGATTTGTTTATTGGACAGTTTGCTTCAGCTCTGCACATAAACTTTGTGTCTGCATTTTCCTCTTCAATGCTTCCTTGGAGACTACAATTAACTCTTGGTAATGGCTGTTAATCTCTTCTAGATCCTCTTGGAATATTTTGTTGGCCACTACTAATCCTTCATTTGTTTCATGCAGGAATTCTATCTGATACTTGTACTGCTTGACACTTTTCAAAGGTTTTCATTCTCAAAATCAATACTTTTTCCTTCTCACTTTTAAAACCAGACTAGAATAAAAAATAATTCCTAGTCTTTCCTTTCTTTTGAAGCACAGTACTAATGATTAATTTTATCAAACCATGATGAAATATGGACTACTTTATATGATCCTAATGCTCTTTTACTCTGCTAGACATCTTCTACAAATTTTAAGGAAAAATAAAGGAGATTCATCTTTGATTCATGGTTTAAATGCTGTAAAAACCTAAAATGATATTTAACCACAGAGGCGTATCTTCCTTCACAAGTTACAAAATTTTGCAGGACCTTGATTGGCTCTCTCCATTTTGGTTTAAATTTCTGTATATGTACTCCTTTACCCCAATCTGCAACAACATTTGGCAGTAGGTAATTCTTTGAATTAAAAACAAAAAGGCACCTTCTTGTACCAATACTCACCCCCATTAGCAGTGCTTGTAGCCTCTGCTATTAACTCTCTAGTCAGGTCAATTTTTATGGTATTAAATGTGACTATGTCTTTCTCTAATCCCTGAACAAATTTATATGAAACCTCTGTATGATGACCATCAATTTTCTCAAAATAATTCAGCCAACCTACTTCCGAAAACAACTTTGCACAGTCAGGGAAAGTTTTATCCCAAGACATGTCTAAAGGCTCATCCCTATTTGTTTTCCCAGTTCTCTTAATTCTGGGTAATAAACCTTAAATATTTTTCTTCATAAAATGGTTCAAGCTACTTTGAAATTATTAAGTCTCAATAGTAAATAAAAAATTGAGCAGATTGAAAACCCAAAACATCAAATTTTCCTCATCACTCATAAAAATTTTGAGACAATTTTTAACTGTCAACGAATATTTAATAACTAAGCAAGAAATTGAGCTCCTGAATCTGATGTAATTCTTAATTAACCACCATCACAACATCTTTTGTCACTACAAACCCAAATTTAGGGATGATGTCAGCAATCGGTTGCATACCTATCGTGATAATAGTTTTGATTGCTTAAAATTTGGTATTTTGTCTTCCCAGGTGTTCTTGGACCTTTGCTTCTATGTCTTCAGCTTCCACAATGGCACCAATCGATTAACCTGCACACCCTAACTGTCTAACCTTATTCATTCTCCAACCATGAACTTCCTAGTGTCAATACGGTTTCTGTAATTTTTGATATATTCAGTAAATTCATAATTGACAATGAATTTCCCTTATCGTGCACGATCATTATTGTTTAAAGAATCTACGTCTTCCACCTTCCAGACAGCTGCAACTCACCTAAAAGATTCTTATATTATCTCAAAACACTTGTCAAAATGATTATTATGGCCTAAACACATATCAGTCTCCTTTACAGGTGTGAAAAAATCCTCTCGTGTGCAAATTTCGGAAATCATGAGCAAAATTATGACTTTTTCAAAGGACATGATTTTCTTGTAGCGCCCTTGTTCATATTTTTTGTCTTTGCACTACAAGAATATCTATTTCATGAGTTTTTAACCAAAACTCAAAAGAATGTGTTAAATTTTGGTAATTAACCTTTAATGAGACCCTATGATATTTCTTTAGAACCTTTCAGAAATATATACATCCTATAAGCCATAAAAAAACCATGAAATCTACTTAGTAAAGAAAAATTAAAAAGAAAACTTATTAAATCAACTATAAACATAAGCCTACTATCAAAATACTTTAAAAAACCAAGCTCAAAATTCTAAAGTAAGAAGAAAAATCATATTTTAAGACAAGCATATGGTTCAAAAATAGAAAACAAAAACATGCTATAACATATGGCTCCTGCTGCGGGATGAAGTCCTCCTGTGAGGCTTCAAGAACCTATAGATCAGTGCCTTCTGTGCTATAACTAGAACTACCTACTATTCTGCGAAAATATTCATTGGGCCATGGAGTCTTTATTCAAACCTTCACACACTGGTATATACAATGAAGATCAAATCTTTTTCCCTCAAAAACTGTAAAAATGCTTAAGGAATTGTCCATTGATGGGATTAGACAACTCCTCACCATCGAACATCTATAATACAAAAGTATTGTTCTCTAGAATATTTGATACTATGAAATGACCAAACCATCAATTATCAAACTTACCATGTTTTTACTTCTGTTCCTTTCTATCATTCCATCTTAGTATCATATTTCCATTAGAAAAGGTGTTCTCTTTGATCTTTCTATCAAACATTTCTTTGATCTTCTTTCTCTATAGCTGAGACTTTCCTTCTACTGCTTCACATTCTTGTTGTACTTCAAATTTGAGTCTCTCAGGGTCTTGCTGAAAAACGCAACTGGATTCTCAAGTCCATCATTATTCTTCTGTAACAAAACAGCTGCAAAAGTATCCTCTAATGCAAAAGAAAAAGTCAGAAATTCCTTTGAAAAATTAGGACTCACTAGCACTGGTGCTTCTGTAAGAGCCAACTTAATCTTCTCGAATGCATTCCTAGCCTCAGCAGTCCACTTCACTTCCTGATCCTTTTTCAAGCTGGCTGTTATTTGTTTAATGGTTTCAACAAAATTTGGTATAAACCAATGCATAAAATTTATTTTCCAATAAAATATTGCACATCCTTCTTACTTCTTGGTAGACTGATCTTCAAAATAGCTTTTACCCTTTCTATATATATCCTTATTCCATCTATTGAAACCAAATTATCCAACAACTTACCCTCATGTACAGCAAAATGTGATTTTTTTGGATTGAGAGATAGTCCACATTTTATGCATTTCAAGAAAGTTTGTTTTAGGTTCCTTAAGTGCTCTTCATTAGACTGTGAGAAGATTGTTATGTCATCCAAACAAATCACCACAAACTTATCCTTCTCTCCAACAAAGACCATGTCCATAGCCCTTTGAAAGGTAGCTCTAGCATTCATTAGTGCAAATGGCATTTTGTCATACATGAAAGTACCCTAAGGGGTAGTGAAGGTTGTATTTTCTCTGTCATCAAGGTGCATTGCAATTTGGTTATACCCTGAAAAACCATCCACCATTGAAATCCTTTGTGCACCCACTACCTTCTGCAAAATTTGTTCAAATTTTGTTAATGGGTAATTATCCTTCAATGAGGATATATTCAGATTATGAAAGTCTACACACAACCTTATTTCTCCATTATTTTTTCTGACAGGAACTAAGTTTTCTACCCATGAATAATATCAAAGAGGAACAATGATTTTAGCATCCAACAATTTTTTTACCTCCTTTTCTATGACGGGGAATAAGGCATGATTAATTCTCCTCAGCTTCTGTCTAAATAGTTTTACATTAGGCTTCAAAGGTACTTTATGTTGAATAATACTTGTATCATAAGTTTTTAGATATTTATATGACCAAGAAAAATGGTCTGCTTTGTATGATCCTGATGCTCTTTTACTCTGCTAGACATCTTCTGCAAACTTTTAAGGAAAAATAAAGGGAGATTCAGCTTTGATTCATGGTTTGAATGCTGTAAAAACCTGAAATGATATTTAAACACAAAGGCATATATTCCTTCACAAGTTACATAACTTTGCAGGATCTTGATTGGCTCTCTCCATTCTGGTTTAAATTTCTATATATGTACTCCTTTACCCCAATCTACAACAACATTTGTCAGTAGGTAATTCTCTGAAATAAAAACAGAAGGCACCTTCTTGAACCAATACTCACCCTCATCAGTAATTCCTGTAGCCTTTTCTATTAACTCTCTAGTCAACTCAATTTTTAGGGTATTAAATGTGACTATGTCTTTCTCTAATCCCTACGCAAATTTATATGAAACCTCTATATGATGGCCATCAATTTTCTCAAGATAATTCATCCAACCTGCTTCTGAAAATAACTTTGCACAGTCAGGGAAATTTTTAGCCCAAGACATGTCTAAAGGATCAGCCCTATTTGTTTTCCCACTTCTCTTCATTCTGGGTAATAAACCTTAATTTTTTTCTTCATAAAATGGTTCAATATACTTTGAAAGTATGAAGTATGAATAGTAAATTAGAAATTGAGCAGATTGAAAACCCTAAACATCAACTTTTCCTCATCACTGATAAAAATTTTGAGACAATTTTTAACTGACAACAAAGATTTAATAATTGAGCAAGAAATTGAGCTCCTAAATCTGATGTGATTGTTAATTAACCACCATCACTACATATTTTGTCACTATAAACCCAAATTCATGGATGATGTCAGCAATCAATTGCATACCTATTGTGATAATAGTTTTGATTGCTTAGAATTCGGTATTTTGACTTCCCAAGTGTCCCGTGACCTTTGCTTCTCTGTCTTCATCTTCCACTATTCCACCAGTCGATTACCCTGCAAACCCTAACTATCTAACTATCTTCATTCTCCAAGCACAAACTACCAGGTGTCAATACAGTTTCTATAATTTTTGATACATTCAATAAAATTGTAATTGACAACAAATTTCCCTCATCATTCATGATCATTGTTGTTTAAACGATCTACATATTACACCTTCCGGACAGCTGCAACTCACTCGAATGATTCTTACCTTTTCTCAAAACACTTGTCAAAATGATTATTATGGCCTAAGCACGTATCAGTGTCCTTTAGAGGTGCAAAAAACTCGTCTCATGCACAAATTTTGGAAGTCATGAGCAAAATTATGTCTTTTTCAAAGGGCACAATTTTCTTGTAGAGCCCTTGTTCATATTTTCTGTCTTTGTGCTACAAGAATATTTGTTTTATGATTTTTTAACCAAAACTCAAAACAATGTGTAAAATTTTGGTAATTAACCTTTAATAATACCCTATGATATTTCTTTAGAACCTTTCAGAAATATATACATCCTATAAGGCCATAAAAAACCATGACATCTACTAAGTAAAGCAAAATTAAAAAGAAAACTTATTAAATCAACTATAAACATAAGCCTATTATAAAAATACATTAAAAACCCAAGCTCAAAATTCTAAAGTAATAAGAAAAATCCTATTTTAAGACAAGCATATGGTTCAAAAATAGAAAAAAAAAACATGCTATAACATGTTCCATGTGGGAATGCTAGCCACACATTCACGGTCTAGGTATTTGCAAAGGTTACCCCTATGTTCAAAAATTTCACACTCCCTTACTAAGAAAAATGCTAGTTTCCAAAATTGACCTAAAAATAATGCCTTGTCCATGAACCCAGAGTAGAGGGACACCCCCAACACTATCATGATGTCCTGAATCCAACGGAGTCGATGGTTCATCGATCCAGTACATGACCATCATTCTATGGCACGTTGAATCCCACCTTCTATAGGCTTTCAAGGACACCTATTCAATCCATACCCAAGGCATAGAATGGAAACTGTGCATCAAAATGAGGTTTTGGTGGGTCATGCAAGTGTGTTTAGGGAGCTTCCACATGGTTATTCTAGCCACATGTTCACAGTTGAGGAATTTTCAAATATGACCCCTATGTGCAAAATCTTTGCATTCCCTTACTGAGCAAAACCCTAGGTTCCAAAATTGACCTAAAAAATGATCTCTTGTCCATGGAATCGAAGTAGAGGGCCACCCCTAGCACTATCCAATGTCTTGAATCCAACGAAGTTGATGTTTCATCGATCCGATCCAATACCATCATTCTATGGCACATTGAAGCCCACGTCCTAGAGGATTTTGGGGACACCTGTTGAATCCCTACCTGGGGCATAGAATTACTACATCTATGATCCAAACGATGGTTTCTATGGTTTAGAATTCAAATTATAGTTTATGGTACAAACTAGAGTTACTAGGATTGGCTATAGCATTTGTAAGCTAGGATTGGCCATGGTTATTTGGCTAGGATTACAACTCCTTAACTACACGGCTCATGTGGAGAAACAAATTATCAGATTCAAGGAGATGTCCTTATACTACTAACTTAGAGATTCAAGGAAGATGAAATAGACATATCCCAGATAGAGTGATATATAATGGTCTTGGGATATATGTCATGATTCATGTAAGTATGAATATAATACAAAAAATCCATGATGAACCTTGTGCAATTTATCAAGTTTTAGAAGTCTATTCAATTTATCAATCTCTCAAGCAGTCAATATATCAATATATAAATAATCAATGAGACCGTCAAACCAAAATATATGACTACCAGTTAGTCCTGGGGAAAGCACGCAAGAAATAAGCACAAACAAAGAAACATGAAAGAAGCAGTCCACTATGTAAGCACAAATAAGGAAAAGGAAGCACGTGGAAGGAATAGAAGAAATCCACATGGACAAGGAAATCTATGCAGACAAAGGAAACTACACAGAAGAAGAAATATGCTCAAAAGATGTCACCTGCACAGAAAAGGGAAACTATGTGGAAGGAAGATGTCATAGGGTAAAATTGTAGCACAAGTGTAGAGCAATGGCCAAAAGCGACAAGGCGATCGTGGGTGCTTAAGTCGGCTTAAATCGGTGGATTCCACACAAGTGAATGCATGCTATAAGTAAGGTCGTTAGTGCCTTGTGTCAAGTAATGATCACCACAGTTGTAACCTATGTGGTGGCCGATGGTGATAGTTAACGGATTGCCTGTATGCAGTCGACTCTACGTGGTCATGTAAAATAGTATAAATAGGAGGGATTCAATAGTTAGAGGGTTGGATTTGAGTGATTGTTTATTTTTGGTGGCTTTGGAGGTTTCTTTTAGGTTGCTTTTATATTGATTTTGATGGGTCAGTAGAGCGAAGATGAGAGATATGAGTGGTATATTAGTTGAAAGTCTGTAGGATGTAGTTGAAGGTAGCGCAGTAGAAGAGAAACTCTACTAGAGAGGTGTAGATACTAGAGAGGTCGATCCAGGCCATGTGCATATTAGTAGATGGTAGTAGTAGTTAGGATAAATAAGAGAGAGAGCATGAGAGAAAGAGAGAGTTTGAGAAAAAATCTAGATCTAAGAAATTCTACATTCAAGTGTAGGATGAAGGTATTATATATTTCTCATGCTATATGAAGAGCACATTGTGGTTTTTCTGAGATGGGTTTCCGCGTGAACTTTCCTGTGTGTTGATGATTGAATGTGTATGGTTGTTTATGTTCCTGTTTATGATTATGCTTATGATGCAAGTCTTTTCATGGTTGAACAAATGATGAACTATCAATAGAAGTCTGAATGCATGAATAAGTTATTATGCGATGATATGAGTATTAGTTTATGTTTACAGTGCAATCATTGTGTGCGTCTATTAGCTCACATTTATATTCTTTTATGTTTAAAGTACTAAGGTTGAATCTATGTCGTGTTGTTAGTAGTTGATAAAATATATGCGTAGTGTGTGCCAAATTTTGGTGGAAATGAATCCATCCTCTCGACATAGTCGAGTTGCTTGGTCGTGCGCCAAGGGACTATAATCCCTCCATGAATCATGAAAACATGGTTCTAGAGGTTACCCATTGAAGAGATATCTCGGGTGAGACTGCGCCTGCTTTGCGGGTGTTGTCGATGGGGCTTGCCCTATTGGGTCGGTATCTCGGGTGTTTGTTGGGTTGATAGGTTGTGCAAAACCTAGGTCGTACGAGCTAGGAAACCTGGACAACAAATGGTTCCATTATCGGGACCCTTTTTATCAAAACGAGGGAAATTTTGTGGCACTCGATCAAGAGTGAAGTCGAGGATTGGCTGGAGTCGAAGATGTTGATATTTGCGTAGAAGGAAAACGAGGGTTCACGGTTGAGCCCTGAGAACTGGTTATGATGATATCTATATTAAGATATCTATGATTTTTTTTTTTGTAGAATTCCCAATTATATTGCAAGAATGGTTGTCAGAGTTAGCAATCCAACATACTATATTCTATAGAAGAGGAGTAGTTGAGTGGACCGACTAGTTAACATAAGAAGTAGCGCAAGTAAGTAACCCTATTTCAAGAGCTGTTGATTTTTGGAATGATAGAATATTAGAAGGATATGTTACTAAGTTCTCTGTTGACGTGATAACCTTGTATAGCGAGGCAGGGAGACATTTTTTCCAAGGACCTTGGGGAAGGTAACTTATGTCTATAAAGCTATGGATTAAAATTCTCCTTCATGAAAAGGGTATTTTACAACTCAACAATTGAGTCACGCAGTCTGTGAAGGGGATACGATGTGTAAAATTTAGGATTAATATGGAAGGTAGTATGAAGAAATGTTCCTAGGAAGCTTAAAAGATGAGTTGGACACTGGATTCTTAAGAAGTGGAAGGAGGTTCCGGTCAAGAAAGACGAGGAAGGTAGAAGGAGATAGGAGAGCTTATAGCCTTCCTAGGGAAGGTGAATATGGATGTGAGTCACACCTAGATGAAGGGTCCTGTGACGAAGAGGAGGAGTATAGCCTGATTTATGAGAGAGCAGAATTCAAAGAGTCTACAAAGATGCAAAGGATAGGACATGACTACGACATTCTAAGAAGATCCCCTGAAGTGAGACCTAGAAGTTCCTCACTTCAACCAGTTATGAACACTAGTATTCCTAGTGTCAGGACTGGTGTGCAAGGAAGCCCATTAGTGACCCTAGTAAATCCAGCAAATCCAAGGAATCCGGTGAACAATCCCAATGCGACCCTAATGGCGAGGACAGACGTTAGACTACCCAAATTCAATGGGAATGGAACCGAGGATCTAGAACAACACTGGTTCCTCTGCGAGGTGCTATGGATGGTCCGCCTTGTTAACAATTATGACATCTGAAAAGCGCAAATGATTACGAATCTATGGGCTTGAGCACTGGATTGGTACATGAAGTACAACATAGTACCACTGGGCTAGCCGTAGAGCACTCTTGAGGAGATTCGATGTGAAATGATCTCAGAGTTCAGACAGCCACAATCTGAGTCCCAATGTATAACTAAGATCAAGGAGATTAAGCAGGCTCCAACAAAAACAGTATGGTACTTTGATAATTGGTTCTAAACGTTGATGGACAATGTAAGCTTCTAGATGTCAGATGCACAACATAAATATTGGTTTATTATTCCACTACTGCCCCACATTAGGGGACCACTCATGCAGTAAGAGATTGCGAAATAGACAAAGGAATTGGAATTGGAAATGAAGCTATAGGATTCACCTATTGGAAATGGCGTCGTAGGAATGATACAGATTCAGTCATAGTTGGCTAATCTAACAATTAAACTCTAGGATATAAAAAGAGGAAAAGAGGTGTAGGAATACCTCTGGTGTACGCAATGATGGGCCAATGGGAATACCAAAGATGACTGCCCAGCTTACATGAACTACATATCATTCGGTATGCCAAACCCATTAAGTACCCAGGGGATTCCCTGGTGCAACAAATTCCAGACAAGGGGACACTATGACATATATTTCTTGTTCCTGCACAAGACAGTGTGTACCCTAGATAGTTTGTATAGTAAATTTTGCAGATCTATAGGCCATGATGAACAAGATTGTAGGTCGTACCAACTTCTGAGAGAGAAAATGGTAGATGCATATCTAATTAATACTGAGGAGAAAATAAAATTTGAATAGACTGGACCTAAGTTTCAGCATGCATAGCAGTTCTAGGATGTGCCTCAGTTCCAGGTTGCACCTCAGTTTTAGGCTGTGCCTCAGTTCTAGCTTGTGCAGCAGTTTCAAATGGTGTCGCAGTTTTAGAATGAGGCCCCATATAACCTATATCAACAAAAGTATCAACAAACACAATACCTGCCACAAACACCACAACCTCAGTTGAGGGGGGGTGGCAATTACAGGGGCCGAGGAGGAGGAGTATTTGGCTGAGGAAGAGGGCCAGTGGTATGCTACAATTGTGGAGTGTAGGGCCACTTTTCTAGAGACTGCTTTAAACCTGTGAAGACTTGCTCATATTGCAAACAAGAGCACAATGTGGAGCAATGTCCGCAACTTATGACTAGATGGAAAGTCTGGATGGTTGGAGCAGCTAACCCAACACCAAATACTGTGTCGAATGCTCCCAACCTGAATGCTAATGCCAACATATAGATCATAGTCGCAGAACCATGAGAACTAAGTTTAGCTATGGTAACAAGGGGAGGTGTTGTGATGGGTGTAGATCAAGCCATGTAGACAGAGCCTACCGAACAAGTACAACTGCAGGTATGGCCCGTCGCACAAAATAAAGCACCACTTGATGTTCAAAAGTAGAAGTGCATATTCATGGATGTACGCATCGAGTTCGTAGGAACAGAGCAGCCATCCACCTCAGGCCAAGTGAAAGATATTCCTGAGAGATTCTAGAAGATATTCAAACAACATACTACAAGAAAGAGTGTAGATAAGATTAGTAAGCTCAAAAAATTCATGTCAAGTTGTTTGCCGCTAATCCAGGACAAGGATGCACTTGCAAAGTTGGAAGCGCTTATAGAAACACTTTTGAACGAAGACCAGTCGGCAATGAATGTTAGTAGTGTCAAGACAAAGTTCAAAATGAGATGCATGTCTGCATAAATTGGTGATTATGACATGGACTATATCATCCTTGGCCTGGGATCCGATGTTAACATTTTAACATGCCAAATTTGGGAAATAATGGGCAAGCCACCCATAGAATGGTCCCCAATTCAATTAAGGCTTGCTAATTGGGAAAAGGTATTTCCCATTGGTAGATTGAGTTAGGTCCAAGTGTATATTGAAGGACTGCACACTTTTGTGGACTTCAAGGTCATCAATATAGTAGATGATACTAACCCATATCCTGCGCTGCTGAGGATTGATTGGGCGATGGAAAATAAAACCATTATAAACTTCAAAAGAAGGATCCTATCATTTGAAGATGATGATATGAGGGTATTTGCATCCCTTAATCCACTAGAAGGACAAATATACGTTGAACCGATGTTCAACGATGGGCAAGGTGATCACCTTGATAAAATCTACAATGTCACTTCCCTTAGGGAGGATTATTATTAAGCCTACTGTGAATGGTAACCTGAGCTAGAGATGCCCGAGTTCATGTACATTAGACTTAGGAGAGGCACTTGAGAACTGGCAGAACCGAATACATGAAGTCTGTATGAGGATATGTGACAGGATAACTAAGTCTGTCCGATGAGTTGGAACTCAATCACAGCCGCTTCCTACATATGAAGGACTGCCTAACTTGGCAATGTTCTTGACTGAGTTTGAGGAATTAGTAATAGAGCCACAGTGACTATCTGTGCTGGAATTTGCACTAAAGGCTACACCCACAAGATGGTGCCATGCACACAAAATTTTGATAACTAATTGGCTGGAGCAAATGACTACTAGAAGTAAGGTTCAGAGATGAGGTCACAACTATGACACAAATGTATACAAGGTTATTAGAACATGTTGAACACTTGGAGCACTATTCCACAACATTCTCAAACTACTCGCTCCAAGAATGGGTTCACCACTTCATCCATACTCTCAAATTGGCACCCAAAGGCTGGTATGCATCTATGGAGCTATGCCAAGAAATAAGGGAATGGGAAAAGGTTGTGTAGAATATCACATACACATTCCAGTTCATAGATGAGAAACCAACAATTGATATTGCAATAAAGACTATTAACGAGAGGATAATTACTAAGATCCCACTGGAGGTTGTGTATTCTCAACCCTATACTGGGCATTCCCACCAGTGTTGTGAGACAGTTCAGTACTGGATGACCTGCTATAACCTCTCCAGAGACCTATAAGATGATCCAACTAACATAAACATTCTAGAATCGGAAAGATCATGCGTAGTAGAAGGAAGCAACATTTCCAGTAAGTAGTTCATCAAGCCGCTAAAGATCAAGAAAGTTAGCATTGGGTCAGAGGACAATCCAAAATTTGCTAACATTCGAGACTACTAGGACGAAGAGACAGTAGCCAAAATCATTGATCTATTACATGAATTCCAGGACCTATTCTCGATTAAATTCAAGGAAATGAAGGGAATAGTAGGATATTTGGGTGAAATGAAAATTCCACTCAGACTCAATGTAAGACCGGTAAAATAGCGCCCGTACAGACTAAATTTGTGCTATAAAGAAAAAGTGAAAGCAGAAATGGATCAAATGTTGGAGGCAGGAATCATTGAAATTGTTGAAGAATCAGAGTGGATAAGCCCCTTAGTGATTCAGGATAAGAAGGTGACAAGCGAGGTTAGGATCTGTGTCGACCTTAGGAAGCTAAATGATTCCTGCTTACATGATCCATTCCCAACACCATTTACAGATGAAGTCTTGGAGAGTGTCTATGGACAAGAAATGTACTCATTCATAGATGGATTCTCAGGCTATCATCAAGTTAGAATTGCACAAGAGGACTGCCACAAGAAAACCTTTGTAAAAGAATGAGGATGCTACCAATACATGGTAATTCCCTTTGGACTTAAAAATGCCCCTGCTATTTTCTCTAGAATAGTAGTTTTTTCTTTTAAATATTTCATTTATAAGTTTCTTGAAGTATACTTTGATGACTGGACGGCCTTTGTTTTGGTGAGATACCATATTGAGAATTTGCACATGATGTTGGAAAGGTGTTGCTAGTATCAAATTGCGCTGAATTTGAGAAAATGTATATTTTTCGCATCATTTGGTGTACTGTTGGGCCATGTAGTAGCTGCGATAGAATCCTGGTCGATCCCGCAAAGGTGGCAATTATTTTGGAACTGCCACTTCCCACATTGGTCATACAAATCAGAGCCACATTGGGACATACTAGATATTATAGAAAATTCAAAGGAGGATACGTAGAGATAAATACCCCAATGAAGAAGCTACTTAAGAAGGACACCAAATTCGATTGGAACAAATATTGTCAAGGAATTTGGATAAGATGAAGCACAAAATGGCCACTGCGCCAATATTAATATTCCTAGACTGGAAGAAGGAATTCCATGTACATGTTGATGCATCATCAATTACACTTGGTATAGTCTTAACCCAACTGGGAGAGGGAGAAATTGACCACCCAATTGCATTTGCAAGCAGGAAACTATTAATAGTAGAGAAAAAATATACCACAGCTGAAAGAGAAGGGCTTGAAATGGTCTATGTGCTACAAATGTTCAGACATTATCTATTGGGTGGACACTTCAAAATGTTCACTGATCATTCTGCACTGAATTACCTAGTCAATAAGCCAGTGTTGGGGACAAATATCTGCCGCTAGCTCCTCCTCTTTCAAAAATTTGACTTTGAAGTCATTGTAAAGCCAGGTCGACTGAATGTTGGGCCAGACCACTAGCCATGCATTGAAAGTGGAGAGGAACCAGATGGATTAGAGGACAATTTACCTGATGGACAACTGTTTTTTGTTGACATTGTCGATAAAGAATTTGATGCTATTATAAAATTATTGAATATAGGCTATGCGCCTAAATATTATACAACATGGAAAAAGAAACAACTAGTTGTCAATGCCGTAAACTACACGCTAATCGTAGGACAACTATATAAGTTGGGACTAGATGAAATACTGCACATCTACATCTTTGATTATGAAAGGCAATGGGTAATGGCTGAACCACATGTGGGTGTTTCAAGAGGACACTATGCCTGGAAGGAAATGGTGCGCAAGATTTTGCAATCTGGACTCTAGTGGCCAACTGTACATATGGATACAAGGAAATACTATCATGCAGATAAATGTCAAAGAACAGGGAAACCATCACAACATGATGAAATACTTGCTCCACAAATTACACTGCAGGCCTTTGATAAATAGGCAGTGGATTTTGTCAGCCCTATTAGTCCACCAGGGAAACAGACTGGTGTGCGCTATATTATAACTGCTATATATTACTTGACAAGATGGGAAGACGCGGCACCTGTGAAAGATTGCGTTGCAACAACTACAATGAGTTTTCTTTTTGAAAATCTGGTAACAAGGTTTGGTTTCCTAAAGATCCTTATCAACAACCCATGTACACATTTTGTAAACAAACTAATTGTTCAATGAACTGCATAATTCCAAATCTAGCACAATAAGACAACAACCTACCATCCTCAAGCAAATGGAACTATTGAGACCTTCAACAAGGAACTAGAGAATGCCTTGACCAAGGCCTGTAATGTGCACAGAGACGACTGGGACTGGAAAGTCTTAGCAGTATTATGGGCTTACAGAACAACTTGTAAATGACTAAATGGATACACCCCTATCCATTTAGTCTATGGCCAAGAAGTAGTTGTGCCCATGGAGTAGATTGTGCCAAGCCTATGAATTCCTGTGCTTATAGAAATGATAGATACTGATGCCATAGAGGAAAGACTTGCGTAGCTAATTCAAATGGCGGAATAATGCTTCATTGTAGGCTTCCATCAAAACATGGAAAAATAATGGAAGAAAGTGTGGCATTACCGCAACATCATAAAAAAATAGTTCAAGGTCGGTGGACTTGTTCTGATGTATGAAAGCGATCTCTTCAAGCACCCAGGTAAGCTCAAAACAAACTGGCTAGGCCCATATGTGGTTGTGCACATTACTGAAGCAAGAGTGGTGAAACTACATAAGATGGATGGAACACTGGTTGTGGGTATGATCAATGACAGCCAATTAAAATTATACCGCAATGACTGCAGTGGGACCCCATAAGGTCGATGCACATAGCAACAAAAAAAAAACTATTTCAAATGAAAAAGCCATGCATGTTGTGCCACCTCCTAGGTTCGTTGCCTCATGGCTTGGGATGAGCCACATGTGAGTGTTGGGGGGCTGTTGGGCTTGGGGAAAGCACACAAGAAATAATCAGAAATGAAGAAATGCCCAAGAATCATTCCATCGTGCAAGCACAAACAAGGAAAAGGAAGCACACAACAGGAATAGAAGAAATATGTGCAGACAAGGACATCTGCGTGGACAAAGAAAACTACGCAGAAGAAGGAATATGTGCAAAAGATGTAACCTATGTGGAAGGAAGATGTCACAGGGTAAAATAGTAGCACAAGTGCAGAGTAATGACTGAAAGCAATAGGGCGATTGTGAGTGTTGAAGTTGGATTAATTTGGTGGATGCCACATGAGTGAATGCACGCCATAAGGCCATTAGTTCGTCATGTCAAGTAATGATCACCATAGCTGTAACCTGGGTGGTGGCTGATGGTGATAGTTAATGGACTTCCTATATGAATTCAACCGTGCATGGTCATGTAAAATAGTATAAATAGGAGGGATTCAATAGTTAGAGGGTTGGATTCCAGTGATTGTTGCTTTTTAGTGGCTTTGGAGGTTTATTTTATATTGATTTTTATGGTTTAGCAGAGCAAAGATGAGAGATCTAAGTGGTATATTATTCGGAAGTCTGCAGGATGCAGACAGAGGTAGTGCAGTAGAAGAGAATCTCTACTAGAGAGGTGCAGATGCTAGAGAGGTCGATCCAGGTCGTGTGTGGATCTATTGATGGTAGCAGTAGTTAGGAGAAATAAGAAAGAGAGCATGAGACCAAGAGAGAGTCTGAGTAGAAAGCTAGATCTAAGACATTCTACAGTCAAGTGTAGGCTAAAGGTGGCATTTATTTCTCATGCCAGATGAAGAGTGCCTTGTGGTTTTTCCTAGATTGGTTTCCACGTGAACTCTCCTGTGTGTTGATGATTGGATGTGTATGGTTATTTATGTTTTTGTTTATGTTTATGCTTATGATGCAAGTCCTTTCATGGTTAAATGAATGATGTAATTTCAATAGAATTCTAAATGCATGAATAGGTTATTATGCATTCATCTGGGTATTAGTTTATGTTTACGGTGCAATCATTATGTGTGTCTGTTATATTGCGTCTGTCCGTTAGCTTGCATTTATATTATTTTATGTTTAAAGTACTAAGGCCGAATCTGTGTCATTTAATTAGTAGTTGATAAAATATATGTGCATTGCACACTACATTTTAATTGAAATGAATCCATCCTCATGATTTGGTCGAGCTCCTTGGCCATGCACCAAGGGACTCTAATCCCTCAACGAATCACAGAAACATGGTTCCGACAGTTACGCATCGCAGAGATATCTCGAGTGAGACTGCACCTTCTTTGCGGGTGTTTCAGATGGGGCTTGCCCTGTTAGGCCTGTATCTCAGGTGTTTGTTGGGAAGACGGTCTACACAGAACCTGGGTCGCATGAGTTAGGAAAAGTGGCCAACACTACCACATAACTAACTACCTACCTATTTCCATTTGACTAGACCATGTCTTGATGCATGCACCTGCTCCATCATGTTTCCCTTTTCCGTGTTTGGTCTCAAAATAGTTCCAAATACGTGGCACCTTGTTCCTCTTGTGGAGAATTCACAACCATTGGAAGACATGAGAATGTTTGAATTTCCCCACACAAGCTTCAGACCAAATCCAATGTTGTTTCATTTTTATATTGTTATCCTCTAGGTGATTGTAGAATAATTGAAAGCTATGTTGTACAAAATCCAAGTCATGACACCTGTCATCACGTATGTAAAAGTGATGCTCCTTCAAAATAACCCTTTTGTCTTCAGTACTATCCACCCCATGTCTATAGGTGATATGGACCATTATGATGACCTGGTCTGAGTGATAATATTGACTTTGAATCTCATTTTGTGGTTAAAGAGTGTAGTTTTCTACAAAATCGACAATTGATAATATAGTTCCAGTAGGAAATGTATCCCCACACATTTTAAACTGCTCATGTTTCCAATGAGCCACATGTACATGCATTGTAGACTGTTGTATATTTTCAAAGAATTGCTCCATGAAGTTGCAAACCAGTACCTAGTAGATCAATAATAAATATGTACAATTCAATAGGTTGTTACATATATGAAGTAGAAATTCATGAAGAAACAAATACTATTCAGGAACTCATTACTAACCTAAGAGGTGACTGTTAAATTTTCATATGCTTAGCTAAGACATTAGTACTTCATTTCATTTTCATAACAAAAGCATATAAACAGGATCATTGAAAGATAGACAAGCACAACCATACAAAAGGAACACAAAGATTTATCCCGGGAAAACCCTAAAGGGAAAAACCTAGCAAAATCTTCCTCAATATAGATTCCCCAAAAAGATAAAACCAGCAAGGAGATCAAAGCCTAATCCTCCTCCTTCTCCAACTACTTCTCTTCTCCACTAATGTGCTACACAAGTGAGAGTGTGTTCCAAATGAGGAGCACTACACCTCTATTTATATTCATCCATTCACTTAAGTTAACTCATCTGACATGTAGGCTCAAGTAACCACACTAGGGTGCTAATGACCCACCTTTACAATTAGAGGGGACTGCCTCATGACTCTTATTAGTTATTCTGATTAGGAGCATCGGGGTACAAAGTAATACAAGCAGTTCTCTCGGTAGGACCATTAGGGACCACAAAGAAATACATATAGAATATTCTTCGAAGTTACAATATTTCAACACTCCCCCTTAATGAGAAGGGTATTCTATAACAACATCAACAACAACAATAGTAGGAGAGAGATAGAGGACATCATCAACATCATCAGGGTGATACATCTATAAATCATTGGAAGCTTTTCAACATCATGTAGTATTCATCTTCAATATTTAGTCTTCAGCATCGTCAATAATTTGACCGCTTCGATCAGCAACATCTTCAGCATCTTGACTCTTCAATCAGCAGCAACATCTTCAGCACTTTGACCTTTCTATCAGCAACATCTTCAGCACTTTGACCTTTCGATCAGCAACATCATCTTTAACACTTTGACCTTTCGATCAGCAACATCTTTTTCAACACTTTGGCCTTTCGATCAGCAACAACATCATCATCATACTTTGATCTTTGGATCAGGAACATCATCATGAAAACATCAACATCATCATCATCAAAATATCATCATCATCACACTCTGATCATCATACTCTAACATCAAATCATCATCATATTCTGATATTTCGATCAGTATGTCATCATCATCATACGGCATCATCATCATCAGGATCTCATCATCATCACATTCCGATCTTTCAATCAGAAACATCATCATCATCATCGTATTCTGATCTTCTGATCAGAAAACATCATCATCATCAGCAACATCATAATCATAAGCAACTTCTGATCTTCTGATCAGAGCATCATCATCATCATATTTTGATCTTTCGATCACAGAACATCATCATCAGCAACTTATGATCTTTCGATCAGAGAATATCATCATCATTAGCAACAACATCATCATCATATTCTAATCTTTCAATCAAAGAACATCATCATCAGCAGCAACTTCTTATCTTTCGATCAGAGAACATCATCATCAAGACATCAACATCATCAAAACATCAACATGATCCTTCTTTTGGGAATTACGGGATCAACATGTCTGTGGTACTCAGATGATCCTTCCTGTCAGAATTACGGGATTTAGTTCTTTACGGAGTTACTAATGATCCTTCCTTTTGGAATTACAGGATCAACACATCTGTGGAGCTCAAAAAATCCTTCCTTTCAGAATTACGGGATCAAGTCTTTATGGAGCTACTAATGATCCTTCCTTTCAGAATTACGGGATTTAGGTCCTTACGGATTTACTAACGATCCTTCCTTTTGGAATTATGGGATCAAAACATTTGCGGAACTTAGACAATCCTTCCTATAGGAATTACAGGATCAACACATCTATGGAACTCAGACAATCCTTCCTGTTAGAATTATGGGATCAAGTCTTTACAGAGCTACCAATGATCCTTCCTTTCGGAATTACAGGATTTAGGTCTTTACGGAGTTACTAACGATCCTTCCTTTTGGAATTATGGGATTTAGGTCTTTACGAAGTTACTAATGATCCTTCCTTTCAGAATTATAGGATCAACACATATGTGGAACTCAGACAATCCTTCCTATTGGAATTACGGGATCAAGTCAATGATCCTTCCTTTCGGAATTACGAGATTTAGGTATCTACGGACTTACTAATGATCCTTCCTTTCGGAATTACAGGATCAACACATATGTGGAACTTATACAATCCTTCCTATTGGAATTATGGGATCAACACATTTGTGGAACTCAGACGATCCTTCCTATTGGAATTACAGGATCAATTCAATGATACTTCCTTTTGGAATTACGGGATTTAGGTCTTTACAGAGTTACTAATGATCCTTCCTTTCGGAATTACGAGATCAACACATATGTGGAAATCACAAAATCCTTCCTCTATGAATTATGGGATCAACACACATTCTCGAGTACTAAAGTCACTGGATCCATTCTGAACCGAAGTTCAAGGATGATACAATCCTACCACATTCACGAGGACCGAGATCTACGGATACATTTTGAACCAAGGTTCAGGGATGATGCAATCCACCACTTTCATGGGGGCCGAGACCTTTGGATACATTTTGAGCTGAGGTTCAGGGATGATGCAATCCACCACTTTCACAGGGGCTGATACCTCTGGATACATTTTGAACCGAAGTTTAGGGATGATGCAATCCTACCACTTTCACGGGGGCCGAAACCTCTGGATACATTTTGAACCGAAGTTTAGGGATGATGCAATCCTACCACTTTCACGGGGGCCGAGACCTCTGGCTACATTTTGAATCGAAGTTCAGGGATGATGCAATCCCACCACATTCTCAAATACCGAGGTCTCCATATCACTTTAGGGAAAGTTTCCAAGGATGATACAATCCCAGTACAACATCACTACTCCCCCTTTCGGGGAAGGTCTTTCTGAACCATACCAAGCTTGTCTCGAAAGTGTTCGAACTTTGCTCGAGACAGAGGCTTTGTCAATGCATCATCATCTTCATCTACATCTTCAGTATGTGAATACTAAACTATCACCATATTTATCTCCAGTATGTGAGTACTGAAAGCATCATCAGGTCACCATCATATGCATCTACAGTATGTAAATACTGAAACATCATCTATATCTTCAGTATGGGAATACTGAAATCATCATCATCTATATATTCAATATAGAAATACTGAATCACCATCATCTGTATCTACAGTATGTAAATACTGAAACATCCTCATCTGCATCTTTATCTTGAATGTAGAAATACTGGATTTCTATGTGTTATGACAGAACACGGGGTTCTCTATTATCAAAACTCTCATTATCACATAGAATTAATGTAGTATCCATCTTCAGTTCAAAGATACTTGATATCTGCTTCTGAATCCATATGGCTTCACAACTTAGTAGAGCAATATGCTATGTATTCTGCTTCAACCATGCTACGAGAAACACTGGACTATTTCCTGCTAAACCATGAACTCATAGCAGACCTCAAACAAAAGCATCTACCTAATGTGTTTTTCCTGTTTGAGATACTTCCAGCCCAATATGCATCTGTGCAGCCATACAATATATACTCATATAAACCAAAGTCTATAGTCCCTTTCAAATATCTCATCACATGTTTTGCAGTTACTAGGTGAACCCATCTTGGTTGAACAAGATATTAACTTAAGGTGTTCACAGCAAAACAAATGGCTAGTTTGGTATTTGTTAAGTACATCAATGATCCAATGATCTATCTATAATGAGTCACATCCACTAACTCTGATGAGTCATCATCTAACAGGTTGGAGTCCATGGGTGTGGCCATGACTTTGCATTCCAACATATCAAATATTTTCATACTTTCCCTAATTGAGAAAGATTCCTTCATATTTCTGGACCTAGGAAATAAAGTATTAGACCAAGGTCTAAATTCTTCAGCAGACTTCTTCTTGCATTCTACAATTTGTTTCTCATTCCCTGTCAGAAATAGGTCCACATATAATAACAGGATGCTAGGTTCATCTTCTACAACCTTGAGATAAAGGTTAGGATCGACTTTACTCTTGGCAAATTCCATCCTCATCAGGAAACTATCTATTCTTCCATACCAAGCTCTGGGAGCTTGCTTCAGACCATAGAGGGCCTTCTTCAACTTGAATACGTGAGTCCATCTGTCTTCAACTTCAAATCCTTGTGACTATTTGATGTAAAACTCCTCCTTAATCATACCATTAAGGAATGTTTGTCTTTACTTCATCATGGAAGAAACTACCATGATAGTTCTGAAGGAAGTATACCTTGCTTCTTGGAGTGAGTGTCTCTTCAGAATTAATTTCCTCTTTCTAAGAGAAGCCACAAGTCTTTCCTTACTTCTATCAGCATCATATTTTATCTTACTGATCCATTTGGAATATACCACATTCTTGCTTTCTGGTTTGAGTATTATATCCCAAACATCATTCTAGTATCATAACATCTTTCATGAGTTCATCTTGTCAGGTCATCAACATATCCTAGTCTTCTGCATTCAACCTTGAAGGTTGGAACCCACTTTACTCTTGGTAAAGTCTCGATCCATCCGGAAGCTATCCATCATGTCATACCATGTAAAACTCAGATATCTTCTATAGTCACTCCCCCTGAAGTGGAGTATCATCTTTCCTCTTCATTCTGTATAGGTGGTTCTATGCTTGACATATACTTCCCTTTATGTCTTGAAATCATATCGTATACATCATTCCCCATGATCAAGTGTTATTCTTTGATCATAGCTTCTTTCATAGCATTCTTTTATTTATCTTGAGTTATCTCTCATACCCATGGTGGTATTCATCCTTCGAGGTGGATCTACTACTCTCTGAAGCTCTTTCTTCTGTCATGGTGTCTCTAACCCTGGGAGCTTCAGATTCATGTTTATTAGAGTGAATCTTGAATTTTCATCACTTGTTCTTCAGAACAAGTCTCATCCTTGTTTTCTTGTAGGAGGTTGTATAGGACCTTTCCTACAATTCAAATGCACCAGTTACATGGTTAGAACTATAAAACATATGCATAACAACAAATTATTTTAGCCAATACAACATTCATCCATGTCTCATGGAAACTTTCTGGATGTCTTCCATCTTTATCATGACATCATTGAGATTGTGCACTAATCCAAGGAGGTTTGATAAGTAGCAATGGAGAGTTGTCTGGCACCATGAGATACTTACCCATCACAATCATATTAGTAGTATACAGTCATTAATGGAAATAATCTATCAAGCATAACACATCAACTAAATATAATCAAATGCATAACAAAACAATATCATGCAATGACAATTGAATACTTATCTTTTATTTGTTTCGTGGGTAGACTCCTTCTTGATCCTTCTACTTCATCATCTTCTTCATTCATGACATCATCATTTTTTATCCAAATGATAAGATGGATAAGAGGTTATTTAAGAATTGAGTTCTTCACATTCCTCATCGCTTGAGGGATCTTCTTTGAATGGTGAGAGCTTGATCTTCAATTGCTTCCATCTTCTTCTTCTCTTGTTATGAGTCAAGCTTCTTCTTCTTCCCAGAATCTATTGAAAGTAATTACTTCCTTCTGGCACACATTCCTTGAATGAATGAATTCTATGATCCTGGGAGACCATTCAAGGTGGCTATCACCACTTCTGCATTCTCCAATTCTTCTTCTACCGCTTCAAGATGTTCTACATTTTGAATCTTCACATTCTTCAACTATTTTCTCAAATCCATCTTCTGATTTATCTTCTTATCTTCAAATAGCTTGATCGAAGAATCAAACATCTTCGGTGTCTTTAGGGAAGACACTTGTGGTACAAGTTGATTCGTGATTGAATCAACAATGATCTTCTTGGCCTTGATCAAGTTCTTCTTGTGTAAGGCTTTGAGCCTCATCTCCTTTTGCAACTGGAACCTCTTTACTCATGAAGGTGTCCAATTTATTTTCTTCAGAGAGATCAAATGCTTCCATTCTTGAAAGTTTTAAAATTCACCAAGCTTTTCATCAAGATGATGTGATATATCACTTTGAAATGAGAACCTCAAATGCAAATAGCAAAATATTAGATCTTACCGATTTGAGGTGTCCGTCCTGCTTCCGGAGCTGGCTGATCTACGGTTTGTCAAAGAAACCCTAATTTTAAAAACTTGGAATATTTCATATTTGATTGGATACAAAGATAGATATCTTCAAATGGAGTTTTCCAATGTACTCCTTTTCTGAAAACAGTGGAGGGAAGATCCCAGAACAGGAAGCCCTAGTTTTCCAATTTCTTCTGCAGAAATGTCTGTTACTGTTTCTGTGATATCTCTGAAATACTTCTCCTCTTTTTTTGAAATTTTTCATTTAGGTAACTTCGCATGTCCATGATCCAAAACCATAGGTTTCATCAGAATTGGTTTCACCAATTGGGATTTATTATCATTTTCCCAAGGTGACCTGTTACAAGACTGTTCAGAACAGTGAAGTTGTACGGCATGCCACATGTCACTGGTTCATCTTCAGGTTCTGAAATTTGGACCATAGAACATAAAGTCCATTATTTTTCTAGAACATCTTTAGGAATTCCATTTGTATCTCTATAGCCCAATATATAGCAGTTCCCCCTAGGTGTCCTATTTAAGGATGAATTCTGGAAGAGGCTAGAACCCTAACTTGGAGGGATCATATCTCCAAGAATATATCAAATTTGAGGAGGAATTTTTTGACACAGTGTACATAAAATTTTTATCTTCAGCCTTTTCAATTTTCAGCTCCTGATCCTTTGCCAATATCGGAATATAGCGAAAGTACCAAAACTTAGCAGTTTTAGTATTTAGGGTTTTTCTAGCTCAGGGTCAAACTAGGGTTTGACTTTCCCAGAGTTTCACCCAACCAAAAATATTGATCCAGGTCTCTAAACTTCAATTTTTATGAGGAAATAAATCCTATACTGGGCTAACTCAAAAATTCCTCTTTTGCAAGAATCCCTAATTTCCAGCACCGAAAACTAAAAATGCTCGGAATCGAATTCTGCTTCGACAGAAAGATGCGCCCTTCAATGGAGAGTCAGCCTAGCCTTATTTTGTTGATCGATTGTGGAGAGAGAACCAAAAATTAAGAAGCCCTAAATTCTATAGCTACACAATGTCTTCTTTCAGGGTGGCTCTGATTGCATGCTAAATTTTCATATGCTTAGCTAAGACATTAGTACTTCATTTCATTTTCATAACAAAAGCATATAAACAGGATCACTGAAAGATAGATAAGCACGACCATACAAAAGGAAGACAAAGATTTATCCTAGGAAAACCCTAAAGGGAAAAACCCAACAAAATATCCCTCAATATAGATGCCCCAAAAAGATAAAAGATAAAAGATAAAACCAGCAAGGAGATCAAAGCCTGATCCTCCTCCTTCTCTAGCTACTTCTCTTCTCCACTAATGCGCTACACAAGTGAGAGTGTGTTCCAAATGAGGATCACTACACCTCTATTTATATTCATCCATTCAATTAAGTTAACTCATTTGACATGTAGTCTCAAGTAACCAAACCGAGGTGCTAATGACCCACCTTTACAATTAGAGGGGACTACCTCATGACTCTTATTAGTTCTTCTGATTAGGAGCATTGGGGTACAAAGTAATATAAGTGGTTCTTCTAGTAGGACCATCGGGGACCACAAAGAAATACATATAGAATATTCTTTGAAGTTACAATATTTCAACAGTGACCAAGTGTATCTGTTGAGATTGATATGCAATACTACGTTTAGACAACGTACCTTCAAGTGAACCAGTGAGACTTTCATCAATCTGTTTACATTTTGGAGTTCTTCGACATGAAGTTGCTAATGGAGGTAGGGAGGTTGGATATGCACCCTATACCATATCAACCAGTCAGCCTGGTGTTTGAACATGAGCTTCATGTCCTTCCGTCTCTTGCTGTCAGTCGGATGGTGGAAATTAGAAATCCTCCTCGGTGTTCTAAACAACATTGTATTCTTTGAGCATACGAACATAATTCAATGTCTCTCTAACTTCATCACTTGTATACCCAAATCCAATTAAATCTACAAAGGTTTCAGGTGGACTTGATGCGCACCTATGTTTTACTCCTTGATCAGTTTCATGAGGTTCTTGTTCTTCAACTTATATGGAGACCAAAGGCCCCTCAAGAAAATGCTTTTGTCTTTCATGATGTGGATTGGTAGGAAGAACTATGGCATCACTAACAACTGGAATTGGTTGAATTTCCATAGAGCATCTTCAATTGGTCATGTCATTTCTTTTCTTTTCTTTAATTTATTCAAGGATTTCATTGGGTATCCTCTTCGTTGTTGATTTTCTTGCTCGATTGCATGAGTTTCCCATCACCACAATGATTAATTGTATATTGTGCTCCTGAATGGGATATTACCCAATCTTGGTTTCTTTCTTGAACAATCAAGTGTCTAGATACTCCACCACAATCATACCAATGAAATATTTTCTTTGATGCTCCTCAAATGTTGTTTGCAGGAATATTTCACCTTTTGCAGACAACAAGGTTTTCCTCTGGTCTGGATGATTTACATCTAGAACAAATGAACGACAAAGGATGAAGAGCCTCCATGGATTCTATTGATACCTGGAATGTAATTATTCGATAGTAAACCTATGTACCTGTAGTCAGATTAAACATGCAAACACATCAAAGCTACCAGAACATAATCTACTAATCCATGTTAGTGACTCAGGAATCCAACAACATTTACATGTGAAATCAAACAACAGTAGTAAAGTGGGACGGAAATAAGCTTTGCATTAAGATAAAATGGAGAAGTTTACAACCAATCAAGCCTTAGTGTTGACATGCATCTCCATGAAACCAAACACTTCCATCCCCATAAGCTCCGACTTGCCCCCTATGCTCTCCAATGGCTTGGGCCAAGTGATCAATCCAACATCATAATAATACCTTAAGAGTTCTCCCCCTCAACCATGGATATGCGCTTGTATTTATAAGGCTAAATGGATAGGGATGGTTGAGAGATTTGTGGATGAGGTGGCCTCTAAGATCCTATGATAAGGGATCTCGAGCTCAACTGACCCACAATGATAGGGATAAGGGAGGACATGAGGCTCATGATCTAGAAGCCTCGAGAATCTTCTATTTTTCCCATTTTACCCAGGGTACCATGCTTCTCCTTCTATTACAGAGAAGTTCAGGTAAGAAATGCTCATGGGCTAAGGGCCATAAGCGGTGGAACCACTTGTGGATAACAAGGGATAGGCGGTGTGAGAAAGTTACCACTCATGGACAAAGGGGAAAGCACTGTGCTGAGCATTTTTTTGAAAGATTAACAAAATGGTATGAGTTTCAACTCTAAGTGTTGGGATTCATGGCAAGTAGGTATGTCAAAGGTCTTATCACATGGTGGTGATAGGATTTTGGCATTATAGGATGCCCCCCAAAGCATGAGTCTTTGAGGGATATGATAAATGAGAGCTTTGAGAGAACAAGTTGTCGCTACAAGGTGAAGATGTCAGCTTGATCAGAGCATGTTGTCAAGTAGGCATCTGTAGTACATCAGTATTTTGACTCATAGACGCAAGTAACCAACTCATGACTGTAGACCAATACAAGGTAGATCCATGGGAGGAATAAACAAGTATGTCTACTAGAATACAGCATGGATCCATGTGATAGAGGACTCAAACTTGGACATAGCTACTAGACATACAATGTAGATCTATGTCATATGAACACAAATTTGAGCATAGCCACGACCATACAAATGTGAATCCATGCTATATATACAAAAATCCATCGCAACCTAGGGAAAAGAAATGAGTGCTTTAAACAAATACCTAGGTTCTTCATCTCCTCTTCCACAAAGTACGATTCTAACCATGTGATTACAATGATCTGAAGTCGAACATGGTAGAAACCACTTGATTATTGGCTAATGATGTGAACCATTAACAAGTGCGAGGGAGATCACCATTAATGTCAATGATTCCCAAGGTACCATAGTACAATATACTGAGTGTGAATATATGTCCTGATGTCAAACACAAAGTCGATTCCATCGATCAAAGGTCAATGATGTGAACCTATGTAGAGAGCAAGAGAATATGCCATTAAGGAATATAGATCTCAAGGTACTAAATATTGTTTCTAAGACTATTTCCTGGATGATGAGCTGATGTCGACAGGAAACATATCATCAAAGGAGGGCCATGATAAATCCCACATCGATGACACAAAAATTGGAACATAGTTCCGGAATGTAGTAACCATAAGACTGACTCAAAATTATAGACACAAAGACTGTGTAGACTACAGAGGTGAAACTTCTTCAAATCCCCTTTGAACATCGGGCGACATGACAAAAAGACTTGGCAGTATGACTGGAGGAGACAAACACACAATGTGAGAGTGAACAATGGATTCTTTTAAAAGACTCAAAGGAGTTGCATGACTCATGAAAGTGGATCATCATGGAGATCAGATAAATACCCAATTGATTGACATGATGTGTAGACAAGTGCCATGTTCAAAGCTAACGATAAACAACTGCCATTATTTTCAAAATGATTCCCTTCCCATTTCCCCCATCATGATAGATGAGTCCCTCTTTTCGGTTTTATGAGTTCAAAGAGGGTATCAAACACTTGATATAGCTTTTTGGAACACAAGTCCAAACTCATATGTTTTACGAACCTGAGAGAGGATGGGTTCGTTCCCAAAACAGGTCTCTCAATGTTTAATTTAACAAGTCCAATGAAATAAAACTCGGTATCGTTCATGTTTAGAGAGTTTGAACGATCATGGAAGAAGACTCCAAAGGGGTCATTTTTCATATGATTTAGTCCCTAAGGCACAAAAAAGTATAAAATAATAACTTAGAGAACTCTTCCAGTCATGATTGGCTGGAGTGTTCCTTTTTCGTAAATAGTCCCATCTGAACTGAAAAAGATATAACCTACCGTCGGGAGGACAACTCTTCAAATAATTTAACTAGCGTAAAGAAGACAAGATCGCTCGACAATATTTTCATATTCAGGGAGGCTAAAAAGAGTTTAAAGAGGACTCCATGAGGTTTCTTTACACAATGTCACTTTCTACGAGCTTGGAAAGAATAGGAAATGGACTCGATGATATTTTCATGTTTAAGGAGCCTGAAAAAGATGTGAAAAGAAGACTCCATAGTGTTTCTTTACACAATGTCAATTTTTACGAGCCTGGATCAATACTACTAGATCACGAAAATGTTGGGAGGCAGCTTCAGTTAGAATACCGATGACTGCTTCATACTTGGCAATGTTATTAGTAGCAGGACCTATACAAACTGCTCCTGAACTGACTAGATCTTCAGCTGGGGAATAGAGGACCCAAGCACCCGAGGCAAGATTCAAAGTGTGGTAGCAAGCACCATCAGTGAAGCCATAGAAAGCCATCTGCAAGACCAAAATATGGTAAAAATAGATGCGGAAACTAAACTCAAAACCATCTTGAAAATACTAAAAGCACACTGAAATCCAATAAATATACATATATACAAGATACTATCCAAGAAAGAACTATGCATAGTACCTTTTCAGGTAAAACCCATTGCGAGGCTTCCCCAAAGGGATTCCATCATAATCAATGAGCTTGTAAGCTCCTTTCTCTAAAACCTTAGAAATGACAAAAGTTCCATACCACATGGACTCAAACTTACCCTTCCGTAGTTTGTCATATCTCTGATCATAAGTCAAGACTAGGTCACCCTTGTTAGGGAGAGAGATTCCTATGGCTTGGGGTACCACAACAGACAGCTTGAATCCAGAAATCAATGTTTTCCAATATGCAATAGAAATTAAAAGTTTAACACTAAAGGATCGAACCTCGTACCTTATTCTGGATGGTTGAAGTAGATCCCGGTTGAGCTTTCCAATTTCAGCTTGAATTGATAGATTACTTCCTCAACAACAAGTAAACAATACAAGCATTCTATGTATCATGGTTTTAGATCTATTCTAGCATATATAATCAATAATGTATAAGCATTTGACATAATCAAATGGATAAAATATTCATTCAAACACACATTATTGGACAGGAAAAGATATTTCTATTAATATAAATCACAGATTAAAAGATACAACCTCTATCGGCACGTTTGCGAACCAGAGAAACTGAATCCCCCACTTGGGCCTCCACCAATTCAATCCTCTATCTCTAGATAGCAGGCTCACAAGAAAAAGGCAAGGTTGGAAAGAACACAACCGTGCTCCAAGGGACAAAGGGATGCAGACTCAAGCATAAGTTCCATCAACAATGGACTATAGTTTCTTTGCTCTCAATTCTCTCTTGTGCCTTCAATGTACCAAGGGGTTCCTTATATAGATTTTCGAAGGGGTAATGAAAGGTCGAATACGAGTGATCTCAAGGCATAGGGAAGGCTAGGAGTCAAGTCAGTCGGATCCATGTCAAGGAAAACTTCAAAAGGATTTGGATTTTGTACACATCCCGATGTACGCGGTTTTAGTGGTCAAACCCGTGTATATACGCGCTTATAGGTTTAAAAGTCGCATGTATCATTTTTCTCATTTTTTTCGGGATGGTCAAGGAAACATCAAAGGACAAAAAATGGTCCATGGGGTCTAAGGAGTGTGCAGCGGGATAGGGGAATTCCATACAAAGTGTTATTAACTTGGAGTGGTGAAATCAGCTATAACAGATGCCCCCTAATGTGTGAGGTCAGAGGGGTCATACGATGGTGAAAATACATTATAAGTCCATCCCAGAAGTGGAGTGATGAAGGATCCCAAATGGAAGACCAGCCACCCAATTAGCATAGTACAATAATACAACTTTGCACATAAATGCAAATACATATAGCAGTCTTGGATACATAAGAGTACAATGGCCATGAATAGGCATGATACAAGATATCACATCAGTGGTCATCGCCATGTACAATATACATAGATCAGAATCTCCATGATGAATATATACAAAGGACCATGACATCCATAATGGCTGAAGATATATAACAGATCAAGATCTCCATAGTGGCTAGAAATATCTGACATATACTGGAATCAAGTCACGAGAGCTGAAATCTCATGAACACTGGCACAATTAAGGAGGTAGCATATAAGAGATTCCACCAATCTGGAAAGTATTCTACACAAACCGCTACGAGTACATGTCCTACTATGTGAATAGAGGTGTCAAGGTTGAACATAGTAGTCCATCTTCTGATTACCGTTCATTAATGTATACCATTAACAAACACGAGATCACCCACCAATAATGAAAATGGGAATCAAGGTACTAGAGGGAAAACTAATAAGTGTTAATAAATGTGTTGAGGTCGAACACTTGAGAGGATCCATCGATCAGGGGACATTGATGTATTCCCAAAGACTGTCGATGGCGAGAGAGCTTGCCACTGATGACTGCAAGTCTTAAGGCACTCAAAATGACTCTAGATTCCAATCCCAGAATAAATGATCTGAAGTTGATGGGATGAAATCCACTGGGAGGGCATTAAGGCATCCCCAATCATCCAACACGAGGTACTCAACAAAGTTGTATAATGTGGAAGGCCTCGATCATAAGGTGCACGAACTAGTAACTGTACCAGGAATGGTTGACATGCATAGTCAAGAGAACTGAGGAATGGCTGACTCAAGATTCAACTTCCTTTGAACAAGAGCATAACGGCATATGGTGACAAAATAAAGGCAGCATAGACTCAATATACAAACTGGGATATCTCTGCGACACAGGAGGCATCAACAAAGGCTCCATAGGGACTGGAAGCTTAACCAGTTGGTGGAGATAAACTCAAATAAACGAGTACAACTCCTAAAGTCAAACTATAACCCAAATAATGGATGTGATATATAGTGCTCTGTTCGAAGGTGACACGACTCGACAGCTGCCAAAGATAACATCTTTTCTTGTCCAGCTTTTTGGTTTTTTTATTTTTTTGGACTTTTTCAATTATATAAAAAGCTTGAAAAAGAATAAAATGGATTTATAGTTACAGACTAGGAGGAGACGAGTGCCATAAGGGAAAACAAACTAGTTCCAAGTAGTGGAACATACCTATGCTCAATGCAAGGATACATGTGTAGGATATTGACACTCGGGGGAAAATCCCCTCTCGGTAAAAGGGAAACAAGCTACGAAGGATATAAAAGATGGCTCTGCATGGGTAGACACAATACAAGCTCGGGATATATGGCTGAAATGCAATGTCAAGGGAGCCAGCATAAAGCTCAATAAGGTAGGAAAATCTCATGATAATGCATTCATAACTTGACATGAGGGAGTCCTGAGGGAGATAGGCCAGCAAAAGATCAAGAGGAGTATGAGGCTCTTGTGAAATGTCATGGCAGTACTATACAATGGACTCCCACACCCTAAAATAGAAAACGTCAGCATGGGCACCAAATGCAAATAAGGCGCTAAATAGGGTACCCATGTAAGGTGAATCTCTACCACTCATATCATGCCACTTCTAAAGCAACAAGAAGGTTCTGTGACATAATAGAGTGGGTTCATACCTAAGGTCATGATGATATGGTCATAAGGTCATGCAAAATGCAAATGGTGATGAAACCTAACCTATATGCCAGTTTAGACATGATACCTGAGATCGGCACGAATGGGTCAATCCAACGGCTGAAACGACACTGAAAAAGGTCCTCTACATCATGAATTATGTCAAAAACGGTCCAAAATGGTTAGAAAATGTCGAAACTATAGGAAAAGGGGTAAAAATTTTCAAATATTTGAAAATGTTCTATAAATAGTAAACAATTCAAAATATTATAGAACATTTGAAAGTTTTACCCATTTGAGCTTTGATTTTCAACAACGAATTCCAAGAGATCCAGCCGACAGAATCCACTACCGTTTCTTCCAGGTATTTACCCATGCTCTTCTCTTTCATTTTGATGCAATTTTTATGAAATTCCATGGTCAATTAAGCTTTCTAGGACAACCTAAAATGGGCGCTATGGCCCATGTAAAAATTGATGGTTTTTCCATGTATAGGGCTAGATATATGCGGAAAATGACATCAAACCCGCGTACATACATGGCTATTTTGAAAACAGTCACATATGAGGCCGCGCATAAGGTTTTTTCAATAATCTAATGGGAAAATTGTCAATTTCTTATGCAGGATGGTCCTAGAGTGGAGAGAGCATGAACATGGTGAGGTAGAGGAGGCAGTAAGGGCCGATCTAATGGCTCAATAGGCTCTACGTGCATGTGGACTCTACAAGTTTTGGTGTCTTGGTGGTTTGAGGGCCAAACAAAGACTATTAAAGATGCTGGTGGATTACTGGGATCCAAATTCGGAGTCCTTCTAGATAGATGGGATGTCCCTCACCATAAAGGTGGAGGACATATACTTCGTTATTGGGATTTCTAGATGAGGGGAAGTGGTGAACCTTCGCTCTCATGGTGGGCCAGGAGATGGCCTAACTATCGATGAGTACATTGCGGTGTACTGCTATCCAGACACAAAGAAGGTGGGGAGTCAGGTCCCCACCAACGCTATACAGTTACTGGGCCTAAAGGCCATACTATTGACATTGGGCAGGATAGCAGGCTTGGCCTCACTCCATCTGGCCTTGCGGCCTCTGATTTTCTATGCAGTGGAGTGCATGAGACCCACGATTTATGACTGGAGCACTACACTACTGAGCAACATGAAACATCAGCTCATTGAGTGTAAGGCAGGTAGATTGCGGAACTTTGGGTTCAGCAGTATTCTGAGCACGTTTTTCTTCGAGCGTGTTCTAGGATTGAGCCCCAAAGTGGGCATTCCTCTTCACGGACTTCAAGATCCGACCCAACGGTGTTGGGTAGATGCTATGCGCAGACTAGGGGGTGGTAGGGTGGCCAACCCATATCCAGCTGACTTCTTTCCGTGGTGGTGACGACAGATAGTTTCCATTGACGAATACCCATTTGCAGGGATAGATTTCTGGGGGGACCCAGACATGCCACTACCACCAGGATCGGCATATGGCAATATAGGTAATGAATCTCGACCCTCTCTTTTTAAATTTTTTGAGTTATTTAATTTTTTTTGTGTTTTCTTGATTATATGGAATTAAAAAGACATATTTTTGCGTGACAATACATAGTGACATCTACCATTTGTGTGCAGATGTGGGACCACGATGGCCAGAGGGTTTCCCTCGTCATAGATTGAGGGGAAGAGGAGATGGCATCATGGGTGTGGATTCAGAGCGGATGCTCTAGAGCATTCATACCAATTTTGTGAGACTGACGCATAGGGTTTCGATGGTGTGAGTCAATGACTTGCCTAAGGCTATGCAGCGGTAGGTGGTGGGTGTACCACGCTCATGGGTGCGATTATTCCGATGGCTAGCTAGAGTCATAGTGACCTTCCATGATCACAACCCTCCTCCTCCTCCACAGGATTAGATACGTAGGAGTGTATACATTTTGTACTACCGTGTATTATATGTTGGTGGCTCGAAAGCCCCAATTTTGTATCATGACACTATGTATTACCACATTTTGGATGTATATAAAAGGTTTTATGTTGATCGTTTATTTATTTACATGTATAAAAATTGTGCTTGTGATTAATTTATTGTAAATGAAACAAATGCCAATCTAACACATAGTTAGCATATGATTCTGCAACTTGATTATTATTTCTTGGAATATGTATATATGTTATATTGTCAAATTGTCGTTCTAACAATCTCACATGTAAGAATATTCTCAATAACGTCAGATCTCTAACATGGTACAAACCATTGAGCCGTGACACTACTAACTCTGAATCAAGACGTATCTCAAGAGAGAGAACACCATTTGAAATGGCATCCCGTAGAAGCTCGATAATGACACTGTATTCAGCAACATTGTTGGAAGATGGCCATAAACATACGCCTCCTGAAGATAGTACCTAACCCATAGGAGTATAAATCACCCAAGTAGCAGAGGTTGAGTGTTGAGTGTGACGGTTTGCACCATCCGTGAATCCTATGTAGGCGGAAGATTCCATTGACATCTGCCAAAAGAAACGAAAAATAATCACAAACCCGATCACGATAAGAAAAAGACCTAACTATGCAAAACTGTACAATAATATACAATAATCAGCCTTGGCTGAAGATGATGCATAGTATTTCTTAAGATAGAGCCCATTTCTAGGCTCCGCCAAGGCCGTTCCTTCATAATCCACTAACTCATATGCACCCTTCTCTGACACACGCTTGACCACGTAAGGACCACGCCACATAGGATTAAATTTCCCTACCCCTAAGGGTTATTTCGGTTGATCCCACAAAAGGACCAAGTCTCCTTCACTAAACTCCCTTGGATGGACAGACTTATCGTATTGGGCCTTTACACAATGTTTATTGACTTCTAGAGCCACCAGGGCATCTCGACGCTACTCATCAAGTTGCTTAAGGTGAACCAAACGCTCCTCCAATGGTGAAGTGTTCGGTAAGAGTTCTACAGCTAGCTTCAAAGAAGGAATCTCACATTCAACCGACAATATCAACTCCACTCCATGTACAAGTTGATATGGAGAAAAACCAGTGGCAGTCTTAACAACGGTTCGATATGCCCACAAAGCAGGATATAACATGATGTGCCAATTGTTCTTGCTTTGAAAAATGGTTGATTGGAGAATGGATTTGAGTGATTTATTCACTACCTCTACCTGTCCATTCGCTTGAGGGTAGTAAGAAGAGGAATGTTCTTGCTTATACCCTAACTTTGATGCCAACTCTTCCATCATACGGTTCTGAAAGTGCGAGCCATGGTCAATGAAAATCTCTTTCAGAATCCTGAACCAAGTAATAATTTGGTTGAATACAAAGTGGGCGACTATCTCACCGTTGCATTTTACTGAAGGCATAGCCTCATCCCATTTCATGAAGTAATCAACAACCACTATAATATGATGGTGCCCCCCAACCAAAGCTGGGTTGCAATCCATAAAATTGAGCCCCCACTTAGTGAAGGGACTGGCGATGATAATGTATGTAACAGGGCAAGTTTCAAGCACATATTACATGCAAACACCTGGCAAGGGTGGCACCTCTTAACTGCATCAACACAATCCTTAAAGATCGATGACCAAAAATAGCTCGCTCTTAAAATCTTTTGAGTTGTAGAAAGCCCAGATAAATGACCATCACACGCCCCTCCATGGCAATCATTCAGCACAACCTTAGCCTCTTCATGAGTTAAACAATGCCGTAAAATGGAATCTACCCCATGGCGATACAAAGATTTAGCCACTATGAGGTAGTTCTTAGAGACGTGACGTAATCATCATCGTTCATCTTGCGAGAGGTGAGTAGGTGTCTTCAATGTTTGTAAATATATTATGATATCCCCATACCATGGGTCTAAAGTTGAGATTAAGAAGATGTGTTCATCGACAAACGTATCTTCACAAACCAACTCCTCATCCTCGCTAAGGAAATTCGATATAAGCTCTGCAAAAATTAAAGACTTCTTCGATTTTTCCGAAACAAACTCAAGATCGAATTCTTGCAGAATGACAATCCATTTATTATATTTTCCCCCAATCATCCTTCTAGTGAGGATGAATTGAAACGGATTGACATGGGCTACAACCAAGGTCTGGTGAAGGAGAATATAATGTCTCAACCTCTGAACCGCATGTACGATAGCTAAAGCAAGCTTCTCGACATGAGAATAATGAATCTCTGCGTCAATAAGGTTCTAGCTTAGATAATATATGACATACTCCTGGAGCTCCTCATCCTCTTGAACCAAAACCATACCAATCGTCTCTAAGGACACGGCCACATATAATAGAAAATCACAGCTATAGTCCAGGGGACTAATCATTGGGGCCGATGCTAGGGCTCGCTCATCCCAATAAAAGAGGGTGTTCTTCTTCAATAGATGCATGAAGCCTCTAGTCAAATTGGAAAAGTTGACAACAAATCTTCATAAGAAGTTTTCCATGCCTTGCAAACACTGAAGATGACAAATATTCTCTGGGGGAGACAACTGAAGTATTGCCTCAACCTTGAAAGGGTCGACCCTTATCCCCTCTTTAGAAACAATGAATCCTAACAAATGACCTGACTTCACACAAAAGATGCACTTATGAGGATTTAACCTAACCGAATAGTGCCGCCATCTTCCGAATACCAATCTCAAGTGATAGGGATGACACATTCTCATATGAGAATGAGCAGTAAGGTCATCCAAAAATACTTCGATAATTGACTTGAGATCGTGGAAGATCAAGGTCATTGCCCATTGAAATGTAGCTCCGGTGTTTTTAAGGCCGAAAGGCATTTTTCGATATGCAAATGTTCCCCAAGGACAAATAAATGCAGTCCTATGTTGGTCCTTAGGTTTAATAGGTATCTGATTATATCCAGAAAATCCATCCATGAAGGAAAAAACCTCGCTACCTGCACAGTCATCCAAAATATGATCAATAAATGGTGTGGGGAAATTGTCCTTAGGACAGGCACGATTCAAATCACAGAAATCAATACATATGTAGATCGCTCCCTTCTTCTTGTCCACCGAAATGGGGTTTGAAACCCACTCTATCAAGGGAATAGAATAGATGAAACCGGCTTTCAACAGCTTCTCTATCTCTACCTTAATGGCGGGTGCTTTCCTAGGATTCACCGCACATAAACGTTGTCGAATAGGCTTAGCATTGGGGTAAGTATTAATCTCATGCTCAACAATACGAGGGTCAATATAGGGCATCTTGTCATAAGACCAAGAAAAAATATCACGAAATTCCTTAAATAGCTCGGTGTATTCTAGAATCTCAGCATGGGAACATTCCGCCCCAATATAGACATTCTTTATCATGCCAGGACTGCGAGAGATGTTGATAGGAATCATTGAAGATATGTTCACCATGTTTCCATCAACCATCAGACCAGGAGAGCTTAATGGAACCATAGGACTACCAACTCTCTGACTAAGAACTGCCCTAAAATCCTCATGCTCAAAGCGGTCAATATCTGGAAGAAAGTACGATCTATGATGGAGTTCCTCCCATGGTGGCTCAACTCCCGACATAGCCTCAATAATTGCTTCATATAAAGGAAAAACCGTATCAAGGTAGTCATGTGCATGAGAATTCTGTACTGCCCATGCCGACAGCACATAAGGGTCCTCCTCCTCCGTCCGCGAAGAGGAAGGACTAGGCTCTATAAAACACTTTATATTAGCTTGATAAGATATCATGGTTTCAGGAAATGGCACATCCGTCATGATGGGCTCACTCAAAGTACTAAGTGTAGGAAAAATCCAAGGATCTTCCATATGACTTTTGTGAAAAGACACTAATATCTTAGATGTCGAAGCCTCATTGGAACTAGATCCTATCATAAGGATCAGTGCAAGACAATTAAAGCTTCCCATGAGGGATGGATACATGCCTACACCCACACTCCTAGTTTTCGGCTGAGAATGTTCAATGATTGGGATCGCATCTCCCGAAGATGCGGTAACAGACGGATTCTTGAATGTTGTTTGATCAATCGTTACGGTATTCTTGTTATGTGGAAAGCATACAACACGGAACAGGGAAGAAGCAACATCTTGCATACTATACATCCAGTTCCTACCCAGCAAGATATTGTAGTCGAGGAGTGCATCAACCACCTCGGCCTCTATCTCAACGGTCTTCCCTCTCAAATGGACTTTAAGGGAAAGAAGGATGCCATGTGGCCTAAAATATCTCCCATCAAATGCAGTTAACATGGTCACTAATTTAGACAGCTTAGGGGAACCCAGACCCTTCCAGCAGGATAAAGAAATCACAGAAGAAGCAGCGCCCCGATCAATCACAGTGCGCTTGATGATCATATTAAGAAATTATACGTGAATCAAAAGAGACACATAGTAGGGCAAGAGATGATGAAGTCCTGCGGTTTCAAATTTGATCATGGAGGAAGAATCATCATCGTTCACACCAAGGGTAGAAAGCAACGCCTTCCTTTGCGAAGGACAACTCTGAAGCACTTCCAATGTAGACATCACACAAGGAGTGTGGCCCAAATCCTTGACAACTAAATAGTTCTAGGCACCTTGCGTATTTGGATTATGCCCTGAACACTTAAGGACTCCCTTAGGAATGCGAGGTGCAGTCTCAGGTTTATCCATAGGTTCCTCAATATGCAAAGGGGACCCTGGTGGAACAGGCTCTTTGCCTGGGTTGGGTTGTGACGAACCATAATCTTTCGCATGGGTCACAACTTTTGCAGGATGGACCAAGTTAATGCAACCACGACCACTAGTCTCCAATGGATCTTGATCACCACCAACTTGGTCATGGGACTTCAAGTTTGTATTTTGATTGTGCAGTAAAGGGTTAGTTAGCACAACTAGGCCCTATGCCAAGAATCTCGAAGCTTCCTCAATACGAGGGCACAAGTAAGTGAGGTGATCGTCCTTACATAAATTGCAAGGGAACTTAAACTTACGTTTAGCTTGCTTGTCCCCCATAGCATTTAGGCCCTTCTTGTCATTACTATTAGCATTATCATTCTTATTACCACCCTTACGATTATTTCTACCCTTTTTTCTATTCTATTTGGGCTGCTGGTTACCCTTTTGGTCTGACGATTGCACAGAAAGTACACTCACCGTTTGGGTGGGTTGAGATGAAGCCATAGCTTGTCTCGAAGTGGATTGGTTGATTGACAATTGAAAAACTTGTTTTGCAACTGAATTTGTAGGTTTTGCACTTGCAAAACCCATAATGCCATCGGCATGTGGTCCAGGTTTGACTTTGGGGTCGAAACTGGAACGCGGAGCATTGGGAATAATCTCATATAACAAACCGAAATGAGCATAGATCAAGTCCAATTCCCGTGCCCTAAAAATTGCTTGTTACTCATTCTGCACTCTGGATGTAGAAACATCCTTCGCTATATATGGAAATAATGACTTGAGGAACCACTCGAGGAGGAACTCTAGCGGTATAAAGGCTTTAATTAACCTCTTCCATCTATGCCATTCTTGAATGTGATCAGAGATATGTGTGGCTTTATCTTTCCAAAATGTCGACAAGAGTTCAATACCAACGTCATAACGCATTGGTAGCTAGAAGTGGTTAAGAAAATTCATCTTAAGGTCATCGAAAAAAGCAAAAGATCCCCCAGGTAACTCTATATACCATTTCGCAGCAGGCCCTATAAGGGTGCATTGAAATAGTCTCAAACGAATTGAGTCCTGATGTAAGGAATTTGAAGAGCACCATAGGTGAAACATAGTAATGTGTTCACTCGGATCCTCTCCCAGTTTTCCCTCGAACTTAGGTATGTCCGAAGGAATCTTGGTAGGGACAGCCAGCCAAGCAGGGTCATGAGCTACAGGATCATTCGTCAATCTCGACAAGTCAGGAAGATTGAGCGTCACGAGGAAAGGGAGCCTAAGATGATGAGGTTGATGGACCGCTCCTTGATCCATATAGGTCTGATTACCACCATGTCCTTGGCCATAGTGCCCTCCTCCCATATGACCCGTAAAGGGTGGCATGGAAGCACCATAGTGTGGTGGACCTTACCTAGTAGGAGCTACAAATCCGTAATTAGGAGAGTAATTAGGTTGTTGATACCGGCCCCCATAAGGTGAAGATCCCTGTTCATACTACGTACCATGATAAGGTTCATAAGTCATTGCATGCGATGTCCCATGAGACACTCCGTAGGTAGGAATATACGCTCCGGAAGTAGGAATATACATACCAGAAGTAGGGATATATGCCCTAGAAGTAGTAACATGACCTCTAGAAGCATCAACATAACCTCTTGAAGCAACGGGTGGTATGTAAACCTGAGACACAATCGGTCTAGTAACCGCGGTATGGACCTGACTCATAGCCATGTGCTGACTTGAAGGACCACATGAATAAGGTGAAGGGTGAACATTTGAAGAACTAGATATAGAGGATGAAAGAATCTGAGTAATAATGTACATGCTATTCCCTTTTGTCACTCGTCTCAGATCTAGTATCCTAATAGGATCACTAACCCTATACCTAGGAGGGATATGTGATGTAACTTTCACCACTAGGATGGAAGGTGCAATGTGACTAGTGCTCCCAAACCTCTCCCCATGGTAAGGAATGAGAGTGCCCCAAGCATAGTGTTAGGTTCAAAGTCAGATTCAACATGAAATGCCAAATCATGCGTAGGAAAACCAGACATACCATAACTACCATAGCTATTGTTGGTGGGTTCAAAATGAGTCTCGGCATCCTCTGGAATTCCATACCAATAACGTGTCAATGGGGAATCAACCCTAGAGTGATTAGGTCTATCGTGCATGGTTCCTATCTCAAAAATCATAGGACGTAACTCAGCCAAGTCAGGTGAAGGATCGTAAGTAGGAGTAAACTCCCCATCGTCAACACGAATGGGAGAAGGTGGTTCAGGAATACCTTCTAAATGGTCTCCCATGGTGTGTGAATCAATGTGCGAAATAGTCCACCTGGACTGTCTAGGTCTCTCTCCCAAAGGAGGAGGAGAATTATAATGCGGAAGTCCTGCTAAAGGACGAGAATAGCGACGATCTGCACCTGAATCAACAATGACTCAAAAAATAGAAAAGACTCTCTATTTATGTAAACCCTAGGCCAACTATCATGCACAGAGCAATCACTAATAAAATCTAAAGCCAAATGCAAGTAAACAAGGGCTGGATAAGTGAGCTCCCGAATGAAGCAGGTATGTCTCACCTAGGAGAGGCTTGAGACTCCCATACACAACAAGCGGAGGTACATAACCAATTATTGTGGCTCTCAACTTCAACTCATAAAGAGGCTGTGTTGTCCGACCCCAACCTGGACAGGACACCCACAGAATAACCCCTGCAAAGTACCCCCTTGATATCCTAGGTAAGGCCACTAAGGTCACCTCAATATAATCAATGCTCAGGCGGATAGTCGTAGGCGCGATTGGCCGTATGGGCAGGGTAGCAAAGCCCGAAACTCTTGAAAGAGCCCCCAGATACAAATACAATCCTGGAAATATCTCCAGTGCTACTCAGTTATGACTAGGGGTCATCCCAATCAATGACCGCTCACACTGCCTTGTTCTTAAATCCCTTTTGAGAGTAGGATCCTAAGAAATACTAGTTATAACAAGGATTTTACACACTCACCTAGACAGACACATACATGTTGTTGTTTAGTGATCTTGGAGAATTTACTTACAATGAACTATTCCAAGATCCTAAAACCAAAGCTTGTTGGTGCACCCTATAAAAGAAAAGAGTGTAGTTCATTTTAATTTAGTGTTGATTTTAATTGGCTTTATTACTCAAAAGAGGCATATGGTCATGCAACTAATGGTGTTATGACACAACATGAAGTAAAATGCACGCCTAATAATCAATGCAAATGCATTGTGTCCATGAAAACAGGGTATGCTACTATGTGAAATGCACAAATTTTCTTCAAATGATGAATGCAAGTTTTCCTATATGAAGTCCTAACTGATACTCCAAAGGAAATATAGTGCAAGTACAATGCAAAATGCAAAATGCAATGCATGATGATAAGCAAATGTTTTTGGATTTTTTGAAATAAAATGAGATACAAAAAGCAAAAAAATGATTCTATGACCCCTAGACTGTGCAAGGACACACAAACAGCACTCGACAAAAGAAATAAGGTAAAAGAACTCTAATGCACTAATCTCAAACAAAAAATCAAAAATTACATGACAAGAACCTTCTTAAAAAGAAAAAATTTAGCCTAAAAAGAAACGTTTCTGATCAGAAACATAGGTATAAACAAACTCAGGCAGTGCCAAAAGAGACTCAGCAATCATCAAACTTCACCCAACAACCATTTAACTTCCACAAAATGACAAAACTAATGGGATATGCGATTGTTTGCAATAAACCCGCATGTATATGTGGAAATCGAAGAGAACCCCGCGTGTATACGTGACTGTGAGTTAAAAACTCACGTACAGGAAGAAAGGTGCATAAAAACAAGGCAAATAGACAAGCTGAGACAAAATTCACACCAATCTGACACTACCAGGCATACATGCCCCCAGACCCGACATAGAAACAAGAGAGGAATAGCAATTCAAATTCATTGAATGCTGATAAAACAACCCCCAAAGGACAACTACTAGGAACTCCCCAGCGGAGTCGCCAATTCTATTATGAAGAGAAATTCCTATGGATTGGGGTACCACAACAGACAATTTGACTCCAGAAATTAATCCTTTCCAATATGCAATAGAAATTAAAATTCTAACACTAAAGGATCAAACCTCGTACCTTATTCCAGACGGTTGAAGTAGATCCCCGTTGAGCTTTCGAACTTCAGCTTAAATTGATAGATTACTTCCTCAACAACAAGTAAACAATACAAGAATTCTATGTATCATTCTGTTAGATCTATTCTAGCATATATAATCAATAATGTATAAGCATTTGACATAATCCAATGGATAAAATATTCATTCAAACACACATTATTGGACAGGAAAAGATATTTCTATTAATATAAATCAGAGATTACAAGATACAACCTCTGTTGGTAGGTCTGCGAACCAGAGAAACTGAGTCCCCCACTTGGGCCTCCACCACTTCAATCCTCCGTCTCTATATAGCAAGCTCACAAGCAAAAGGCAAGCTTGGGAAGAACACAACAGTGCTCCAAGGGAAAAAGGGATGGAGACTCAAGCATAAGTTCCATCAACAATGGACTATAGTTTCTTTGCTATCAATTCTCTCTTGTGCCTTCAATGTACCAAGGGGTTCCTTATATAGCTTTTCAAAGGGGTAATGAAAGGTCAAATCTGAGCGATCTCAAGGAATTGGGAAGGCTAGGAGTCAAGTGAGTCGGATCGATGTCAAGGAAAACTCCAAAAGGATTTGGATTTTGTACACATCCTGATGTACACGGTTTTTGGTGGTCAAACCCGCGTATATATGTGCTTATAGGTTTAAAAGTCGCATGTATCATTTTTCTTATGTTTTTAGGGATGGTCAAGGAAAAATCAAAGGACAAAAAATGGTCCATGGGGTCTAAGGAGTTTGCAGTGGGACAGGATTAGGCCATACAAAGTGTGATTCACCTGGAGTGGTGAAATCAGCTATAACAACCCTCGTTAAAGACACAAGGTTGGATGGATTTATCATACTGCACCTTGACGCGTTTCTTATGTACAAAAATCTTTCTTCCTCTGCAGAAGTGTCTGAGATAACTTCGACAACAAGTTTTAAATATGGAATCTGACATTGAATCAATAAGACAGGTTCGAGTCCATAGACAAGCTGGAATGGTGTGAAACTAGTGGTTGTTTTCATCGAAGTCCAATAAGCCCAAAGAGTGGAGAAAAGAATATGGTGCTAGTTGGATGTATGATCTCCAACCATCAGACGAAGCATAGTTTTCAAAACTTTGTTAATGGCCTCTACTTGACCATTAGCTTGTGGATAATATGGCGTAGAGTTTTCATGGTGAAAACCTAGCTTGGTGCTCATTTCCTCCATCATTTGATTATGGAAATGGGATTCGTGATCAGTAATGATGGACTGCGGGACTCCAAATCTAGCTATAATATGATTGAATGGGAAGAGAGTGACAGTCTTACCATCTTCTACATATGTAGGCTGGCCTCAGCCCATTTTGTGAAATATTCCATGGCTACGATGATGTAGCCATGCCCCCAGGCTGAGGTAGGCCTATAATGCATGAAGTCAATCCCCCATTTGGTGAATTGGCCAATGGAAATGATGGGGTCTAGTGGAGCAGGATGGGTGCACTTTTTAGGATAAAAGTGTTGACAAGGTGGGAATTTCTTAAAATCCTCATGACAATCTTTGAAGACAGAAGGCCAGAAATAGCCAGCATGAAGGATTTTCTAGGCTGTAGCCATCTTAGATAAATGACCGCCACATGCTCCAGAGTGGCAATCATTCAACACATGTTCATCCCCCTCATGGGTGAGGCATTGTCGGAGAATAGATTCAATCCCATGTCTAAACCACTTATACTATGAAACGAGAACTTTATACTAATAACGAGAACTCTAGGCATAAAAACGTTGATTTTTGCAACAAAAAAACACCAAAAACACCCGCAAATAGAAAAGTGTTGATACCAGTATACATGTTTTTTTTTTCGAGGTTAAAAATAGAGCCATGCCAAAACATCACATACTGTTGTTTACAAAAACTTTAAGATCAAGCCCTAAATTGGAAAACGATTTTTTCCTCCAAAAAATAAATTAGAACTTTTTTGAAAGTTACACATTAAAAAACAAAAATATTTCATAAATAATTTCACCACTCTAACCATATAAAATCAAAGAAATTATGATGTGATTCATAATGGAATCATATATTAGACCACTAAATCTAAAATGTTAATTCCGAGGATTTGTAGTTCTGATTATATTTTATTTTTAATTTTTAATCTTTTAACCTACTTGAATGCCATCTAGCCCCTCTAAACCCCCTAACCCACCCAACATTATAATTAAAAAAAAGTAAAAATAAATTTGAACCCGCTATCCCCTTAACCCCTCTACAACAATACATTTTTAAAAAAATACCAAAACATATAAAACACCCTTCCCCTAACCTCTATACAACAATATTTTTTTTTTATATATGTATAGATTTTTGAAGTGTGTGACAACTTATTCAACTAATTGTAAAAGAACTATATAAATTAAAATGTGTCAATAAATTTAAAGTTGTTGTATAAATATCTAAACTACATACATGTAAACTATATAATTGAAAAATATTAAACACATTACTAAATAATAAGTCTTTTTTTATTGTTAAAAAGTAATATCATAAATTTTTTACACATTCCTCTCCCTTAATATTTGCTTCTTCAATATATACAATCCTATAAATATATTGTTATGTTGCTTCAAATATCTTGTTATATTTTTGTTATTATGTTAAAAATTTAGTTTTCAAAAAAACATTTAAAAGTATAATTTTATATATAAAAAATAATAATTCAGGTAAGTTTTCTATAAAAAAATCTGTTTTTTATAAAAACCAACATTTAGTAAAAATATTAATATTACAACAAAACTATTGGTTGATAAAAGTATTCACTCTTATTTTTTAAATATTACCCTTGCTCAACTTAAGAAAAATACTAGAGTATTTGTAAGAATCTTGATTTGCCTCAATCAAGGAGTACAATATAGAAACAATTACAGTTAATTGATGCGAACAATATTTTTATAAAATTTAATACACGTTTCTTTTATAGTACCTGTTTAGTAACCCAACAAGAAGCATAAATTTAAATATTATTTAGAAAGCAATTAGAAGTTTAAATATTATAGATAATACGATCTAATTAACTTAATAAAGAGCATAAATTTAAATATTATTGATAAAGAAATTAGAAGTTTAAATATTATAGATAATATGGTTTGATTAACTCAATAAAGAACATAAGTTTAAATATTATTAGTAAGCCACTTGGAAAATATGTATGTTTTCTCTCCTACGAAAGGGATTGGGCGGCTAACCATGATTAACACTTTTTCCATTGTAAGTTTTTAGTTTAATTTTTTAATTAAATCGAAGTTGATAAATAATAGTTCACAAGGGCTTGAGTGGCATTGTAAGTCGTAAGTTAAGTTTAAAAAAGAGTTAACAGTTGGCAGAGGTGAAAATTTAATTCCACTGCTTTGGTATACTTTGGTATACTGTTGGAAATTATATTCTAATTTCTGCTTCTTTGAGCCAAACTGCTGCTTCATACTAAATAAAAATAAAAAATAATTATTCTATTTTATTGGGATTGCATGGCAGATATGGTGAGCCCATTCTCCCCCTTCCATCCTCTCAACCACCGCGAAACTCCTCCCCTCCGCTTCCCTCTTCTACCTCCTCCGTCGTCGTAGGGGAGCATCGCTCCCTTGGCCACCAAAGAGCCACTCTTCAGTGGCAACGCGATTATGAGAATTGCGCCACTACTAAAGAGCGGCTCTTTGCTAGCCAAGAGAGCAATGAATATCAAAAAGATTCCTGTAATCCATCTTGGTTGTATCCACTACTCTAAGAATTGTGCCACTACTGAAGAGCAGCTCTTTGCTAGCCAAGAGAGCAATGAATATCAAAAGGATTCCCATAATCCGGCTTGGTTGTATCCACTACTTTGGTGCACTGGTGGAAATTATATTCTAATTTTTGCTTCTTTGAGCAGAACAGCTGCTTCATACTAAATATAAATAAAAAATAATTATTCTATTTTATTAGCAAATAAAACATATAGATAAAAAATAATTATTCTATTTTATTATCAAATAAAACATTCTAATGGCGGATTGCATGGCAGCCCCTCCTCCGCCCATCCCTTCTCCCCCTCCCATCCTCCTTCGCTTCCCTCTTGTACCTCCTCCGTCGTCGGAGGGGAGCACCACTCCTTTGGCCACCAAAGAGCCGCTCTTTGGTGGCCAAAGGAGCGGCGCTCCCCTGCGATGGCGGAGGAGGTAGAAGGAGGTTTTCTTTGGAATAAAAGATATACATGCGATCAATCTCAATGAATTTTCCAACTGGATGAATACATACAGAAATATTATCTGCTAACTAGATGGAGAACCCTACATGATGCCGGATGCCTTTCTTTACCCAAATGCAAAATTCTGCTGGGAGCACAGCTTCCTTTTTACTATCATTCTCGGGCGTCTAAGTACTCCTTGCGAGCGAAAGCTCCAAGAAGCATTGAGCAGCTTTGTAAGCGGGCTCTTATTTCCCTTGCCTGTTTCAATTCTTTATCTGAGCATGGCCTGGGGAAAATTACAATTCCATTACCGTATTCATTTGACCAGCTTCATTAAATATTGAAATAAAATTGAAAACTTGCAAATTCATGAAAATCCCCTGGTCTGTGAAAAATCTAATACGATTCTTGAGAATTATTTCGAGGAAGAAGATCTGACGAAATCCACTTATTTATTTGATAATTTTTCTTCCAAAATCTAAATTTTCATAAAAAAAAAACTCCATTGAAAAGCTCGACATATCAACAAACTGAACTATTGGTACCTTCTAAATATAACATTATTTTTGTAATGATTTACATTCTAAAACGCCATTTTTGAAGAAACGGTTTTGCATGTATGTAATTTCTAAATAAAAAACTCAATTGAAGAGATCAACTGATCGACAAGCTTCATTGTTCCATAAAAGGCAATTTTTTATCAAAATCCTAATCGAAAAGGCCAACACATAATGTAAGAACACAAATTTATTTAATTAAGTTTTTATTAAAACTATATATTATACATTGTTTTATAAGATGGAAAGTATACAACACACAATCAGTCTAATATAAATCCCATTTTATACATCAATAATAAAAAAATTGGCAGTAAGTTCTCAATCTAAATAAATATATTTCTTAAAAAGTATATATCTGTATGATACTTCCACATTGCCACCGCGTTGCATGATAGAGCCAAATTAGTTGAGATCCAAATCAGAAGGGGTGACAGGGTTTATATTGTAAATATCTTCAAGCGTCGAAGCCCTAAAATGGCCGGCTCCACCCTTGCACTCAATCTCCAGTGGCACATTTCCTTACACTGGTCGCAATATTGTAGAAATTGGATTTGCATTCGTTTCTTCATTATTAAAAATTCGTGAGCGATCCCATTGATCAAGATAAATAAAAAATAATTATTCTATTTTATTGGCAAATAAAATATTCTAATCGCGGATTGCATGGCAGCCCCTTCTCCCCCTCCCAAGTGCATGGCTGTTCAATTTAAAAAGAAAATAGGCTGCATAGTTAACCAGCTTTTGTCCACATGGAAAATATTTCTACATTACAATGACAAAACATAATAAATCTGGATGAACTTAAAATTGTAAAGTGAAGACATTAAACTTCAATACACTTTATAATATTATAATTTAAATAATATGCTATAAATTAAATATAACAAACATAATCTTTAAAAGACCCAAGATAAATATCGAACATAACCATCCATTAATGTTATTTACAAGGAGAGGTAAACCCAGGCATGGATGTCATTCATCCATTAACACGCCCTCACAGTGGCAGAAAACAGACCGAGAGAAAGAGAAAAAAAACTGGATTTTGTGGGATTAGTAGATCAATTCAAGTGCAGACATCAGTTCAATTTAAAAAGAAAACATGCCACAGAGTTAACTAGCTTCTGTTCACATGGAAAATGTTTCTACATTATAATAACATAAAATAATAAATCTGGACGAATCTTCATAGAATATTATTACGAACCATATTCTCGATTGATTAAGGATTGAATGAACATTCAGCTGGAGTTGCAGAAAACCTCCTTTGCCCATCCCTTCTCCTTCTCCCCCTCCCATCCTCCTCTGCTTCCCTCTTGTACCTCCTCCGCCGTCGCAGGGGAGCGCCGCTCCTTTGGCCACCAAAGAGCCGCTCTTCACTGGCCGAAGAGCGGCTCTTTGGTGGCCAAAGGAGCAGCGCTCCCCTGCTACGGCCTTCGCGCGGCCAGTGAAGAGCGGCTCTTTGGTGGCCAAAGGAGTGACGCTCCCCTGCGACGGCGGAGGAGGTACCAGAGGGAAGTGGAGGAGGATGGGAGGGGGAGAAGGGATGGGTGAAGGAGGTTTTCTGCAACTCCAGCTGAATGTTCTACATTATAATAACATAAAATAATAAATCTGGATGAATCTTCATAGAATATTATTACGAACCATATTCTCGATTGATAGTTTCAATAGGCACTTTGTATTGTAATATCATACGTCATCTTCATAAGCATTTTGTAATCCATGAAAGCCATACCATCAGTCTATACGACAAGTCTAGGGAAAGTATGATACATTAGGAGGTCTTAATAAAAAACTTTTTGGACAACGAGTTTCAAGATCTTAATAAAAAACTTTGTGGGCAACGAGTTTCAAGATCTTTTTCTTGCCATGGAGAAATGATGATTTTGGTCTGTGTACCTAAACTTTGAAACTCTCCTTTCTTTTATTTAATGGTAAAGTTTTCTTCTTAAAAAAAACACATCATCAAAACTAAAGAAAATAAATCTTATATTTTATAATACACAATATGCAGACTTTAGAGAATGGAGTTAATACAATATTTAAAAAAATAAATTTTAATTTTTATAATAGACAATACGAAGACTTTAGAGAATGGAGTAAAGTAGATATTTAATGATAAATGATAAAACTAAAGAGATATAAAATTCTTAAATGATAAATGATCTAATTTATATTAAAATCAAGGAATCAAAATAAAGAAGGAACAATTTTAAGGAGGTTTTCTTTGGAATAAAAGATATACAAATTCCTAAAGCACCGATATCAACCCAAGGTTACCTTATGTAGATAATGATGTAGTTTTTGAGATTTCTGTCATAATAAAAATCATTATGATATCATATATCTACTAGCTCATTTCAAACACCGAATTCTACTACAAAAAGAAACGATAGAAAATCAATGTCTCGATGTCCATAAATCCTTTGCGCTTCATTTGAAATCTGGGTTTTATGCAAAGCGTTTTACTCACCACCGTTTTTATAAATAGTTCTTCGATCGATAGAGATTACATAAACGATAAGTAACCTTCTAAAACGGTTGAATAAATTTCAGAAATAATCTCAGTAAATTTCTATAGCATTTTTCGTTCAAAGANCCTGAGCCTGAGCCTGGGCACAGCCTTGAGTCTCCAAACAAATGAAACGCCCTTGCCCTTACGGGCGCCCAGCTTGGCCACATGCATGCGTTTGGATCTTCCTGAGAGGCGTGTGTACTTTCTCCTCTGCATAATTCTTTTCGCCCACATAGAAATCCCATTGCTGCTCTGAGACGAACCAGATGCAATCCCGGCGTCAGCCCAATATCCTTTTTCCATCCTGCAATACTGAATACACCAGCGATCAATTTCTCTCTTTTCGTATGATGTAGTTTTTGAGACTTCTGTCATAATAAAAATCATTATGATATCATATATCTACTAGCTCATTTCAAACACCGAATTCTACTACAAAAAGAAACGATAGAAAATCAATGTCTCGATGTCCATAAATCCTTTGCACTTCATTTGAAATCTGGGTTTTATGCAAAGCGTTGTACTAACCACCGTTTTTATAAATAGTTCTTCGTTCGATAGAGATTACATAAACGATAAGTAACCTTCTAAAACGGTTGAATAAATTTCAGAAATAATCTCAGTAAATTTCTATAGCATTTTTCGTTCAAAGATAAGTTGGAAAAACAAATATAATGATTATAGATCTATATAATTGCTTTATGAATCATACCAGCACAAAAGATATAACAATTGCACAAAAATTACCATCTTAGATTCACAAAATGTAAATATAAAAAATCGTACTATAAATTCCTAATGAGTATTATATGAGCATTAAAGATATTCCTCAACAGGAACTAACCCCACTTATTGAAGCGAAAGTGAAGGAGAATATTGCAAATAAAGACTACTCGTATGGAATTAAACTCTTGCACAAAAAATAATCATCTTGGGTTCACGAAATATAAATATATAAAATCTTATAAGCTACTATTACTATTATAGGAGCCTCCACCTTAAGATATTTCTCAAAAGTATATGTTCAACTCATGCACAAAAATCATCATCTTGAGTTCACAAGATGTAAATATACAAGATCTTTCTATA